>CM077502.1:18248923-18805211 GCA_039654745.1 Houttuynia cordata | reverse complement strand
TTTAACATACTGCCTCTGCTTTGGAAAGTGCATCCTGGCCATTCCACCAGCACCCTATAGGTTGAAAGGTCATTCTTACCTCTTCCATTTTGTTAGTTTGATATCAGGTATGCGTTATGGCTATAACTATTCATAATATTTATAGCAGTCTGTGGAACTGAAAAAAATGATTATGGGATCTAGAAAATTAGCAATCTGTTTGAGTTAGTATTTGGGCTAGGTCTAGCGGGCGTGGTTGATGGAGCAGATCTGATGTTTAATCTAAAAAATTCTGTGTCATAGAATAACATACAGATGATGAATGACACATATACATGCAACTGAGAGAAGAATCATGAGGATTAGTCTTTTTCACATTAGTCAGTTTATCAACGAGTACATACCAAAAAATCAGTTTGACTATTAAGATCCAATAAAATGAATGATTATGTGAATTCAAATGGTCAGTCAGCTGCGCTATCGTAAGAGTGCAAACTGGCTGACCATTAAACAACTCCAGTTTTGAAAATATTGAAGAGTTAACAAACGCTAAAGCTTTGTGGCATAATAGAGATTTTGATTTGATATGTGACTTTGCTTTTAGTCGCATTCAGAACTTTGGAAATACTTGATCTGTGAAAGCGGCTGGACGTGTTGGTTCCATTATCTCAGCATGTGAAGTAAACGTTTTAGGATCTGCTTCTCAATTAACCAGGATATCATTTGTTATCAAGGAATGAGCTGAATTTGTCAATAAAGAGCTCATAAGTTCATGTATAGGGGTCTCTGGCTTTGGCTTTGCAGAATTTGTCAAAATAATTATTTTTTTTGCCCTAAACCAATAAGATACCCTATGCTAGCGCTTAATTTTTCAATAAGGAAGACACGAATTCTTGTATAAATGTGTCTTTGGCTTGGACACTTATACATAAATTTTCTCTTCTCTAAATTATTTTCCTATTGCTTTTCTGACATTTTTGTAGTCTGCGGCTCCTCATTATTCTCAACTTTTTAGTGAATAGAGTGAAATATGACTTTGTCTTCAGTCATGTGTTCTTTTATAATGGTTTGCAATGCAGGTGGCGGTGAACACAATAATTCAGGATGAAAAAGAATTTCTGAATCACATTATCAAATCTACAAATATGAAGTGTCTGACAGCACCGTAAGTTACACTTTATCATCTTTATTGTCATCGTCAGTTGCCATCATCATCATTATCATCAATTTCATATCCATTTGTGTGGAGTGAGAGACTCGTATTCTGCCTTGCCACTCTTCTCTATTAGGATTCATTTGTGGTTTCACAACATTCATTACCTGTGACCATTATTTATGCAAAAAGGAAAGGGATACAGCTAATATACCAACTATATGCTACATTTTTGTTTGCCATATGTCACATCTTTTAATATTATAGTGATTTTTTATTCCTTCGATGTAATCAGATCTGCATTGGATGGAGAGTGTGGGTTTTTGGCTGCTAACCTGTATGCAAAAAGCATTTTTGGGGAAGATGCTTTGGTTAATATCAGTGTGGAGAAACAAGTAGATGGGAAGCTGAGTGGTTTTATAAGAATACGAAGCAAGACACAGGGAATAGCCCTCAGTCTAGGCGATAAGATCACACTGAAACAGAAAGGTGGCAGCTGATAGGAAAACGAAGATCTGTATTATCCAATCTTATTCTTTTCTCTTTTCGTGCATACTTTTTTACTTTCAGTGTTTTCAGGCATTCCTATTTTGAGTGGGTAGACATGGAGTTATTGGTTACAACTGGAAATAGATCAATTGAGGTCAAGGTTTTGTCAATGCAAGTACAATGAGTCAATTCCTTTGTGTTTGGACAAATATAAGAGGCAATAATAGATGGTTTGGTGCAATTATCCATTTCTTATGAACGGCAGAAGTTGGTTTAGAATCAATTATTCTCCAATAGTTGTACTGTAGTAATGGAGCTTACCTGTGTGCAGCATAACATTTTTGTGTTCAGCATTTTCAACTGTAGTTTTCATCTTGAATTGAGAAGGGTGGCTCGAAGTTGCATGAATTGCTGGGACATGACTAAAAGCATGTGACGACAAAATAGAGCCCTCCTAGCCACTACCGCATATCCAGTCACAGGTTTTTTTTTTTGGTTAATTCAGTCACAAAGCTATCTAAAACATGCAACCACAGGTGCGCAGGAACTACGCATTCTGCACTCAAGGTGACAAGGTTTTAATGTATACCATAATATGAGCATATTTGGTGAACTTGTTACATCCTTCCAAACATGGGGGAGCCCTAATCCTGCCATTGCTTCTCTGAGAATCGAAACCCATGAATCTATATTCCAGAAACATCAACCTTCTGGATGATGCCTCCATGACCCGCAGATTCTTCCACCAGGATTTGAGTCACCATCAGAGATACCCTGAATTAATAAACAAACATCATGTTGAAAAACCAAAATTTGAATCTCCGGATGATGAGATTCCGTTGATGTTGAGTGTGAAGAAGACAAGGTTGCCGGACGTGAGCCCAAGGTAGCACGCCAAGGTAATCTGAGAGAAGCTCAGCCTTGTGCTGAGGGAAAGCCTCACCCATCGTTCGTTGGTGCTGGCAGAAACCCATGCGTCCTTCTTCAGTTCTGACCTCCGCCTCTGCTCCTCATCCGGTAGAGGTCCAGAAGCTCAAGCTCTCGAAACATTCCTTCACTGAAAACTCACCGCCAGTACGGCCACCCATGATAACTAAACTTAGCCTCTTGTTTAGTCCTTAAAATCAGGTAAATGAGGCGGAATGGATAATAACGGCAACGACCTTGAGAGAGTTCGAGGGGCAGAGATGACTGGGGATCAAGGCACGGGGTAGAAGACTTGCATGGATGACTGCCCAATCTGTAACATTCATTCTCCGCAAGCTAATATCAGCCGCCACTGCCACATTATGGCTAGTTTTCGATTTATCTTGCGTGATTCAATATGCTTGCATAATCACTTTTCTATGGCTTCCTTGGAAAGAGTTAGCAAGCAAGCGTAGAAAATTATTAATTGTATAATGTTATTTTTGGGTGAATAACGTGCCAGTAAATTGTTCCAAACGCAATATTTATTTTCACCTTTTATGACAGTAAGTATATAACATTTTGTGAAGTTCTTAGTGTTCTACACCTACCATCAACCATGTTCATAGAAGTTTAAACTTATGAAAAGCACGCCATATTGTAGTGGCATTATCTAAACTTCCAAAATTAAACAGCAAAAATTGGTCAACTGAGTTTTTAGATGTTTAGTAAGATCAAGTGCATGAATTGGCCTTCTTGTGTAGTATCAATTAGCATGTTCATTTATTGTTTATTCATGTTGGGTGATAACTATACCTTAATCATATGCACTGATTAGGCGGCTGCCTCTTGTCCCTACTTCACAGTTCACACAAGCTCTTCAAGAACGAACTATAACAAAAAGATTAAAGAGACGATAATTGCAAATTCAACTCCCTATATATTGTTCAAACAGGCACTCAATTCCCAACCAGCTTTCCTGCAACTCATACATGGCTTCCACTCTCCTTCAAACCACCCTCTCCTTGGCCGTTTTCCTTGGTCTAATCAGCTTATCCCAATGGGCGTCCAACAAGCTATTCCTTGATGGGCACAATAATGCAAGGAAATCTGTAGGCGTACGACCAATCAAGTGGGACAATTTCTTGGTCACATATGCCCGGTTAAGCTGTACACATCAGGGTTCTGACAGTTTACCTAAAAAACCCTGCCTGGGGACGTGTTATTGGCCGGGTGCAAACCCATGTGGGACGACGGACCAAATAATTTCTCCTTGCTGTATTTGTATTACTACCACTTGGAGGGGACCCATGACCATGAGATGACTCACAGATCGCCAGATCTGAAGCGCACAAGATTTCTTTTTTCTTTTTGATAAATCACACAAGATTCCCTTAAGACAGCAGCCAAGATGTTGTTGAGAAGCTAAAAAGTTTCCTACCGGAGCTGGAGCATTGAATTACCGTGTCTTAGAACTTAGAAGCATGGGCTACAAATAGACCTCTAACTAAACACAAGACCAAATTAATGTGATTAGAATTACACAAAGCATACACTCACCGAATGTGGCAATCCCCATGTAGGCAAACCATAGTGCAGATCAGCTCTTTGACGTATGACGGCGAGATTGCACTTCATCAATCATCACCATTAGACAGAATGTTGGAGGTGCAATCGAAAAGAGTGTATGACCAGATGGCAACTGCCTGCTGGTGTGCTGGTCACTAGTGCGGTACGCAACCGCGGAAGAAGCGTTGTCATATTGGCAAGACAGACACCAAAATGTTGGCGGATGGATCCCCAGTAAGAAGTATGGATACGGCAAATTGGTAGTAGCATCTATATTTGATATGTATTAGATACAAATATGACAGCGATATACCTATATATCCTATGTATATTTATAATTAAAAAAATAAATATATTTTTGACACAGATAAATACATATTGGATACAAACGAGATATGCCCTGGGGGGATAGCCAGAGGAGGAAGGGGCAACCGGAGGAAGATGGAGGAGGCAGCCGGGGGAGGTAGAACGGTGACGAGGTGGAGGAGGCCGCCGGGGGAGGGAGGGAGGTGACGAGGTGGAGGAGGGAGCCGGGTGAGGAGGGAGAGGGAGGAGGAGGCAAGGGAGATGTTGTTCAAGTATTTTTTTTAGAAATTATGTATAATTAATATTTAGAAAAATACAATCTCATATCCTACATTTTGGGAAATGCAGAGTCTCTGTGTCTGTCACCATATTAGTATCCGTGGTTCCTAGCCCTGAACTAAATTTGACAGTTGAGTGTGACTTGTGTTCTGTTCATTTTAGAGTTGAGACACAAGAGTTTGCTCAGTTGTGGGACTGACGAAAGCAGCTTGGGAGCGGCGCTCGACAGAGTGGGAGTGATTTACGCCCTCCCATTGCCTCTCTGGTACCTCGTTTCCGGTCATCAATGTAAGTAAATATGGGTTCTTGTCCCATTTTACTTGTCTTGATTGAGAGGAGTCGGCTCTCTCGTGCAAGTGTAGGCATGTGGAGTAGTTAGGCTTCCGTGGGCCCGGTCCACACTAAATTGGAAGAGACACTGTAATCGTCACCGATCCGGAAATCACTTATTTGGAATTAGCTATTTTGGTACGACCAAAATGGAATTGTCAAATAGGAGTCATCATCTTGGGAAATCTGTTGAGCCAATTCGGGAAACCGAAAAGGCAAGATTTTGTAACTGATTTTCGCCCCTTTTAAGGGCAATGGAGGGGACGCCCTCCATGCCAATGAGAAAGGCGTCTTTTGGTTGAAATCGCAGTGGTTTTGGTGCTCTTGATTTCGTTGGGTGAAAAAGCTAATTCGGGGAATATAGCTTTTCACAAAGTTCTACACTCGATCGGTGAAAGATTTGGTGTTCTCGGACATATTCTAATCCGTGGAGTGATTCGTAGGCACAAAGGCCGAAGGTTAGTGTTTCCAATTTGATATTCTGTGAGCTTTATTTGTTGTTAGAAGGAAATACCCAATTTTTGAGAACCCACATCAAACGGATAAAAATCCTAAATTCGCTTCCGTTGCGGCTTGATTACCTAGTCAGAAAGTGGAACTCTTTGAAATTGAGAAAGAGAAAGTTACTGTCACTAGTAATGAACAAGTGATAGGTAAAACATCCAATGAGGATGTTGAAAATCGAACATCAAGAGAGCGTAGACCTTCAATTTTGTTGAAAGATTACTATGCCATGCTTGGTGAAGATGAGATATCGATAGATGAACCTGTACTTAGTGATCCAGTCACATTTGAGCAGGCGATGTGTAGTCCAGATTCCAAGGAATGGCGGAAGGCTGTTCAAGAGGAAATGGATTCAATCTTGAAGAACAAAGTCTGGGAGATTGTTGACTTACCAGACGAACGGAAACCCATTGGGTGTAAGTGGATCTTCAAGAAGAAGCTCAAAGTTGATGGATCAATAGAGAAGTACAAAGCTAGACTTGTGGCGAAAGGTTTCACACAAGTAGAGGGCATAGACTTCAAGGAGACTTATTCTCCAGTGTCCAGGTTCATCTCGATCCGATGTTTGTTGGCAATTGTGTCATACTTAGATTTAGAGTTGCACCAGATGGATGTAAAGACTGCCTTCCTAAATGGTGATTTAGAGGAGGAGATTTACATGGAACAACCCGAGGGGTTTGTTGTTTCCGGAGAGGAAACTAAAGTGTGCAAACTTATTAAATCATTGTATGGACTGAAACAATCGCCAAGAAAATGGTATTTCACTTTTCACAAGGTGATAAGTGAATATGGTTTTGTGGCCAATGATTATGACCATTGTGTTTACTCCTTTAAAGATGGGAGTAGATTTATGATATTGTCACTATCTGTAGATGACATATTATTGATGGGGAATAACACTAGTATGATTCTCAGTCTTAAAGAATGGCTCAAGACCCAATTTGAAATGAAAGACATGGGTGAAGCATCATACATCCTCGGGATGAAGATTGAGAGAGATAGAAAAGCGAGGAGGCTAAGTATATCTCAAGAATCGTACATTGAGAGTGTTTTGAAACGCTTTGACGTGATTGGTTGGAAGACCATTGATTCGCCCATCTATAAAGGGACAGTCTTGTACGAAAGAATGGCACCTGCATCAGACGAGGAACGTCTGAAGATGCAATCTGTACCATATGCGCAGGCTATTGGCAGCTTGATGTATGCCATGAACTGCACTCGACCTGATTTGGCTTTTGTAGTAAGCCTTGCGAGTCGATATCAGGCTAACCCAGGTATGCAACACTGGCAAGCTATAAAGCGGGTGTTCAGATACTTGCTGGGTACCAAGGATATGAAACTCACATATCAGGCTGAGAACCTGTCATTGGAAGGCTATAGTGATTCGGACTATGCCGGGTGTAAGGATGACAGAAAATCCACTGCCGGTTATGTTTTTATGCTTGGTGGCGGCGCCGTGGCATGGGCTAGTAAGAAGCAGAAATGTGTTACTAAGTCCACGATGGAAGCTGAGTTTGTTGCATGCAGTTTAGCAGCTTCCGAGGCAGTTTGGATTAAAGAGTTTCTAGCTGGGTTACAGCTAGAACAGTGGACTGATGCTCCTGTCCAAATTTATTGTGATAATTTGGCAACTGTGTCGACACTCCGTAATGGGGAGATCAGTTCAAGAGCTAAGCACATAGAGGTGCATTACTTTTATGTGTTTGACATGCTACAACGGGGAAAGTTGACAGTGAGTCATCTTCCTACGGTTGAGATGTTAGCTGATCCGTTAACGAAGGCCTTAACGACGGATCTATTTGTAAAACATGTTCATAGTTTTGGATTACGACAGGACTAGTGCACGAGTCACTGTGGATCGCAAATATGAACAAAGAACCCATAGTGGGGGATGTAAGTAAATATGGGTTCTTGTCCCATTTTACTTGTCTTGATTGAGAGGAGTCGGCTCTCTCGTGCAAGTGTAGGCATGTGGAGTAGTTAGGCTTCCGTGGGCCCGGTCCACACTAAATTGGAAGAGACACTGTAATCGTCACCGATCCGGAAATCACTTATTTGGAATTAGCTATTTTGGTACGACCAAAATGGAATTGTCAAATAGGAGTCATCATCTTGGAAAATCTGTTGAGCCAATTCGGGAAACCGAAAAGGCAAGATTTTGTAACTGATTTTCGCCCCTTTTAAGGGCAATGGAGGGGACGCCCTCCATGCCAATGAGAAAGGCGTCTTTTGGTTGAAATCGCAGTGGTTTTGGTGCTCTTGATTTCGTTGGGTGAAAAAGCTAATTCGGGGAATATAGCTTTTCACAAAGTTCTACACTCGATCGGTGAAGGATTTGGTGTTCTCGGACATATTCTAATCCGTGGAGTGATTCGTAGGCACAAAGGCCGAAGGTTAGTGTTTCCAATTTGATATTCTGTGAGCTTTATTTGTTGTTAGAAGGAAATACCCAATTTTTGAGAACCCACATCAAACGGATAAAAATCCTAAATTCGCTTCCGTTGCGGCTTGATTACCCATCAATCAATGGAACGAATTGTCAAGTAATAATGTACTCTCATATTCTCATTTGGAATCCTGCCTTATTCTTGATCAAATATGCTCTGCTGAAGTCCTGAAATCTGACTGAATATTGTTAGGATTTATTTTGTACTTCATAATAAATCATCATAATGATAAAACTTTAATCTCGTAATATAATAAAATATTATAAACCTTTGTCATAGAAAATATACCTTGAGCCATAGAGAAATCCAAACCTCAATAAGGAAATCGGTTTCTCTCTCTCTTAACCTTTTCTATTTCACAGATAATGTTTTTAGTTGATGAAAATTAAACCCCTGTTATTCTTTTATAGGCAGAGAGAGGACCGTTCCTGATAGTATTATATATGTGTTTATTTTCAGGACTGTAATTGTCTAGGATAAATACTCTGAATTATACGTTCCATCAACGTATATATCAGAAACGTCATCTTTTCATGTTGACCCGTTTACGTGGCATGTGGGCCACATTAAGTGAGATATTAAAATATCTTACATTCTCCCACTTCTCCCATGTGACAGAATTTATCTTCCAAAACATAATGCGCATATCATAAAGATAAATTCTTCTACATTGGTCATATCATAGTATCATAATTAAGTATAGACTAATACGGATCATAGCGGTTCCATATCATTAAATTGACATAGTTCCTTCTATGTACCACAACATTAGTTTTGTACTTAATATGATCTATAATTGAAAAGATCAATAATGGTCCACTTTAATGTCTCTGTTAGAGACTAAAATCCTGTCAAACATTTATGTATATACCAACGGTATTAAAGCAGGATATCATAAGTATCAGAAATAATATATAAATGAGCTCAAAGTGTCAAACACATTAATTATCATAAACTCATTAAAATTTTATAATAATGCCCATCCTTTCGACATGTCCAGTAAATGTCTTTGGAGGCAATCATTTAGTCATCGGATCCGCAATCATAAGATTGGTGCTAATATGTTCAATTGACACTTTTTGTTTTTGAACTTCTTCTTTAACGACAAGGTATTTTAATTCCATATGTTTAGTACCCTTGGAATACTTGTCATTAGAGAAGAAGACTGCTGCAGAATTATCACAGTAAATTTTTAGCGGCTTGGCAATACTGTCGACTATTCCAAGTCTTGAAATAAAGTTCCGCAACCATAATCCATGAATTATGGACTCAAAGCATGCCACAAATTCAGCTTCCATAGTGGATGTAGCAATGATAGACTGCTTCACACTTTTCCATGAAATTGCTCCTCCAGCAAGTAGGAACAAGTAGCCAAATGTGGATTTTCTTGTATCAACGCATCCAGCAAAATCTGAATCTGAATATCCAATAACCTCAAGATGATCAAATCTCCTATAAGTGAGCATGTAATCTTTCATTCCTTCCAAGTATCTCAATACTTTCTTTGCAGCTTTCCAATGATCCAATCCAGGATTATTTTGATATCGGCCAAGCATTCCAACAACAAAACTAATGTCTGGCCTTGTACAAGTCTGAGCATACATTAAGCTCCCAACAATTGATGCATAAGGAATTTCTTCCATTTGTTTGCGTTCCAATTCATTCTGTGGGCATTGCATAATACTGAATTTATCTCCTTTCTGAATTGGAACAACACTTGATGAACACTTTTCTATTTTAAATCTCTCTAGAACTTTATCGATATATGCTTTCTGAGACAACCCTAACAATCCTTGTGTTCTATCCCGAAATATTTCTATTCCAATCACATAAGTTGCCTCTCCTATATCCTTCATTTCAAATTTCTTAGAGAGAAATTTCTTGTGTCTCATATAATAAGTCAATATTATTAGTAGCAAGTAAGATGTCATCAACATACAAAATCAAAAATATAAACTTGCTCCCACTGATCTTCAGGTATATACACCGATCAACAGTGTTTTCCTTAAAACCAAAAGAAGTAATGGTATCATTGAACTTAAGATACCATTGGCGGGAAACTTGTTTAAGTCCGTATATTGATTTCTTAAGTTTACACACCATATGTTCTTTTCCTTCAGTGGAAAAACCTTCAGGTTGATCCATATATACTTCTTCTTATAAATTCCCAGTCAGAAAGGCAGTTTTCACATCCATTTGATGTAACTCAAAGTCATAATGAGCTACCAAAGCCATAATAATTCTAAGAGAGTCTTTCTTAGATACAGGTGAGAAAGTCTCCTTATAGTCAATACTATTGATCGTTTAAATATAAAACCTTTGCAAGTGCACAAGGCAATTGTACTACAGTGAGTATAGAAAGGGTTGTCGAACCTCAGGGGCGGATTAATATTTTACCAAATTCAAGAGAAAATAGTAGTGTTGATTCTAGACTAAGAAAACAATGAACTTTAACTAAACTAAGTGAGAATTAATCAATATGGAGAAGACCAAAGCTTTGAATCCACCACAATAAATTAGTGTATCGCTTCTCTATCTCTTTTGAATAAAGATTTCCAATTGGCTAGCATATTCCTCTCGGACATACACTTATCAACTCAAAATATAGTGCTCTCCTCTCGGATGTAACACATAAAACAATTAAAACATTGAATTGTGATCTATCTCTCTCGAGTATAAACCAATGAAACTTTATTGATATATAACACTTCAGTCTACTTACATTCCTCTCGGATACGCAAGTATTCTTCGGATTGAAACTCACAAGAATTCACTCTTGTCTCTCTCGAGTACAAAGAATAAACCTTTAATGAATTAACAATGATTACACAATAAAATCCATACACCAACTAGAGTAAAAAAACATAAGTTGAGAGAAAAGAAATTACACAACCAGATTATTGGGCTTCATTTATGCCTTGGAAAAGTGTTTAGCCTCGCATTGGAAGAGAATCCATCATCATATTCTTCATCTTCTTCTCTCCTTTGCTCTAGCCTCCAATTTAGCTCTCGATTCTCCAAGGGTTTCAAGATTGCCCAAAACGTTCTCCTGTAAGGCCTATTTATGAGTTTGAAGAGAAACCACGAAGTCCCCTTCCAAATCCGAGTCGAAATAGGTCTTATTTCAATTTTTCGCACATGGTGATCGATCGCTTATTGCCGATCGTTCGCCTACCGATCGATCGCAATTCCTGCGTTATTTTCCTCCGATCGATCGTTTTAATGATCGACACTGTTTGATACCAATCGATCGTAGTTACTGTCTTGCGCGGATCAAAAATTCCAGTAGATACGATCGATCATTTTTATGCCGATCGATCGTTTCCTTTAATAATACTGTTTTTGCGGCTGAGGAGATCGATCGCATTGATAGCCGATCGATCGTAGTTACTGTTTATGAATTTCAAATGGCTATAACTTTTCGCTCCAAACTCCGATCTACGCGTGGTTGGTGGCGTTGGAAAGCTGACTTTTTGAACTTTAACATGAAGCTTGAATTAGTCCAATCCGACATTTGTACACGAAGTTATGATAATTTAACCATTCGAGTTATTTTTTTCCTTATTTCTGTGTATTACTCTTGTTTCCTACAAAAACCAAAAACTATATTAAAGTAGCATTTATTCTAATCAAACACTAGTAGAAACATAAGTTTAGGAGATAATAAAATACATATTTTATGTATAGCTCACACCCTCAAACCTACATTTTGCTAGTCCCTAGCAAAACAAAACAAAATAAAATCAAACAAATTAAGGAACTAATGCAGAAAAGTAAACACCACTTTCGTAGGGAACACGATTGCATTGAGCGTATGCAATAGGCCGTTAAACCTCTAGGTGTCCCTAGTTGGACGAGTGTTGTCTCGTGAGGGTTTGCAGCTATGCTACCCACAAACATGTATTTATTAATCTAATTAACCTAAGTGCAAAAATAAAAACAAAAATTAAAACATTTCAAAACACACAAACCTATTATCCTGACAAATACAAACTACAATGCTTAAGAGAATTAACCACATGTACTTGGTTTATAATCAACAGGAATATAGAAGCCCTCAAGTAAGTGGTTTTATTCCACACTTTCATCTTGGAAATTTCTGCTCAATATGATATAGAATGATAATGTAAATAGTAGAAGTGTAGAACATTGTAGCAATACATTCTAAATTTCAGTTTTATACAGATCCAGTGTTACCCATTAACCAAAGAACATCAGAATCTACATAGTCATCGTAATCTTTAGGTTTATGATAGCATAGATCTGCGCGCCTCCTTCAGGTCCAACATTCTAGATTTGAGTGGATAATACACCAGACTTTTTTTTTCTTTTTTTTGCTAGGACTGTATAAGGCCTGACTTCAAGATGCTTATGTTTAACAATGACTCAGGCCAATGACTCCCAGCCAGTTTGGCTTAGGGCATTAGGTTTTAAGAGACCGCTTCGGGCCCGAGCATCAGCCTAAGTTAATCCTATAAAGTCAAGCAGCCCCTTTCTTTCATTTTGTTTCATTTTTTTGCATTTTTATTTTTAGCACATATATTTTCAAGCACATCTTTATTTCTATCCAGGCTGTATTATACTCTCAACCTATTTCCGGTTCCAATCCTTTGCCATAGCCAAGTAAATGGTCTATCATGATCTTTTAAGCTTAACAGATAACTACACATCATCCAATGACTATGACTAAAGACATCCCACTGTAAATTAGCATTCAACAAATCTCTAGATGGTATTACTTTATGTACTAATGTGTGTAAGTGAGTTTTCTTAGCTCAAGCACCTGTTCCAAGAGGACTGTAACATAAAGATATGCTCAGTTAAGTGTATCTATCCTCCAGTATACTTACTCACACTTCCAATGTAAATTAATCTCCTAAGAATTGTAACATGCATTATTACGGGATAAACTATCAAAACCTAACAAAAATACTAACAAACAACTTAAAACTACTCAAATCAAATCAAGGTACAAAAATATGTAGCATGCAATTTCAAACTTAAATATCACAGCAAGCATGTAACAGCAGATCCACTTCACAATTTTTAAAATTTTTTTTTCAGAAAAAAATGAAATTCCTAAAAATAAAAAATAAATTTTTTTTTTATGAAAACTCAGGAAATCGAAAGGGATCATCATGCATAAAAAATAGCAATCATCAATATAGAAGTATGCACGAGAGGGATATATACCCCGGAAATCTAATTTTTGAAATTTTTTTTATAACAGAACATTGTTCACCGCATGAACACAAATCCTAAAAATTAAATAAAACACCTAAATACGAAGAATCAGAATCTGAAAGTCATGCATAAGCATCGCAATAATCAATATAAGGGCATGCAGGAGACAGATTTCAAAAACATCTACCAGAAACCAAGAAAAAATCGACTTTTGAGTTTCGGCTTACCGGAAGAACAATGAGTAAATCCGACGAAAGGAGATGGAAATCGTGAAAACAGACTCCGGATCTGGAATCTACGTGCAGAAATCTTTTGGGGGCCGGAGTATCAGCTCAAACAAGGGTCGAAAACGGCGGCGGCGAGCGGAAATAGATTTCTCTCGCCGCTGCCGTTCGGATTTTAAACGTGAGGAAGACGACCCACGATCGATCGCATTTTTAGCCAATCGATCGTTTTATAAAACGAGAAACAACGCCCATTAGATTGAAGATGAACGGTGTCGATATACCGCTGGGCAATCGATCAGACGGATAAGGCGTCGATCGGATAGTGATCAATCGTTATATCCGATCGATCGTATATACTGTTCTTTGATTTTTATTTATTTATTTATTAAATTCAAGCAAAATCCTCTCCCCCAAACCTAGTATGAACGTTGTCTTCAATGTGAACAAAATATAAAAATGACAATGATCATAAAAAGAAAGAAAACAAGAAAAGGGGAGAATACACCTAAATATGTGGGTTGCCTCCCACCAAGCGCTAAGTTTAACGTCTTCAGCCAGACGGAGCCACGGTTGTATGCAGGGTTTAGATCCTCAAGAATTCAGCCTGGATCAATTAAACGATTTCCCCACACACTCCTATCCTTGTGGCTTATGTATGGAGCATATCGTGGAATGAAAGGGTGGAGTGGTAGGTGAGGAAACAGTGGAAATATGGGTCCCTGCATTGTCCATGGAATAAGGTCATTAGAAAATTTTAATATAAAGGGAACTTCCTCCCCCACATCAACCGATTTGGCCATAGGGGCCTCTTCTAGTAATAGAATTGAGAAGGCTTCCTCAATTAGTGAATCAACTAAACTATCTATGAAATAGTCTAAGTTACTTTCAATAAACAAAGAGTTAGATTGATTTAGACAAGATATGAATGATGCTTCAGGAATAGAAGGTTCTATTAATAGTGCCGTAGACTGCAGCTCCTCAGATATAGAAGAAGGTTGAAAAATTGGTTCTATCAACACACTCACTTCTTCTTTAATTTCCAAACCTTCTTGATCATTTTGTAAAACCCACTCAAGCTCATTTTCAAATCTTTGGGCACGCTGAAGAGATGTAACATCATGGTCAGGGGAAAAACATATCCCTTCATCAGAAAATTGGCCCATCGGATATTGGGGTTGGATAGGTGGGGTGTACTCTTCTCTCATTTCCTTATATCCAGTTGACAACTTAATTAAGGCTGTGAGGATGGCAAATTGGTTGGCTATTATTTGGTTCATTTTATCTTCTAAGGTAGATTGACCAAACTGAGGAGTAGAGGCTGGTTGGTAAGGTAGTTGTTGGCTTAGAAAATCTTGTCTAGGGGCCTCATGAAGAGTGGGCCCAGGGTTGGGTTGCTCCTAAGGGGAATTAAGATGGTCTTCCCACCTATGAAGACTTTAGGCCTTGATCTATACATAAAATATGCATTTTATTATCTCATAAACTTATGTTTCTGCTAGTGTTTGTTTAGAATTATTGCTACTTTAATATAGTTTTTGGTTTTTGTAGGAAACAAGAGCAAAACGCAGAAATGGGATAAAACGCGACTCTAATGATTGAATATTTACAACTTCAATTGCATATCTTTGATGAGACTGATTTAAGCTTCATTTTAAAGTACACGAAGTCAGCTTTCCAACGCCACTGACTGTTCGCAATTCGGAGTTCTGAGCAAAAAGTTATGAGCATTTGAAATATCGCGCGCGAAAGAGACACGATTAAAGAGAAGAACCGTCAAGATGAGATTGGATGGATGAGATCGATACAACGGGTTATAAAGAAGAAAAAGAAAAAAAAAGAAATTGAATCTGAACCGACCGGTTCAGTACCGGTTCGGTTTTAAAAGAAAAAAATAAATAAACCCGACCCGAGCTCAGCTCGGGCCTTCCGTTCCAGGAAACCGAGCTCTGTTTTGATGAGCTCGCCGGAGTACGGCGCCGGAGAATGGCCGCTGGGACGACGGCGGCGAGTGGGGCGAGGCGGCGAGCTGGGACGACGACGGCCACGGCGGTGGGGCGAGGATTGCAGACGAAGGCGGAGCTCGAGGCAGCGAAGTAGAAAAGGACGGCGACGACCGGAGCTGGAGATGATCGACAAGAGATTGCTGGGCGGCGCTCGTGCTGGGTCAGGAACTCGACGGCAGCGGCAAGGTAAGGCGGAAATCGAAGCGCCGGCGATGAGAGATCGAAGCAGCGGCCTGAGCTGGCGATGGGCGGAGCTTGAATCGACGGCGACTGTGGAAATGGAGACGACGGTGATAAAGACGGCAGTCGTGCCGGAATATGATTTCACAGAGTCGTGCTTGTGCAGGAGTCTTGAATTAAAATCGAAATCCAATTTCGAACTCGATTTGGAAAGTTCTGTTTTTGGAACAGAATCGTGCTTGATATGGGAAGTCATGGAGGTGGAGTAAAAAAAAAGGAGGATTTTGATTTCGAATTGCTATAAAAGAGAGAGCTTTACACAGAGAATAAGAGAGGACTGTGGTGGCCGGAAAAACAGGGGATTCCGGTACTATTTGCGCCGGAATCCGGTGGGTTTTGGCCAGAGGTGAGGAGGAGAGGAGAAAGGCTGGTCTTTTGGACGAATTGCACACCGATTTGAAATTGCTACAGTGCCGTTCCAAGTGCTACAGTGACTGACTGCGCGAGGAAGACGATGAATAGTGTATGAACAGTACCCGTGAACAGTGAACAGTGCTATAGTGCGCGTGAACAGTATTCTTGCAAATGACTCCTTCGACGAACCAGGCTTTTTCTTCTTTTCATGTCTAGCTAAATTCATTGTACTAAGATTAGATGAAGCCCTGCTGATTGTTTGACTCTCAATATTTATTTGCAACTCTAAAGTAGTGATTTTTATTCCATGTGCTTAATATTTTGTTATGATTATTCTGCTGCTCGAGAGAGGGTAGAGTAATTGTTAGTTAAGGGTTTGTTAATGTTCGAGAAGTCTTAGCGAATTCTAAGGTATTATTTGAATAAAGATTGTATTTTTATGATTGATCTTTGCTCGAGAGAGGGAGATTAATTAAGATAGATTTAATTATTTAGTTGCATGTTCGAGAGGGCTGCACACATTACGATTATTCGTGACTTCGAGAGGGGCACGGGTAATTGATTACTTGGAATTGTACGGGTTTAACGGAGAGGATAGCTATTTAGTTTGGGTGGATTCGAAGTCTTAGTATATTTCTCATCATCTTATTTTCACATAAATTTCATTGCTTTGTTAAATTAGAACTTTTCATTCTGTTATAACTAGTTTCATAAAAAAAATCAAATCTTTCATTAGAATTAAGTTGAATCAGTCCAAGTCCTTTGGGTTCGACCTCGTTACCACTAGACTATACTGAGTCTCGTGCGATTGCGAGTAAAAATAGTAGAAAAATCAATCAATCAGGCCTCATTAACATACTTGCGTATAAAATCAGGGTATTCATGGGCCAAAGGGCACTCCACTGGGGTATGAATGGGACTTAAACAGAGGGCACATGGTTCCGACATATAAGGAGTTGTGTATTGTAGGGAAGATGTGCCACTCCCAAAATTAGAGTGCCTATCCCACCCACGGTTGTAAGTATCAGCATATAAGGGTCGTGGGTGGTAGGGCACTTCATAGGGAGGGGGATTAGGTGTGTGTGAAGAACAATAATCATTAAAGCTCCTGTATGGGTTCTCGTTGCTAAATCCATAAAAAGGTGAAGACATTTCTTCACCATGCATTCATCAACACCCGAACCACACTGTCACACATCCACAAATCATAGAAACAACCCTAGATATCCACAATTAGCAATCAGCAGCCTTAAATATCAACAACTAATAATCTTAATAGCCACAACTAGCACAACATGCAGTCACAGAGAAAAAATGAAAACACCAAACACACAAATTTATCTAAAAAGAGAAGGATAAGAGAATGCAAACTAGGGGAAGGGGTGGCCCCTTCCACGTTGGCGAGAATTCCACGTCTTCTCTTAACCTTGCAAAAAGAAAGAAAAACACAAATTAGGCTACTGACAAATAATCCAAGTTAAGACTCACTAAACTACTCTAACACTAATTATGCTAAGAATCTGGTAAACTATTGGCTTCCGTCCTCGGCAATGGCGCCAAAAACTTGATCGTTTAAATATAAAACCCTTACAAGTGCACAAGGCAATTGTACTACAGCGAGTATAGAAAGGGTTGTCGAACCTCAGGGGCGGATTAATATTTTACCAAATTCAAGAGAAAATAACAGTGTTGATTCTAGACTAAGAAAACAATGAACTTTAACTAAACTAAGTGAGAATTAATCAATATGAAGAAGACCAAGGCTTCAAATCCACCACAATAAACTAGTGTATCGCTTCTCTCTCTCTTTTGAATAAAGATTTCCAATTGGCTAGCATATTCCTCTTGGACATACACTTGTCAACTCAAAATATAGTGCTCTCCTCTCGGATGTAACACATAAAACAATTAAAACATGGAATTGTGATCTATCTCTCTCGAGTATAAACCAATGAAACTTTATTGATATATAACACCTCAGTCTACTTACGTTCCTCTCGGATACGCAAGTATTCTTCGGATTGAAACTCACAAGAATTCACTCTTGTCTCTCTCGAGTACAAAGAATAAACCTTTAATGAATTAACAATTATTACACAATAAAATCCATACACCAACTAGAGTAAAAAACATAAGATGAGAGAAAAGAAACTATACAACCAGATTATTGGGCTTCATCTACGCCTTGAAAAAGTGTTTAGCCTCGCATTGGAAGAGAATCCATCATCATATTCTTCATCTTCTTCTCTCCTTTGCTCTAGCTTCCAATTTAGCTCTAGATTCTCCAAGGGTTTCAAGATTGCCCAAAACGTTCTCCTATAAGGCCTATTTATAAGTTTGAAGAGAAACCACGAAGTCCCCTTCCAAATCCGAGTCGAAATAGGTCTTATTTCGGTTTTCCGCACATGGCAATCGATCGCTTATTGCCGATCGTTCGTCTACCGATCGATCGCAATTCCTGCGTTATTTTCCTTCGATCGATCGCTTTGGCGATCGACACCGTTTGATACCGATCGATCATAGTTACTGTCTTGCGTAGATCAAAAATTTCAGTAGATAGGATCGATCGTTTTTATGCCGATCGATCGTTTCCTTTAATAATACTGTTTTTGCGGCTGAGGTGATCGATCACATTGATAGCCGATCGGTCGTGGTTACTGTTTATAAATTTCAAACGGCTATAACTTTTGAGTTACTTTTCACCTCATTTCTCCGAATTGTGAGTGGTTGGTGGCGTTGGAAAGTTGACTTCTTGAAATTTAACATGAAACTTGAATTAGTCTAATCCAAGATTTATACACGAAGTTATGATGATTTAACCATTTGAGTTACTTTTCACCTCATTTCTGCATATTACTCTTGTTTCCTACAAAAACCAAAAACTATATTAAAGTAGTAATTATTCTAATCAAACACTAGTAGAAACATAAGTTTAGGAGATAATTAAATATATATTTCATGTGTAGATCAATTATCTTTCTGAGTAAAGATTTGGCAACAAGTCTGACCTTGTATTGTTCGATATTGCCATTTGAGTCACATTTGGTCTTAAAAACCCATTTACATCCGACTCTTTTACTACTTCCAGGCAATTCAACAAGGTCCCAAACATCATTCTGTTCCATTGATTTTAACTCATCTTTCATGGCATCTACCCATTCAATAGAATTAACACTTTTTATGGCTTGTGAAAACGAAACTGGATCTTCATCAATTCCCAAGTCAAATTCTGACTCTTGTAGATATACCAGATAATCATCAGAAATAGCAGACCTTCTTTGTCTTTGAGACCTTCTTAATGCTATTTCTTGTGGTTCTTCTATTGTAGGTTCATCAACATTATCGTTATTGTGAGTAATCTGATCATTTATTTGTTGTTCTTGTCCATTGTTCAACGGTTCAACAATTAGATGAATAACAACTTTAGAAGAAGTTAACGGTAAAGGAACTTGTACCCTAACTTCTTGAATTTCCAATTTTCGTGGTTCCTCACTCCCACTAACTTCACCATTCTCAATGAACCTAGCATTTCCAGTTTTAACAATTCTTATACTATGGTTAGGACAATAAAATCTATACCCTTTAGACTTTTCTGGATAACCAATGAAGAAACCACTGGTTGTTCTTGTGGATTATAGATTCTTACTTCTGTCGGGCAACCCCAAACATGCAAGTGCCTTAAACTGGGCTTCCTTTCGGTCCACAGTTCAAAAGGAGTCTTAGGAACTGCTTTATTAGGAACCCTGTTTAATAAATACATGGCAGTTTTCAATGCATGCATCCACAATGATATGGGTAAAGACGTATTGCTTATCATACTCCTAATCATGTCCAATAAGGTACGATTATGCCTTTCTGCTACACCATTTTGTTGTGGTGTACCGGGTATAGTGTATTGAGTACATATGCCACGCTTTTCAAGGAATTTAGCAAATGGACCTGGGCATTGCCCGATTTCATCATACTTTCCATGAAATTCGCCACCTCTATCAGACCTGACGATTTTTATCTTTTTGTCTAATTGTCTCTCAACATTATTAATAAATACCTCGAGAGCATTTATCGATTGAGATTTTTTATGCAACAAATAGACATAACCATATCGTGAAAAATCATCAATAAAAGTGATAAAATATTTTTTTCCACTAAAAAATGAAACATCAAAAGGTCCACATATATCAGTGTGTATTATTTCAAGGAGTTGTGTGCTCCTTGTGGCTCCTTTCTATGTATGTTTTCTTTGTTTTCCTTTAATACAATCCACACAAACACCAAGATCGGTAAAATCCAAGTTTGGGAGGATTTTATTCTTTACCAACCTTTTTAATATTTCTTTTGAAACATGACCCAGACGTTTATGCCACAAGTAAGCTGAACTTTCACTGACTAGACCACGTTTAGTTCTAACATTATGATGCAGGGTTAAAAGAGTCTCAACAAAAAGATCATCAAGTTTTAATTTATATAAACCATCACAAAGATTACCAGAACCAATGAAATAATTTTTCTTAAGCAAACTGAAACATCCATTCCCAAATTTAAAAGAGTGTCCAGCTGAATCAAGTTTAGACAAAGAAACTAAATTATGAGAAACAGAAGGTACGTAAAGAGTTTGACATAAATCTAAGTGATGTCCTGTGTCTAAAATCAAATAATAAGTTCCAATAGCTTCAACTAGAGCTTTGACATGATTCCCCATAAAAACAAACTTTTCATTTTGATTTGTGGTTTGGGTCGTAAGAAATCCCTGCATCGTATTTGAAACATGAGTGGTACAGCCAGAATCAAGCCACTAAGTATTATAAGGAACTTCAGCTAAATTTGATTCGAAACATACGAAAGCACTAGGCTTACCTTTCTTTTCGAACCATGCCTTACGTTTTAGGCAATCTTTCTGAAAGTGTCCAAGTTTCTTACAGAAATGACACTTATCATTTTTATGTTCCTTTTTCTGGATTTGAGCAGATGACCGATTCACTTTCAACGGTCCTTGCTTGCCCTTTCCATGCTTCTTTCTAGCTTTCTTTTTAGCTCCTTGGTTACTTACGAAATGAATAGTATGAGTTCCTTGACTCTTAAGCCTCGTTTCCTCCTGAACAAGCATACTGTGAAGTTCATTCACATTCTATTTATCTTTCATGGTATTGTAATTCATTTGGAACGGACCATATTCAGGAGGAAGTGAGTTTATAATAAACTGCATGAGGAAATTCTCATCCATATTCACTCCTAGAGACTTAAGTCTTGCTACAATATTTGTCATTTCAATGACATGCTCATGCATGCTACGAGAGCCATCGTACTTCATGGTGGTTAAGGTAGCTATTAATGTCCCACCAAGTGACTTATCAGCAATTTGGGAGCATTCTTCCACAAGTTTCATAAATTCTTTAGCACTATCAGTTTTGGGAAGAGCAGACTTGATGTTGTTTGCTACACTTATTCGCATAAACATTAAGCTTAGCCTGTTTGATCTTTCCCAAGCATCATGGAAAGTCTTTTCTTCATCACTGCCAGTATCAGTAATAGTAGTAGGTTTCTCAGTTTGAAGTGACAAATCAAGATCCAAAACACCTAAGTGAAATTGGATTTGTTCACTCCAATCAGAGAGATTAAGCCCATTAAACATTGGAACAGACGAAACATGCGAATGAAGAGAAACGGGAACATGTACTGCAAGAATAATATAATGCTCATATACTAACGCTTTGAGTTGTACCTTAAACACATAATACAGATTCAGACACTTAATTCAAATAAAACAATAAGTGTATACCGATGTTCTCCTTTGGGTGATACAACGGCATACCATGATAAACATAATGATGCTTATAAATTTACTGTAATTTAGTAATTTAATATATCCCACTTAAATCAGTTTGCTATCTTTGGATATACAAAACTAATCTAATGAAATATATTAATTACCACTTTCATATTCATAAATTATAAGGACAACTGATCAACCTTTGGGCAATCCCTAAATGTCTTATAATCATGAATTTTTAATTACCCATAATATTTTATAAGATCATTTCAATTCTAAGCATCACATACTTATAAGTAATTAAATTATCAATTATACAATTCAAAATTACGTGACCTTATGGTTCGACCACTTTGGCGATTAACAAACCAACATAAGGTAAATTTAAATTGTATAATGTCAATAATAATAATCATCATCATCATAATATATCAATAACCATACAGGTTTAACTTGTCCTTATTGGCATTAACTTAAAATATAAGATTAAGCCATAATATGCTTAAAATAATGTGCTAAACCGTAATTTATTAATTGGATCAAACCAGAACTTTAATATCAGTCCGAACACGTATTTAAAGGATGAACCAAAATTAATATTAGACCGAACCGAAATTATTAATATTAGTCGGGCTGGTCCAGTCGGTTCAGATCTTGGTTTGGTTTGGTTCGATTTTTTTTCCGGTTTGGTTCATAAGGGTCATTCCCTTCAGGAGATGATCTAATTTCTTTTACAGTAGCAGGCGACGGTAGCCATGGGCGCCACCGCCACCGCCGTCTTAGGGGCTGTTTGGATAGTGAAAGAGTAATGAATGTGAAATCAAATTCAGGTGAAAAAATTCATTGACTTTCATAATGAATGTGAAATTCGTTTGGATAGTGAAATTTTTAAGATGAATATAATTGGTCATGTGTTTGGATAGTGAATGTGATACAGTAAGTAATTTTTTATATTTTGACCATTTTACCCCTGCATGACCTCTTTTCTACACTCCGTCCGACATTAGTAATACCATATAATTTTCCAAAATGGATTAATTTTAGTTTAATTTGGAAAACTAAATCTTGGTACAAATTTGGGATGGAGGGAATACTGTTCATGAATCATGATGAGGGCATAATTGTATTTTTGTAGATGAATTGAATTCACTTTCAGGTGAAAGTCCTCATGAGGACTTTCACCTGAAAGTGCTCTTTCACCCTGAATTTGTTCTTTCAGGTGAATTTTCTAATTCACCTAAAATTCATCAAACAAACATGTTTCACCCTCTTTCATGTGAAAGAGGGCTGAATTGACAGTGAATTCAGCCCTCTTTCACTATCCAAACAGCCCCTTAGTCCTTCAGCGGCCAAAGGCCACTTATCCTCCTTTCTGGTCCCCTCCCCCCGTGATTCTCGCTGGAGCATTGGCGACTGCACAAGGAGGAACTCGACAGCACCAGGATCGTCATCGGCCTCGTCGACGGCTGCGACGGCGATCAGGACGTGCAATGGTGATGGCAACAGCACCAAGGGCAGCGGCCATGGACTTTGCCGCCGAGGAGGGCCGCCCTTTCTACTTTTCTGCAAGTGACATGGCGGCGACTGCAACGGCATCAAGGGCGGCCGCCATGGACTCCGCCACCACGGGGCTCCACTATGGCGGCAATGCCGTCGGCGGCCAAAAGGTAATTTTTTTTTTTATAATCATCCTGATCCGGCGCTACAGTCGTCGGCGGCGGCCGCAAAGGGCCGCCCTTTCCTTCCTCTTCTAAGGCGAGGCCGACGGTTACGGAAAACAGTCACCTTTTTTTTTTAATCTACTGTTCTTATCTACACTAGCGGTCATCGACGCGGTTGCCAAGGCGGTCGAAAGGGCTGCCCTTTCATGGCGATACCGCCGCGACCCGCTACCCGTGCTGACGTCACGTACGGCCATTAGCGGGTGATGCGCAGAAGGTCTACAACGGAAGTGTACCAGAATCATACCACAATATACTGGGTGCTCCGATACCAAGATTTATTTTGTACTTCATAATAAATCATCATAATGATAAAACTTTAATCTCATAATATAATAAAATATTATAAACTATTGTCATAGAAAATATACCTTGAGCCATAGAGAAATCCAAACCTCAATAAAGAAATCGGTTTCTCTCTCTTAACCTTTTCTGTTTCACAGAGAATGTTTTTAGTTGATGGAAATTAAACCTCTGTTATTCTTTTATTGGCAGAGAGAGGACCGTTCCTGATAGTATTATATGTGTTTATTATCAGGACTGTAACTGTCTAGGATAAATATTCTTAATTATACGTTCCATCAATATATATATATAAGAAACGTTATCTTTTCATGTTGACCCGTGTTTGCGTGGCACGTGGGCTACATTAAGTGAGATATTAAAATATCTTACAAATATTGCGAATCTAACCGTCTTCTTCTGACTCACTTCCGTCCCGCATGGCAGTCTTACCACTGCTCTGTTGGATGTTAGCTTTGGTAAGCCTTCACCCACAACTATGACTATGAGGGAAGTATATGGGAAGGAAATGAGACAATGGTATGAAAGAAAAATTCTTACAAGTTTCACTATCTCAAGAATCATTCAAGGGACAAGGTTGCTACCTTTACAAGATCACTCCCTCACACTTCACTTCACCTCTTGAATTTTTCTTACTCACTTGTGTGTTGGAACTCCATCTACCATTCCCTATTTATAGGAGTCCAACATCCTTCTACAAGTTTATACAAAAAACTTTTCTAGACAATTCTTCTAAGTAGGTCTTCTAGAGACTTCTACACTACACACTACATGCTCCATTCTTCTAGCATTTTCTATGCTTCTAGATTCTTCTCTTTTGGGCTTGCACTTTCAATACTAGTTGGGCCTCTTAGTTAATAAGCTTCATATGGGCTTCTATTATTTCATTATGGGCTTGGCCCTCATATAGGCTTTTGGTTTATATCCAACATATCCCCCCTTAAACTAAAAGCTTCTTCATTCCGAGCATAGTCCTCAACTTGATGAATGTGTCAGTGGGTAAAGCTTTAGTGAAGATGTCATCCACTTGCTCTTTAGTATTGCAATACTCCAGCTTCACAGTTCTTTGTTTTACGTGGTCTCTCAAGAAGTGATACTTTATGTCTATATACTTGCTTCTTCCATGCTGCACTGGATTCTTAGCAAGCTCAAATGCTGATTTATTATCCACATATATCGGGGTTGAATCTTCTTGAGGATGATTTAACTGCTCTAGGAGATTTCTCAACCATATAGCTTCACAGACAGTGGATGAGGTTGCCACATATTCTGCTTCACAAGATGATAAGGCCACTACATCTTGTTTCTTGGACATCCATGTAAAGGCAGTTGATCCAAGATAGAACACATAACCTGAGGTACTCTTTCTTTCATCTTGATCTCCAGCCCAATCACTATCTGAATAGCCATATAAAGTTGCATCATCTTTATATGAGTAAAAGAGGCCAAAGTCTAACGTACCTTTTATATATCTTAAGATTCTTTTGGTAGCCAACCAATGTGATTCCTTTGGTGTTTCCATGTACCTGCTTAAGAGTCCAACACCGAAGACAATATCTGGCCTTGTGATTGTGAGGTACCTTAAGCTTCCAATTAAACTCTTGAATAAGGTGGAATCTATACTTTTTTCCTTTTCCTTCTTTTGTCAACTTCAAACCAGATGGAAGAGGAATACTGACTTCATTGCAATTAGTCATCCTGAACTTTTCAAGTAACTCTTTTGCATATTTCTTCTGAGAGATAAAGATACCATCGAATTGTTGACGTACCTCAATGCCAAGGAAGAAAGACATAAGACCAGAATCCGTCATCTCGAACTCCTTGAACATTGCTTGCTTGAACTCTTGAAACATATGTTGGCTATTTCCTGTGAAGAGCAAATCATCAACGTATAGGCATACTATGAGTATCTCACCATGAGCATTCTTCTTGATGTAGACGGCATGCTCATACGGGCATTTAGTGAAGCCATTCTTTTCCAGATAGCCATCGATGCGAGAGTTCCAAGCTCGTGGGGCTTGCTTCAAGCCATATAGAGCTTTCTTCAGCCTGTACACCTTTTGCTCTTCTCCTGTCTCTACAAAGCCTTGGGGCTGCTCTACATACACCTCTTCTTCAAGCTTCCCATTTAGAAAGGCTGATTTCACATCTAACTGGTATATCTTCCAATTATGATGGGCAGCAAGAGACATCAGCATCCTCACAGTGTCAAGTCTTGTAACTGGTGCAAACACTTCTTCATAGTCTATGCCATATTTTTGCTTGTACCCTTTGGCTACAAGTCTGGCTTTATACCTTTCAATCTGTCCATTAGCCAACCGCTTTATTTTGTATACCCACTTGACACCAATCGCCCTTTGACCTTTAGGCAATGTAGTTAGCTCCCATGTGCCATTCTTCTCGATGACATGAATCTCTTCTTCCATGGCTTTCTTCTAGCAATCTTCTTTAAGAGCCTCTTCAAAGGTTAGAGGCTCAATATCAGCATATAGGCAAAGTAGATTTACATCTTCGGTTTGCTCATAAATTTCTCTAAGACTTCTCATCTTAATAGGTATAGAAGCTGGAGTTGAGATATCTGACCTTTGATCTATATTTGATGCCTTAGGGAGCGGTGTTGAGATTACTCTTTCTGGAGCTTCATGCCTTGCTTCTCCATGTTCCTCCATCTCAAGATGATTCTCCTTTGGTGTGCTTACTTCACTCCAGCTCCAAGCTTCCTCCTCACTGAAAATCACATCTCTACTTACCACCACCTTGTATGTAAGTGGGTTGTAGAGCTTGTAAGCTTTTGACTCCTCACTGTATCCAATGAATATTCACTTTTCTCCGCGGTCATCCAACTTCTTTCTCTTTGCTTCAGGAACTTGGGCATATGCTATGCAACCGAAGACCCTGAAATGTGTCACACTGGGTTTATAGCCACTCCATGCTTCTTGTGGTGTCATGTTCTTCACACTCTTTGTGGGACAGCGGTTGAGAAGATAGGTTGTACATGCAACAGCTTCGGCCCAGAAATTCTTCGGCAATCCTTTCTCCTTAATCATGGTTCTAGCCATGTCAAGAATGGTCTGGTTCTTCCTCTCAGCGATGCCATTCTATTGTGGTGTGTATGCTGCTGTAAATTGTTGCTTGATGCCGTTCTCCTTGTAGTAATTCCGGAACTCATTCGAGGTATACTCTCCACCTCGATCAGATCTGAGTATCTTAAGCTTATATCCACTTTCAACTTCAGCACAAGCTTTAAAACTCTTGAAAATAGTAAAGGCAACTGACTTTTCTTTGATAAAATAGACCCAAAGTTTTCTGCTGAAATCATCAATGAAGATGATGAAGTATCTATTACCTCCAAAGGATGCAGGTTCAATGGGTCCGCAAATATCAGTGTGCACCAACTGCAAGGGATCTACTGCTCTCCAAGATTTTCCACTTTGAAAGGGAGATCTTTGCTGCTTGCCAAGTGTGCAAGACTCGCATACATATCCCGGCTTCTCTATAGTCGGCAATCCACGTACCATGTTTAATGTAGACAATAGCTTGAGGCCACTGAAATTAAGATGCCCGAATCGAAGGTGCCACTTCCATGACTCGTCCTTTATATTACCATAGAAGCATTTCTCCAAACTTGTATTGATGTGGAGAGGGAACATTCTATTGGGTGTCATTTGGGCTTTTGCAATAATCCTCCCTTGACCATTCATCAAAGAGAGACACCCATTCTCCATATGTATTTTGTACCCCTTCTCTAGGAGTTGCCCAATGCTTAGAATGTTGCTTCTCATGTTGGGTACAAAATACACATTTGAGATATATTGTGGAGCGTCATTCTTTTGATAAATCTTAATTTTACCCTTACCTTTTACGGGCAGTTTGGATGAATCTCCAAGGCTGATGTTACCATGAACGTCTTCAACCAAATCTTCAAAGAGCTCCTTCTTGCCACACATGTGATTACTCGCTCCAGAGTCAAGGTACTAGACATCTTGTTGATCACGTGCCTCCTTCTGTGCAATGAAGAGTGTGGCATCTTCTCTCTTGTCCTCAGACGCTTCTGCAAAATTGGATTGTTGATTCTGATTTACAGACTGGTTGCTCCAGCACTCAGATGCATAATGCCCAGTCTTGTTGCAATTGTAACACTGGACACTTCTTCTATTTCCACGTCCACTACCACGAGTAGATTTGCCGCTACTCGTGCCTCTTCTACTATTGGTGGACTTCCAATGATTTTGATCTTGCCTTTGATAATTTCCTCTCCCACGGCCTCTCCCACGACTGCCATTAGTGAAGCATTCACGTTGAGGACGACCACTCTTCTGGTCATTTAAAGTTAACTTTGACTCAAGTGCCTGCTCTATAATAGATGGGTTGCTGCTCTTTAGCATACGCTGTTCATGGACTTGGAGTGATCCCATTAACTCCTCAACCGTGAGAGTGTCCAAATCTTTTGATTCTTCAATGGCCACAACCACGTGTTCAAATCTGGTTGTGAGGGATCTCAATATTTTCTCTACTACACGAACATCTTCAATTTTTTCTCCATTTTTTTTTAATTGATTAGCTATGACTAGTAACCTTGAGAAGTAGTCGGAGATGGACTCACCTTCCTTCATATGAGCAGCTTCAAACTCAGCCCTTAGAGTTTGCAAACGAACTCTTTTCAAGCGATCAACACCCTTGAAGAAAGTGTTGAGAATCTCTCATGCTTCTTTGCTTGTCTTCGCTTTAGCGATCTTCTCAAATGTTGATTCATCTACTCCTTGATAGAGTAAAAACAATGCTTTCTTATCTTTCTTTCTTTGCTCCTTCAGAGAGTTCTTCTGCTCCGCAGTATACGCTGCTTCTTTCTCGGCAGTGGGCTCCTCGTATCCATCAGTAATAACTTCCCATAGATCTTGCGACCCGAACAATGCCTTCATTTGAATTTGCCAACTATCATAGTTGTCTTTCACCAACTTTGGAATTTGAGGTTGGACTAGATTAGAAGCCATCTTCTATGTAGGATAAAGGGAGGAATAAACTCAAAGGTCACTATACGTAGCTCTGATACCACTTTGTTGGATGTTAGCTTTGCTAAGCCTTCACCCACAACTATGACTATGAGGGAAGTATATGGGAAGGAAATGAGACAATGGTATGAAAGAAAAATTCTTACAAGTTTCACTATCTCAAGAATAATTCAAGGGACAAGGTTGCTACCTTTACAAGATCACTCCCTCACACTTCACTTCACCTCTTGAATTTTTCTTACTCACTTGTATGTTGGAACACCATCTACCATTCCCTATTTATAGGAGTCCAACATCCTTCTACAAGTTTCTACAAAAAACTTTTCTAGACAATTCTTCTAAGTAGGTCTTCTAGAGACTTCTACACTACACACTACATGTTCCATTATTCTAGCATTTTCCATGCTTCTAGATTCTTCTCTTTTGGGCTTGCACTTTCAATACTAATTGGGCCTCTTAGTTAATAAGCTTCATATGGGCTTCTATTATTTCATTATGGGCTTGGCCCTCATATGGGCTTTTGGTTTATATCCAACATGCTCCTACCACTGCTACGGTCACGGTCACGGACTTCTTCTGCACTGTTTCTTTGTCTCTTTTTGCCTCAAGCGTTTGAATTTAATCTCTGTGGCTGGGTCTTTGCCTCTGCATTTGGGGAGGGGGAGATGCTGTTATTAAACTATAAAGTATGAATTGTAATTACTCTTCATTTAAAAATTAGTTGAGCATTTCTGCCTGCATTAATTCAAGCAATGATATGCTTGACAATATTGGTTCTCTTGTATTTGTAACCTGTGATGGTTTAAAAGTAGGACATTTATGCTGTAACACCTGGTGATAACAGGTGTAGGAACCTGTTGGCTGAGGGGGTATTTCAGATTGGAATCATTCGACTGAAGCAAATAGCACAGCCCGTTTTGCTGCCGAAGTTGGTTTGAGCAGGGGCTACTTCCGGCAACCCCGACGAACTCCGGCGATCTCCGGCGGGCAGCGTTTCGACATCGGCTCGCATGCAAGGTAGGATCCCATACCCATTCAACATGTTTGGTTTCTGTTTATTTCTTAGTCAGTGGAAGATGAGGACACCGGAGGAGGAGACGGCACTGACGCGGTTCTGGCCGCACGGCGCCTGTCCGGAGGAGGATGAAAGCCATGGGGCTGCTAGGAGGTGGTGGGATGTCTCACCACCAGTGGACGACTGAGACGGCAACGGCGGTGACCGAAAGGTACCGCCTTTGCTGCCGCCTAGGTCGCAAAGGTGGAGAAGGAGAGGGGAAAAAAGAGAAAGGGAAAGGAGAGGAAGACGGTGCAGGCCAGAGGACAGCGTCGTGACGGCAGCGGCGGTGGGCTCAGAGATGGGGTTCGACGACGAGCTGCGACGGCAAAAACTCCAAAGTAAAGGGATCATACAATTTAAAAATTAATAGAGAAGCAGAAGGTAAGCAAACTAGGAAATAAAATTTTAGATACAACCATTAATTTTAGATGCAAAAGGTAAGGATCAAGTATGCGAAGAAATATGTCACCCGGTATAACTTTTTAGGCACAGAATCTAAATGCAAGCTTGTTTTGATATTCATCAAAGAAGTTAAAAAACCTATTAATATTCAATTCTCTTTTATCATGGTTGGGGAACCATTCACCCTACCTAATCTAGGATAGAGGACGGAGGATGGAGTAATAGACAATGTGACTATGAATGACTTACATGGACAATATTCAAACATAGTTTTATTTCTTTTATATAAATCTGATTTCAATATGAACTAGTACGATGGTAGATCTAAAAGCTATTACATGATCATGCGCCGGGAAAATATTTGACTGACGTTACAGCAGAGGATGGTAAAACATGATCTAGAAGATATTTTTCTGATGGAGTTAAATAAGAGGAATCAAAGACATACAGCATACACTAGAAATCTATTGATCATCGTTGGCCCAACAAATGATAGCTTGGTCCCACACCTGCAACCTAGAAACTGAAGAACAATGCCACCAATGCTTGCGCCACAGTCCAAAATACTCGCCATGTTAAGCAGTACACATCCACAGGTCCCATGCCAACACGAAGGGCTCACGAGGAGATCAAGACCGCTCAGCCATGTTCAGCAGGCCCCATGTACAGGTCCCATACCAACACAAGCGGCCTACGCCTTCACCTTTTGTATTTCCTTTTTACATATATCTCAAATGGTTGAAAGGAAGACAAGATAAAATTACATTTGGAGTTTGAGGATTTCCTGTGCCACATTCTTAATAGGTACACTGTATTCATGACAAGATTGTTACCATATAAACTCAAAACAAAAGAAAAGGTACAATGAGACACAAAGAATGAGTTAGTGAATTTTCTTTTTTCTACTGGTATTGTAAGTTACTTATGTCATATCTGAATTCACAAACTAAACAGCCTCGATGCTGCTATTTCCATTATGTGTCTCACTACTTTCCTTGCTTAGTTTAGATGTGGTCAATAAGGATGACTGATGAGGAGATGTTCTAGATATGTGCTGGTTGTGAGAATCAAGCAAGTTAAGATAAGTGTATGCTGACATGCCGGCAAGGGCTGTGACAGCTCCACAAAGACTTACAAAACCTGGGTTGGAACCAAAGAAAAGAAAACCTCAAAGAACGATTACACACGTTTTGAATTGCCCAAGAACGACGTGAGTGACAGCAGATGTCGCCCTGCAGCACAAGATGTCTTCAAAATGATGATGGTAAGAATGCAAAAAAGGATACATGCAGCTTCTTGGAAAAAAAAAGAGCATGCATCATAACAGGCGATTCATGCTGTTATGGATATAAGTTTATTCCACCACATACCGGCCTCTATACTATGGTATTTGATCGACTCACCTCCAAGAATTGTCAACTAATGACTAAGAATTCAACCAGTAGATTACGGGCATAGTGAGAAGCAATGCCAAGTACAGTTCTAAATAGTCAATATACACCAATCATGCCGCAACAGCAACGCCTATAGATACAATCATGCCAAGTCCAGTTCTCCTGTTGCTGCAGATTGAACCATAGAATTTTGTTAACAGCACTAGGAATGATCCAAGCTAATGCAACGCAAGCACCAAACAAATGGAACTGCAGATCAGTAACTGTTGCAAGCAACGCCTATAGATACAATCTAGGAAGCACTGATACGGATACTACGATACGATACGATATGGGTACAGCGATATGGTAATTTTTAAAAAGTCTCGATACTATACGTTGGAAATACGTTTATTAAAAAAATATTTTTTTATATTTTTAAAACACATTTTAGGTTGGTGTTAGTGTCAAAACAAACAATAAGCATAATGAAGAAAAAAGATTTTGTTAAAAGTGTCTACCATTTCACAAGTTGTACTTCAACTTAAAGATAAAAACGTAAAACACAATTACACATGTTAAAATCAAATTAAGAGTGTCAAGTAACTCAAGATTCAATTCTAAAATCACTACAAACATATTGATATCAAGTTTTAGAGCACTATTTTTACCTCAAACGTATCGGCAGTGTACCATAAATGTATCCGATACATATCAGTTTTTTTTTTTAAAAAAAATCGGACACGCCATCGATAAGCAGGCAACTAAATCAGTGGCGTATCTATATCCGATACATATCAGATATAGATACGGGACAAAAATGCCGTATCGGTGCTTCCTAGGATACAATAGCAAGCGCCAATACCTGGTTAGTGAAAGTCATGTCAGTAGTATATCACCTTTTTTTAATGGGAAGTGGTATATTACTTCATACAGGGGTAGAACCACAATTGAGACATTGGCTTCAGTAGCTTGCTATGTATTGGGGAGGGTCAACCATACAAATAAATGCCCATATCTTAAAAGACTCACTAGGCACAGTGCATATGTTCCATATGTCAGCCACAAGAGAAAAAACAAAAAAAAGAGTGAGAGGCCACAGTTTCCACCTGCCTTCCCCGCTCATCCCCTAGTGTAATACATATGAAAGGTAAACATGCATGTAATGTAGAATCAACGTGGAATTTACCTTTTGGAATGTAACTAAGCAGGAAACCAAGAACTTTACTAAAATTGTCACGAGCTATAGTCTGAGGGCTGCTATTGCTTCTGGTTTAAAATCAATCCTGAGCCTCAAAACTCTTCTCACCTCGGCAGGAGTTAGTCGCCATGTCATGGGCCCAGAATTCTCACCCCAGAAATCTAGAATTTCGGACACTTTTTCCAAGTTTAGGATAGTTGCCATTTGAGTCAGACGAGCAAACTTGTCTCTGACAGTTCTTGTTGCCATGCCAGAGAAATGGCTTACTAGTGCCCTTACATCCCTGTCAAGCTGAAGGCCGCCCAACTGACTGAACCTTTTTTGCGTCATAATTACCTCAAGTCTCTTTACTATGAAATCAATGACCATATGAACAAGCAAGTCGTAGTTATCACTCGTCATTGCAGGTTGAAGCCAAGCAGCGTTCATCTCAACTGCATGAAGAAGCTTCTGCACCCATGGATCATTCATCTCATTTTCTGCGTATTCATCTTCTGAGAGCTCATAACTAACAATACCGACACTGTCCAGCACTGGACGAATGCGTGGGGTCACTGTTGAGGCAAGCTGCTCCATTCCTGCATTTAAGATTTGTTTGAAACCATTGCTCATCTCACCCAATTCCGATAAGCAAGACTTCACCTTTTCTCTATCAGATGCTGAAGGGAAAATCTGGTACAACAAAAATGACGTTTTCAATAATTTTAAAGAATGTAAAAACTCATTCAAAATTTGTCTAGAGACTATTTGAAGAATGCTTAGATGTGATGGGTAAAAAAAACGGTGTTCTTCTGATTATGCTGTCTGCATGTCAGTATGTTGCACATTGGAACTCTACATAGCAATAACTCATAATGGGCTATTGGTTTAATTTAATTTCTTACTCCTCTGTTCATAAGAATCCAGCACTACCTGAGAAAGGAAAGAAAAAACGAGACCTAACGCCATGAAACATAATTTTAAGGGACATACTTCACAAACAATTAGATTATTGTTAGAAGCTGAAGAAAACAACAGCCCCACGATAGTGAAAAAGTAAAAAGACTTGGCTCAATATCTTTTCCTATGATTACCACATGAAGTGGTTAACTAAAAACTATTTTCACACAAAAGAACTAGATACCTATTGTAAGTTTACCACAAAGCAATCATAACAATGAGAGAAGTATATATTATAAAGAACATAATTGTTCAGACCAAGATGTTTTAAAAGGAAACCCATGACAAATAAGTGCAGACTAACCCATGCGCAAGCTTATGTAATTATATCATCAAATCACTTCCATCAACTCAAGCATCAGGGTTCTCTGAGTGTGATAAGTAAAAATTTGTGCAAACTCCTTTGCAGAACTAGTGCAAATACAAATGAAGTCATAACTACAATGCCAAGCTAATGACGTTCATTTGCCATCTATTTGTGCAGGGGTAGAAGTTACAACCAGAATAACCATGCAGTAATATTGAAAGTAGTTTCTATGGGTCTATGCTTCTGTTGGCTGACTGCTGACTCCTACTTAAGTTTCTGGGTCTTTGAAACCAACAGAACACCATCCCTTGTATGTGATCATCATCATGCAAATCATAAACATCCTTTATGGTCTTTGCCATCAACAGAATACAATTCCTTGTCTATGATCATCATGCAAATCGTAAACATTTTCTAAAGCAAAATTATATTATATGGAAAAATTAATTTAAGGAATGCGCCATTATAAAGCTGGTCATCAGTCTTCGGCTTTACCAGATATTATTTTTTCTTCCTTCCAGTTAACATAATTCCTTTACATGCTCATATCACCATCTTATTTATGTAACTATATAGGTTATCATTCGATGATCACTTTATGGCAGTCGGTTTCAATTCTCCCAACTCAAGTTGCTCATACACAGAATAAGGCAATAAATTGACACTCGCCCCTAAATCTAACAATGCATTTTCCACAGTATGGTTCCCTATCACACATGAAATTGTTGGACATCCTGGGTCCTTATATTTCGGTGGAAGGTTATATGTCAATAGGGAACTCACCTGCTCAGTAAGGAAGACCTTTTTAGTCACATTAGATTTAGCTTTTCGCTTTTGAGTACAAAGATCTTTCAAGAATTTTGCATAGGCAGGTACTTGTTTAATTGCATCTAACAAAGGGAGATTGACCTTGACCTGTTTAAACACTTCGAACATCTCCTCCATCGTTTGGTGGGATTTACTAAACGGGGAGGGGGGGGGGGGGGGGGGGGGGGGGTTTGTCCAGGCATTGTGGGTATGGGGCCCTAGGAATATAAGATCTCCCTTTCTGGGCCTCGGGTTGGTCATCCTGCTGGGTTTTAGAACTAACAGGTATAGCTTTGATTGGATTCGGTTCTCTTTCTAGCGCAGGAGCAATGTTCTCACTCAAGGTACCTTGGGACAAGTCCTTAACCCTATTGTCGATTTGCCTCCCACTCCTCAGGGTAGTTATGGCTTGAACTTGCTCAGGAGGGTATTGGGAGGCTGAACTGCATATTAGCCTGTAGGGTTTTGTTGGGGTTGGCTAGGCAATGTTCCTGCTTCTCTCCGGTTCATAAATTGGGCCAGCTGTCCTAATTGGGTCTCTATTTTGGCTATGGATTGTGTATGAGAATGAACTAGCTGGGCCTAGGTCCTTAGCTCACTTTTCAGCTCTCTGTGTTTGGATTCTATCTCAGCTTTTATCTCAGTTTTCATCTCGGTTAGAGTGGCTAACATCTGGCTCATCTGGTCTTCTAGGGTCGGTTTCCTGTTGGGTAGGCCAAATGGAAGAGCTGAGGCTGGTTGGTAGGACTGAGGTTGGCTTTGAAACTTGTCTTGGGGCCTGATTAAAAGTAGGCCCTGGATTAGGTTGCCTCCATGAAAAATTAGGGTGATCACGCCACCTAGGATTGTAAGTGCTGGAGTATGGATTGTTGGCTCTAGGAAAAGTTTGTGCACTGTTGACATGCTCTTGTATTAGGTCTGGATACTAGAAGGCTGAAGGGCAATCAACAATGGTGTGCATAGGGCTGGCACAGATGGTACAGGCATCATGAGAGAATGGGGTATTAGGAGAAGTCTGAGAGAAAAACCGGTCAAACCTCTCTGTCAGGGATGCCACTTGGTGTTCTAGGATCGTGGTGGCTTTGACATTGTACATGCCTACCCTTGAGGCACTCCTGCCAGGCATATGGCCTTCAAATCTATAGAGGGTGGCACTGTGTAAAGAATTTTCACTCAGGTCCTCTAGTAGATCCCAAGCATCATCCGGGGTTTTCTTCATGAATGTGCCTCCACAAGAGGCATATATTCTAAACAATAAAAATTCTGCTAGTACAATCGTTGGAGTTACTGCAATCTTAGCCATCTGATAAAAAAGCCCACACTTCAAACAAAAAAGTTAAAACTTAAAAATTTGTAAACGCTAGACTTGATACTTACTATTGAACAAACAATTTCGAGTCGACTGAACTCAAAATTCTTATGCATGACATTCAAACAATGCATCAGTAAATAAATAAGTACACAATTTCAAAGATCTACTTTAAAGAATTAGGCGGACCTATTGGCCCGAGCCATAAGCTGCATAGTATTGCTTAGCTCATTTTCTGCGTTTTACAAAAGAACTGGCATTGGCAAGTCCATTGGAGAGAGACATCACAACTCCAAGAGCAAAGAGAGAAGAAAACGGGGTTGACTTGGCCGGAGGCGCCACAGGAAGAGGTGATAGAATATTCAGAACAGCCATTAGAAACCAGCTCACAATGCAGTGGATAAATGTAAGGAAGATGGGATAGTTGAATCCAACTTTGCCCAAAACCTACATCGAAATATTTACCACTAAATGTCAGTATAGTAAATGACATTAAAACCAGATGTTATTTCGCAGAACAAAAGAAAATGCAAAGATACCAGTTTGTTTGTCAAGATGATACCAACGGAAACCAAGAAGTGAAATGTTAACGCCACTGTCGGACTACATATGATCCTTTTTCCGTATCTTGAAGACAGCCCAAGCAGTCCCCAAAGCATGGGCCAGCGGCACCTAAACTCTCATTCGTCAATTCAGCTGCCTCATCTCCATACCAGCAATCGGAGTACTAGGTGTTACACAAGGAAAATGCAATCTCACTCATGGGATGACATAGCCAATGGCTCAATAAGAAAGGCAGTACATTTTAATTCAGTTACTCTCCCCAGTACTCACTTTCCATGACAGAAAGGAAAAGAAGACATGACTTGATCAACAGAAATATAATTGTTAAACAAGCAAATTTTAATTAAATCCTCAAAAGAAGATGCTTTTACTCTTCTAATATGGGCAAAGTTTGTCATAATTTTAATTCACTCAAGTAGAGCTAAAATAGGAAGCAATAACAAAGCTCAAGTATCCATATATTGGTGATTTGGCATACAAGAAATGGGGAGAAAGAAAAAGCTGAAAACGTTCCGAATACCTACCCCCCCCCCCCCCCCCCATCCCCTAGTACCAAAAGTAAACACATTCACTTGAGAAACAATCAGACAAATGTAAATCCAAATCACAGCACACAAGCTGCATTTTGAACTAACAAACATAAAAGCAGTTGGGAAAGCGAGAAAACAGACCTCGTTCGACGGCGTCGCTGTTCTTGCGCTTGAGGATCTGCCTCACGTCCTTGCGCACCAGCAAGTTGATCATCTTCCAGGGATGACCCTAGAGTGTGTGGAAAACATGCTCTTGCAGTTGGCATTTCTTACAATAATTATCTCTTTTTCTCTCATGGATACTAAAATTCATTTTTATCCTAAAAGAAAAACATTTTTTAAGAGCTTTCATGGTGTGTCCAGGTACTATTGCAAAAGGTGCTACTCTACTACACCAAGAAGGTGCAAGGGAAGTCTATGCTTGCTCTTCACATGCTGTGTTTAGGTATTCTTTTTAACCCAATTATATGAGTCTTAGGTATCCTCCATTGCAGTCCAAATATGATCCATTTTTCGCAAGCCTTATGTTTCTCCTTATCCGGTTAGGGACTTTTTTTTTACTTGTAGTAGATTGCTGCAGAAACTTGGAAAATGACATTTTAATCGTTATTTATGCTTATGTATGTTTTTGCTAACAGTCCCCCAGCAATTGAGAGGTTCTCAAGTGGTCTATTTCAAGAAGTAATAATCACGAACACCATCCCAGTGATGGAGAAGAATTATTTTCCTCGGCTGACAGTTTTATCTGTGGCAAACCTATTGGGTGAGACCATTTGGCGAGTACATGATGACTGTTCTGTAAGTAACATTTTCCTGTGAGTGCAATTATTTTTTAATCTGAATATGTTAACTTATCATCGTCCCCTCTTCAGAGGGTTGCGTAAGAAGGGCATCCGGTGTAAAAAGTTGCCACTATGTTTCTTTGTATAGATTTTGTACCATTTTGATTCCGATAAGAGTCAGACGCGGTATATAATCCATGCCGCCCATCCCAGATAGCTGGGATAAGGCGTATGATGACGACGACGATGACGAGCACGATGGCGATCACCACTCTCAGACGACCAAACTGGTCGTCTTTGACCGGTTTGGTCCAAAATCAAGCCGGACCAGACCAGTCTATTATTACTGTAACACCCTAAAAATTCTGTAAGTTTACCAAAACTGCTATTTTAGGAAACTGTTCTAAAATAAGAAAGTTTTGCTGCCTGTTTTAAAATCTTTTAACCTGGTGTGTTGATTTGGTTTTGTGATGCTTATGAAAGTGTGGAATTGATAAACCAGATTAGGCAGTACACCAGGGCGCGAGGACTAGCCCTGGCGCTGAGGCTGGCCTGGCGCCAGGGGCTGAGTGCACCTGACGCCAGGAGTGGGGGCAAGGTGCCAGGGTGTGAGACCAGCGTGTAAAGATTCATTTGAGTATTTTGAGTTATTAAATTGAATTAGTGATGTGGTACAAGAGTTGTGCGGTATTTTTCAGCACACTTCATTTGCAGGACATCGGAGCCATCCATCTGTGTGCCATGCACAAGATGCAGGAGCATCTGAGGGCCAGAGCCACGTGGGCACAGCGCCATGGGCATTGTGCACGAGATGGCATGTTAAGATTTGGTTAGGGGAGAGAGAATCAAGGAGAAGAGGGAATTACGAATTCTTTCCAAATCCGGCTTTAATTGAAATAACTTCCTAGTTAAAAATCCAGTTTTAATATAAATAGATTTGATATCCTTTTTAATTTGGGAATTTAGGAAGCTAAAAAGAAATATTGCGGACGTGATTAGTGGTCATGGGATGAAGTTGTGCCATGTGGCTTGAGTGAGATCGTGCTTGGAGTAAAATTAGGGAGGTTACACTCATAGTTGGTAACCGATCCCATTAATAAATTCTCTACCAATTTAGAGGTTGTAACTTACCTAGATTTTAGGAAACTGATTGGAGTGGCAAGGCGAGCTCGTTGGAGCATATTCATGCCATTTAGAGGGATGGATATCAGCCATTAGATGAGATCTGATCTAAGGTGGGAAATTAGCCTAATTGAGGAAGTTGCCCTAAGTGGAGAATTAGGGTTTTGAATCACCCAAATTGGGGGAAACCCTAACTGAAGATGAGAGATTATGGGAGACCACGTCCTTGACATGGATCGTGGGCTGATGAGGAGTGAATCCTGGCCGTTGGATGAAGATTCAACCTAAGGTGGAGATTTAACCTAAGAAATTAGGTTTTACTATTTAAGTACTCCAATGTAGTGACCGGCCACCCTTTTTGTAAACCTTGGGAGTCGTGCCAGCCCTAGAGCAAGGTGGTCAGCATCCCTACAGTTCGTCCAAGGAGGTCTTCCTTCGATTCGTGCGCTCATTTGTGGAGATACGCGAAGGAAGGGGGTAATACGCGTGGAATCGTTTAACGGGCTATTAATCACAGTTTTCGTCGAAGAGGTAGGATGTGTTTTACTTGCTGTAATTTTACTGTTTGGTCATGATTATATCCTTGATATTGTCTTATGAAGATTCTGATCGATGAATTGCATGAAAGCAATATTATTACAGTTAAAGATGTGATTTTTATATGATGATCGCACATGTATGTGCAATGTTATTCTATCGCATTCAACTTGATGTGCAATAGCCTAGATGAGATTCTTCCTCTAAATTCCAGCGTCCTTTTACTTGTTTATGATCCCTGAATTGTTGATATTTTTCTGTCCATTTACTATTGTCTCATTTCTTTAATATTATTGGATCATATTGAGTCAATAGTGGTCAATTGATGTAATATGCGTAGAACCATGGAGTTAGTGGTTAATTGGTTATTCATCACTAGAAATTTGACTCTTCACATCTCTGATTAGTGGAAAGGCTATGTCTTTTTGAAGTCGACAGTACCCTATTTCTTATTTGTGTCCCATATTAGTGGTTTTAATTGGGGTTTATGGGAATTAATCATAATTGGACCTAATATCAACAGTCGGATGGTTATATGTATTAAAACAGAAACTTTACCTACTGATATGATCATATTAATATCATTAGAAGACTGGGTAATAGTTATTATATCATGGACAAGTGAGTATTAATATGTAAGTATCATATTATGGAAGTTAATCGATGTTGATTAGCCTCAGCCAGTATTTTCCTGCACAGACAAACTATAGTATAAAATTTGTAACTAATTCTAGGAACTCCGAAAAATGTGTTTTTGGTTGGGTTAGATTGTAGACTCTTGGGAGAATCTACAGTAAAATTTTCATGGCTAGATTCGAACTGTAAAAATTATAGTAAGACTCAAAATTGTGCTATTATGCAAAAAACAGGGCAGTGAACTGGGGTATGCTTAATATTAGTAATCATATGATTATATAAAGATATGGATAAGTTACTACCTAAATAAAAATAAGATTGGACAGGGGTGGTAATTAGGCAGAGAGTGTAATCTGCTAGAATTGCGTAGTGGAGTAGAGTCAAGCCAAATTGAGTTGAGTTTATGCATTAAGTTACCTTACCGATTGAAGTGTTTCAAGAAATTTGATTAGGGTTGTACTCTCAAACCCTAATTATTGTGACCATTCGAGTCATATGAGTTTAGTGTTAGAATTGGAAATTTTATCTAGGGCCTTTCACAGCGAAAATTATCAGATCAGTAAAGTTACTATTATACCCTTATAGTTGGGTCAAGTGTGGAAGATGATTTGTTTCAGTTACTCCTTAATGAGTCAGATTCTGATGAAGAGTATTGATTCTTTATATTGAATTGTTAACTCCTTGGGATAATTGAAATCTCAATGGCATTCTATGGGAGTCCATTCTTGAATATTGAGAATTTTCCATTGATTTTAATACAGCCTCTGTTGCTGTCAGATTATATTCAGTTCTTTGTAAACTGCTTATTCCACAAGAGTGATTGATGAAACTCTTCGAGTGGAAATCATAGTATGCTCACGAGCCATTGCTAGATCCTATGTGGTCTCAGATTATATTATGAACCTCTGTAGTTCAGCCGATGACAGCAACGCATGCGCTTTAGACTGTATGATATTACAGAAGGTCTGCAGTCTCTGCCCATTGTGCCCGTAAGTACTGATGGGGCCAGCATCCCTAGATGCATGGCCGGGTTCCTCTATAGAACCTCTAAGATGTTCTGGCATAGATGTCCATAGGGGAAGTAGACTGACCTGAGAGCAGAAATTGACAACTCCTACACTCTGTATGTTTGGAGTCTATTTTAATTGTGATCTATATCCATTCAAATGAGATGTTCGGAGTCTGGTTGCTTATTTCTCAGCATGAGTTGCTAATATTCTGGTGCGTTGATTATTGCATCTATTATTCCAGATTTAATTGATGATATTCCATATTTTGTATCCTTTGGAGTCTTTTGCTTCTATATTTTTATCAGTGGGTTTTGGCATCCTACTGAGTATTTCATTCGAAATATTCATGTATCCTTTGATGCAGAAATTAAGAAAGAGTGAAGCGGAGCAGGTAAGAGTTGCTGTTGATTTCCAGATGAATAAAGTTGATTGTGAAGACTTGTTCTATTTAGATGTGTTTGAACTTTTATCTTGTGTGGCCTCTGTGCCAAGGATGATATTTTATTGCTGTTAGACTATTTGTGCTGTAATAATTTAAGTAGTAGTTCTTTCGATTTTATTGTTCAAAATTCATGTACGTGGATATTGTTTAACATTATGGATCCAGCGTTTATCCCAATTCATGTCAATGGGAGTGAAGAGTTGATCGAGTATTCGGTCGCGTCCCCGGGTTTCAGCCTCATAATCTTAATTGAGTTAGTGCTTCCACGATTATTCAAGGTTTTGAAATTCAGGGCGTGACAATTAACCAAACCGGTCTAGTAAATCGGCTAGTTCAGGCACAGACCGAACCCGGTTCGGTCCAGAGTCAGGCCAAACCCAGTTCACTTATAGACTGAACCCGGTTCATATTCAGACCAAACCCGGTTCAATAAATATACCCGGTTCACTAATTAGTGGATTTGAACTGTCTACGACAGTTAAAACTGCTTACAACTGACGGTCGAATGTGACTGTCTGTGTATTTCTGTGCAGTATGGTATATGCAGAGCCAATTTGGTACATAAGCTCATTTTATTGATTTTGGGCTGTTTAATAAATGATTTCAAGCCCTAATTAGCGTATTATTTTTTAGGTGTTTGATGTTACTGTATAAGGGCTTTTGTCCCTCATTTTATGTTGACTGATAGCTGAGGAACTTAAATGATAAGGAAAACCCAAGTAATAAACCTAGATAGTTTAGAGACTTAATCATTTTATGAAAGATAATAAAAAGATGACTTGAGGGCTAAGCTTGAGGGTTGGGAAGAACCTAATCAGATAAAAATTAAAATGCCCTTGGGATTGAGAGTCAGTGTATGAGTGTGAGTGACTTCCGATCAAGCGACGAATGACTATTAAGTCAAAAGTCAGACTATCTGTTGAGCTATTGAGCCAGCAGTTATGAATTATATGTTATAACTCTAAGAGGGGTTCATACTAGTAATACCATCATACCTGTTAAGGATCACAAGGTATTGATTGAGGTAGTGTTGCATCTTCCGACTGGTGGAAGCTTTGCCGTCTGTATCTTCTCTATGGATTTTAGAGATAGCATTCACATCTTCCCATTGGTGGAAGCTCTGTGTCATGGTACTTGATGAGGACCAACTTCTTGTGGCCAGGCTTAAGCTGTTGTATCTTTCTATGGATTTTAGAGAGAGCATGTTCTTTTTATTTTGGCCGATGTTTGCATCTTTCTATGGATTTTAGAGAGAGCATTACATCTTCTATTAACCAGGCTTAAGCTGTTTGCCTCTTCTCTATGAATTTTAGAGAGAGAGCTTGCGTATTCTCTATGGATTTTAGAGAGAGAGCTTTTGCATCTTCCCATTGGTTGAAGCTCTGCACTCATCCTGAGCCATGGATGCTAGGTGGTTTACTGTGCACATTGGAGACGCTAGCATCCTAGAAGGCTGCGTTTCCCGACCAACATAGAGTCTAGGAGCTGATGTGGAGCAAGACCCTTCCGACGGTCATACCTTCTAAGGTAAGGAATGGGCGAGGCAGTCACCATTGAGGGATTCAGGGTGTGCCATGATTACCGGTATTAATCGGAGTGATAGTCACGGTGTTTTCGTGCTGTCTATCATGTAGGAATGATATTCAGTGAGTCTGTCTATATAGGACAAAGACTTAATCATTGAAGATTAATTTGGGAAGTAATAAAAGACTTTGCTTGAAAGATTAATAAAAGATTCAAGTGGAACCCTATAATAGGTTGCATAATATGTTAATGCAAATTTCTGGTTTATGTTAATGATGATGATTGTATTATGGTATCCCACTGAGTATTTTTATACTCAGCATTCTTATGTGATGTAGGTGCTGCTGTGGAGGATTGACTTCACGTGCACTTGGGAATTTGGAGTTTGGAGTAGAGGACGTTCAGATAGCTGCTGAGCATATTTTCTCCTGGTTTGTTCTAGACCTTGTAATAAGGCGTGAGCGCCAACTATTTTCTAGTGTATTTTGAAATGGATGACAGACTTGCACTTAGAGGACTTGCATTGATTTAATCGAATTTACATCTTATAGTATTATATGTATATATGGTTTTGTATCCATATTTGCAAACCCCAATTATCACGGCCTAGATGCTTAGTCGATAATTTTCAACTAGTGATTTATCGCATAGAGGAATAATCCTCTGATTTTTCGCTACTACTTTGATTTAAAAATGGTTTTTAAAATACAGGCCGTGACATATGCCAACACCTATGTAAGATTTTTTTGTCACATGGTACTCATATTCTATTGTTGAACTTCTAAGACAATTGAAGGGATGCTCTTTTCATTGAGAGTTCATGGTAACACGTGCAATAGAAAATGGGGATACATTTTGGACGTGTTTTCACCCCCACATAGTTGCTGATCACTCCCTTTGTCTAATGATGCCGGTTTGCATCACTACGGACCTTAGAGTCCAATAAATTTCACTCATTTTCAAATGCAGACAGGCTTCATTGGACGGACGGAGGATAATATTTTGATGGAGAATTGCTACTATAGATCAAGGAATTCCGTATCGGTGATATATCGAATCGGGTCCCACCCGATAAAACGATATGGGCAAATATCATTTTTTCAATTTTTTTACAATATCACTGATATATCGGCGATATATCGTTTTCAGACCGATATATTGCCATTTAAAAAAAATATTTTTGAAAAAAAAATAGCTTTCCCGTTTGTTTCCCATCCTTTCAGTCTGAAAACTATATCGGTATGAAATATATCGGTCTATTTCAAAATAGCTTTCCCATTTTTATGCATATTTTGAAATCTATGCTTTGTCTAAATTAGTATAACTCATTTTGGAAATTAGATTGTGAAAATATATGGTAAAAACTAGTTTTCGACCACCGATATCGGTATGAAAACTATATCGGTATGAAATATATCGGTCTATTTCAAAATAGCTTTCCCATTTTTATGCATATTTTGAAATCTATGCTTTGTCTAAATTAGTATAACTCATTTTGGAAATTAGATTGTGAAAATATATGGTAAAAACTAGTTTTCGACCACCGATATTTTTTTACAAATATTTTTTCAGACCGATATATTGCCATAGGATGGGAAACAAAGTGGCAATATAAATGGCAATAAAATAGACCACTGATATGAAAACTATATCAATAAAAATGGCAATATATCGGTCTGAAAACTATATCGGTATGAAATATATCGGTCTATTTCAAAATAGCTTTCCCATTTTTATGCATATTTTGAAATCTATGCTTTGTCTAAATTAGTATAACTCATTTTGGAAATTAGATTGTGAAAATATATGGTAAAAACTAGTTTTCGACCACCGATATTTTTTTACAAATATCTCCGATATATCTCGATATTTTGTCTCTTTAGCTGACCAATATTTTACCTATATCTGATACGAAATTCTTGCTATAGATTGGCTATTTGCAATTACGAAAACCAACTGTAGATCCTTCTTGGTGTTGTATTGGCAGTTCCACCACCCTTCAACGAAGTGGCCGTTTGGGGCATGATTATAAGCAAATATTCACAGTGGATTTTTCAGATCCAATGTAGCATCCATATTTTTTCTCCATCCAGCTGAAACACGACATGAGGTGTTTCAGATAGATGTTTTGCTTTTAATCACGCCCCAAACGGCCCCTAAAACTCTCAATGAATCAGGCTATATTCAAAATCGAACCTGCGCTGATTGCAGCCAATTCCATTGTGCTGAAGCCCTTAGATATGTATCTGTGATGGTCTACGTTTTGGCCATGTTTGACTCTCTTTCAGTTCGCTAATTTGGTAAATCCAATTGTCTTCATACCGGGATATAAGCCTCCAACGCTCGGATCCTGCATGAAGTAGATTATGGAAAGATCCATTTTTTAACGTGCTGGTCGGGTCATCAATTGAAATCCAGACATATCTCATTTCATTATCCCCACCACCTTTTAGCTTTCAGCTCCAAAATGGAGTCACGTATTAAAATAGACAGCCGATATTCCTACTGTACCACATTAGTAAATAATCCCTCTGTTCTAAACTACTGTGTACATTTGAGAAAATTTTTATTTTTATTAGACCATGAAGCCCACAAAGAAATTATGTGATTTCTTCTCCTTGGTATCCCGTCCAACTCATATGCCCGTTCACGAACCAAGTTCAAGTTGATCCTTCTAAGTCTCCTCTAATTTTGGAAAGAGAAAGTCACTTGATTTGGCAAAATGTACACAATATTTTAGAACTATGAATATTTCTAAATATACATAGTATTTTGGAACAGATCGAGGGAGTAGTAAATAACACCACTAAAATTTGAGTGAAGTAAATCCTAAGTATAATTATTAAGTGTTTGGCATACCTTATATAGGACATAAATACACAAAAATTATCTTATTAAGTGTAATTATTATATAAACGTACCTGAAAATAATCATTATATTGAGAAAAAAATGAAAATAAAATATTTTAAACTATATGGACTCTTCTCAAACGAAAATATCTTCAGTTTGATTGAGGACTTGATCGAGTCATAGAGTCATGTTATTTTTTGGGACAGCAAGTCTAACTTCGAAAATTAATAATCAACTAGGAGAGTTTTTAGAGTGAAAGGAAAGTTTTACTGTTAAACTTCTCCCTCCCTTCATTAAAGCTCCATTTGGGAAATGGATGATCTTTATTGAATGGTGGGACCCAAGCTTCTGAGATGCTATTTTAAGTACGAACCACTTTTTTTATATTTGTACGAACCACTTAAAAATAGCCAAATAGAGTTGTTGATATGGAACCTAATCTTTTTTTTCCAAATGGAGTTATTATTATGGCACAGAGGGAATACAAGGGTTTCTTGTGCATAGAAGCGGCCTCGAATGCAACAGATCCCAATCCGCTCTGCTTTGGATCCTTTGGTCTAGGCTAAGGTTCAAGCTTGCGCTGCATGAGGATTAAGCCAAGAGCTATTTGAGAAGATGAAACATGAACAACCAGCCACTGTCATGCATGCTGAGCGCCACTCGAAATGGATAACAAACTGAAGATAAGTAAAGATGATTTTTATTTTTTGCAAGAAGTTTAAGCTGAAGATACTTGAGAACACATGAAGTTTCTCCAAAAGTGCTAGACTGTAGTGAATTAAGTTGTCATATTGTCGTCTTAGGCGTTTGAAGAGACAATCCGCATGGATTGTTGGAAGATTGTTGCCAGATTATGGGAAATTCCGCTTGATAACCCGAATTGCTTGTCAATCAAAATTGTACAAAAAGTTAGGATTGTTGGGCGGATTTTAGATAATCTTGGCTTTTTGCACAATCACCTACATGAGCTGGTAGGTGAGGTGATTGTTTAGATTTGATTGTGAAACAATCTGACGACTGGATTGTTTTTGTACAGCCAAACGGGGCTCAGATTTTTACACTATCAAAATTTGGAAGATTCAGATTGTCCGATTGTCTATCCAAACGCCACCTTAAGGTGGATCTGACTAGATACTTGGGACCCTCGACCAAGATCACCAGGTTCTCTTCAGACTAATTTATCCATAGAAGGTGCAATCTAGCCTATATGGCGTGGAGAAGGCCGTGCAGGAACTCGGTGTGTGTCACCTTGTTCGAGTCTTGGGAAACTCATGCGAATCTTTTGACTTAAAACCACCTAAGTTTTAAAAGATTAGAGTAAGCATCCGAAGACAACAAGGTCAGAACTTTGGGACCAGGCCCAAGGTATCAAAGAGATCCAATATAATATGAATGTGGGGGAAACGATGGTGGAGAAGCTTTGATGGTGAAGCAGTGGGCTTTTTACATATTACCTGGCGCCAAGTATGGTTTTATCATATTACCTGGTTTTTCTCGTGACTTCTCATATGACCTGGAATCGGCACTTAGAGTACCAAAAATGCCCTTTTTTTACGTTTTTATGCATTTTGTATCCGAAATGCTTCATTCTTTCCAAAATTAACGATTTACAGGATCATGATGTTGGGGAAGAATATATTCTGGCAAAGATCTATCCATAATCGCAGTTCAAACCATCGCCGGCGCCGTCCAACCCGAAAAAAAAAATTTCATGCCAAAAAACTGTAAAAACAGCGGAAAAGACGAAAAAAAATCTATGATGAATGGATTTTGATGTAAGAGCATTGGAAAAGCCCTCCCAACTACAAAAATTAAGATCTACATGTAAAGAAACACATATAAAGATCACCCATTGGTGTTCGACTGCTCCTGGACATGAAATGAAAGGATAAAAATGGGCAAAAACATGAAATACTCGTCGATGAGCGACAAGTTCCATTTATATATCTTTCTGTGATACTAATGAGGTGGAAGAGGAGGAAAAATAAGGAATAACAAAAAAAAAATGGGTTAACACGACTTGGATTCAAGTCGTGTTGTATGCAACACGACTTGAATCAAGTCGTGTCGTCGAAAATACGATAAATGACAATCTTCAAAATGTCATAACTTGCTCATTTTTTATCCGTTTTTGCCCATTTTTTTTTGTTCTTCCTTATTTTTCCTCCTCTTCCACCTCAATAAGATATAGGATGGAAAAAGAAGAAAAAATAATAAGAAAGAAGAAAGTGAAATGATAAAAATTGGTAAAAGCGTAAAATACTCGTCGGCGAGCGACAAGTTCCATTTATATATCTTTCTGTGATACTAATGAGGTGGAAGAGGAGGAAAAATAAGGAAGAACGAAAAAAAAATGGGCAAAAATGGATAAAAAATGAGCAAGTTATGACATTTTGAAAATTGTCATTTATCGTATTTTCAACGACACGGCTTGATTCAAGTCGTGTTATATGCAACACGACTTTTTAACACGATCGTCGAAAATACGATAAATGACAATCTTCAAAATGTCATAACTTGCTCATTTTTTATCCGTTTTTGCCAATTTTTTTTTCGTTCTTCCTTATTTTTCCTCCTCTTCCACCTCATTAGTATCACAGAAAGATATATAAATGGAACTTATCGCTCGCTGACGAGTATTTTATGTTTTTGCCCATTTTTATCCTTTTATTTCATGTCCAGGAGCAGTCGAACCCCAATAGGTGATCTTTATATGTGTTTCTTTACATGTAGATCTTAATTTTTGTAGTTGGGAGGGCTTTCCCACTGCTCTTACATCAAAATTCATTCATCATAGATTTTTTTTCGTCTTTTCCGCTGTTTTTACAGTTTTTTGGCATGAATTTTTTTTTTCGTGTTGAACGGCGCCGGCGATGGTTTGAACTACGATTATGGATGGATCTTTTCCGAAATTTCTTCTTCCCCAACTTGATGATCCTATAAATCGCTAATTTTGGGAAAAATGAAGCATTTCAGATACAAAATGCAAAAAAAAACGTAAAAGAAGGGCATTTTCGGTACTCTAGGTGCCGATTCCAGGTCATATGAGAAGTCACGAGAAAAACCAGGTAATATGATAAAACCATACTTGGTGCCAGGTAATATGTAAAAAGCCCTGAAGCAGTGTTGAAATAACACAGCATCTAGTGACATGGATTTGGAGTTGAATAATGAAAGAGAAAAGATGTTCCCGATTTGCCAGCTCTTTCTGTCTCCTGGTACTTCTTTATTTTTGGCCTTGTCGGCTCTTTCCATTGCTTGGACTCTTCAAACTCCCTTTGTTTACAAGCCCTAGTTGCAGGAATGGCAGAGAGGAGAGCGCTTACATGTGCAGCTCCAGTCCAAACACCAAGCAAGTCCTTTTAAGAAACACCTTTTCAGCTTCATATGCCTCTAAAAGAATCTTTATAACTCTTTTTTTCTATTGTTTGGACGTAGGAGGGAAATCTGCAGGAAACAAATTAAGTAAGGCATTATTCTTATGCAGATGGGGAATAACATAATCTGTGCACATACATGCATCTTTGCTTGCATTCACCTTCATATAAACCCGTTGAGCTTTGTCTACAAATCCAAGAAACACCCCCTAATCAGCCATTCCACATCTTTTTAACCTCAAACAATCTTTGACATGTGCATGACATGTGCCTTCAAATCTCTTGTAGTATATATACTTGGCTGAAACCTAATCTAGTGAAGATGTGCACACATAATTCGAGATTAACATTTTGTAATCTGAAGTCATCTAATTCATACTTGGCCAGTCTAAATCTCCCTGTTTTATTTTTTCACGTAGATGGAACTTGATTCTAGCAAATCGGCTGACTGCATGCATTGTTCCCACCTTCATTATTTTTTTTATAATGATCCACATGAAAGGCAAGACTAACTAAATAATACATACACTTAAGACAAATTGCGTATGATTAAATAACAATTAAATTAGACCCAATAATTTTTTTGTTCTCTATTATATCTGAAAGGTCCAAAAATTTTACATTTGACCGGTAACACTTACTGCAGAGCAATCACATTCACATGGTGAAGGTGCCAATGTAAGAGAGAAAATTAAACAATCATCATATTGAGAGAAGAATCAGTAATTGAATTTGCATGTCTTGTAGATCACATGCAAAACTGGACATTTTCAACGTTGTACACTGAATCCGATGGCACTTGGCCATTTTACACCCACGTTGCTTGTGATTCACCTTAGATCCTCTCCAGTATAGTATAACCTTTCTCTGTCGCGTCTATGAAGTAGCTCGCTAGCTAGTTAAACTCCAAGAAGTACATAATATAGTATCGTTATTGGTAGTGCGATTAGCATCCCAAAAATGACCCTGCAATATAAGTATGCATGCAACAAGTCATGCCCATGTTCCTTCTTAAGACAATTAGAGCGTAACTCTGTAAGATGAACTATTACAAGCGGATTGATGGAAATTAGAATCAACTTACGCTGTACTTAGTATGTCAGCATGGCAGTTGTACTCCTTTGCAAATACAAAAGGGACAATTCCCTGAGGAAGTGCTGCCTGTCCACAAATAGAGTACAATAAGGTTAGATTAGCTATGTATTGTCATTCAGATCGAGTTTGACACATTAGTAGTATATAAGCCGGTGAGTAGAACTATATCAGAGCCAAAGCTTATGTTTTGGCTTTTTTGACGCACCTGAACAATTGCCACATGCAGGAGAACTCCACGTATGCCAATGGCGATGGAAGTTGCAGCTATCACTGCAGGACCTGTGAGAAACCTAACTGCCATGGAAAATGTTGCCACAGATTTTCCACAGGCTATGATCTTTGGTTGCAGAGCCATAAACAGACCTGTTTGACAGAAATAATTTTGTCACACTGATTCTCTATAAAAATTTCTAGCTCATTATGTAATGGAACGGCTAGTGAATACCTAGACTAAACATGGCCATCCCTAGCCCTGCGTCAGATAATATTGCTATGGATCCTTTCACGATTTTAGGCATTTGAATGTTCCATCTGAACGCCAGTTAAGAATAACATAGCGGTTAAGAGATATAGTTGCATATATATAGATAGAAGATCACATGCAATCTAAAGGGAATGCATGGAAACATCAAGTAAAATTGGTCTCATCCAAAAAACCAAGTTAATCGTCCATTCTCAGCAATCCCAAGCATAAATAGCTTGATGAAAATCTCAATATCATGAAGTTAACATGAACCATTCCTATATGACACCAAACCCTATATTTTCATCTTCATGGAAGAAGATTACAAGATCACTAGGTACCATTGCAGATTTTTTAAATGGTTAGGCAATATTCCACTTAATTTCCAGGAAGCAGCTTTGTTACCTACCTGTAGGACACCAAGGACCATACGAGACCTATGACACTGGAATATGTATTAGGATTCCGGATGAGCTTCCTCCAAACCATGATCAGTATCAACCTAGTCATGACACTGGCCGGCGGCATCTGGTGTGTCGACCCACCACCATCCACCTTCTCTCCTCCACTCTCTCCTGCCATATCCACCTTAGAAGTCGGGGGACTCTGAAAACCCTCCTCGATTTCAAACTCTCCATTCACCCCTCCCTTGCTTACCGGACTAGCATTATTAGAACTGTGTTCCTGCTGTGTACCTTATCATACAAACAATCAGAAACATGAATGATTAGTAAAATATGATAACAAACGTCTAGACGTCTAGTTTAGTTTGATTACCACTTGAGATGCCCATATCATGCTGGAGAATCTTGGAAGCATGATCAACGGCGGCAAAATCAGTGGAAGCAGCTCTGTTCACTGCATGCCTGAGATTACCTTCGGATACAGGGGAAGCACTTGAGCTCCAGACAAACATATGAAGCTCCTTGTTCTGTCCTCCAGACGTGTCATTCTTCGTCCCCATGCTGGCCGATGTCGTCAACATGGGATTGGGTGTAGGATAAGCACTCCCCATTGGGTTATAGCCTCCATTAATGAACTCATTGCTCATGCTCCTTCTCCACCCCTTGTGATGCCTTCCATACCTAATCATCATCGTCTCCTCATCGAAGTTCGACGCCCTCGGCGTCGGCCCCTTGGAGGAATTGAGCGAGTACACGTCCCCGGCACCGCCACCGCCACCGCCACTGCCTTTGAAGGCGGTACGTGGGCTGGGGGCCTTGCTGGCGGCGAACATGGCGTAGAAGTCGTTCTGGTTGAAGCTGGAGGCCCTCGGGGTCGGCTCCCGGGAGGACTGGAGGGAGTAGATCTCGACGCCAGTGAGGTTGGAAGCTCGGGGAGTGACGGAGGTCATGGAGTTGAAGCCGTGAGACTTGTTGTTGCCGTACGAGGAGGAAACAATGGAGATGGAGGAGGTGGACCTTCGAACGACGACGTGAAGCTTGCCGTCGTCGCCGACCTCGGCGTCGGTCTCGAGGGGCTCACGGCCGTTGAGAGACATGACATCGGAGTCGACCTTGAAGGAGGTAATGGAGGCGGCGGTATCGGGGAACTGCTCGGAGATCAATGCGACGGCGCCGCGGTACTCGAAGAGGAAGAGCATGAGGGTGTACCAGACGACACTCTGGAGGACGACGATCTGTACCATGAGGTTGGCGGAGAACTCGCCATACATGGCCTTAAGGAGTGGAATACCCATGACGAGCGTGTTGGGAAGGGTGGAGAGGGAGAAGAGGGTGATGGTCCAATCTAGGTGGCTCCGGCGGGAAATCGCCTGCCATATGAAGAGGGCGGCCAGGATGACCACCTTCTGGAGGGAGTCGGCGGCGATGAAGTGGTAGTTCATGGCGTAGGGATCATTAGTGGAGATGAAATGGAAGGAGAGGAGGGGCACCGCAAAGACGGCGACAAAGCGGTTGATGCCGGAGCATTGGTCCGGGGTGAAGATCTTCCACCACCGAACGGAGCCGTAGGCGAGGATCATGGCGACGTAGAGCGGCACGAGGGCAGCGAGTACCTCGTAGATGTCCTTGCCTGTGATCATGGCTTATATGTTCTTCTTGTGTTCTTCAGTTGGGAGTTGTGGTGATGCAAGTTGAAGCAGAGAAAGAGGAGAGAAGAAGGTGAATGTCTTCTCCTTGCTTATGTGTCTGAGTTTGAGATGAGAGCAGATTTACAGATCAGGACCCGTAGTGTTGACTTTTCACTTTTTCTTCTTGCTACCCCAATCCCGGAAAGGGTACTAAGGGAGATACTGACAGCTCGAGCGAGCGCACGCCTAAAGTTATCACTCCTCCTATCGGAATAAGAGAGGTAGAGTGGACAATTGAAATAATTTTCGAGAGAGTGAACCCACAGGTTGGTAAAGTGGTCTAGCGCTAACGAGGAAGCATTTTTTTGTCTGCCTCCATCGTATGGGAGCGAGTAATCACCCGAATCAATGGGACACACGGATCAACTATGCACTTGATCCCGATGATCAAGACTCGTATTAACGGAGGATAGGCTGGCGGACGGCCTAGAGGCGGATAAAAGATGCCTCGAGCCAAGGAATAAGTATGCCATGTAGGGCTGGTAAACAGACGGGCTCGGGCCGGGCCCGCAACTGTCCACTACGAGCCCGAGCCCGTTAAGCGTTATCAGTCACAACCCGCCAGAAAATAAACGGAAATGGGCTGTTCAACGGGCCGTTATTGGGCTATTGGGGTTTTGTACTGGCAGCCTACTTTCCTTCACACAGTACCCATCATTGAACAGTCCCACTAGTAAATTGGCCTGGCAATGGTTGAACCAACTGAAGCTCCGCGGCTTGAACCCGTTTGTCCCCATCCATTCCCCCCAGCTTACCTCTCCCTCCTCCGCCCCATAGTTCCTGCTATCCTCGGCCCCATAACAGCCCTCTCCACCAGAGCCCTCGTCCGGCTCTACAATGGAAAGCTGGCCTCCAGCGAGTCATACTGTCACGCCCCGGCACTGCCCGACCCAGACCGAACCTGGTCCAAGAGCCGGTCCAACTCACGGGGGCGACAGTATTAAAGAAATAGCGGAAGACTTATGCCCCACATACGGGCGGTCCATCTAAAAGAGTTACGCAACTACTTTCAGCAAGAGTAAATAAGTAGAATAAAAGTGGAGTTTAACTCTAAATAAATCCACAAGTCTTAAACCCACATACTAATAATCATGAGCCAACACACAGAGCTCAACAACAAAATCTAGAATAGGACTAACCACATAAGATAAACACAAGTCGAAAATAAGTGCCAACATACACAATATGCCATACTCAAATAGAGTAAAACAGAAAACGTAACAAAACATAGTCCAGAGCTCTCCACGCCTAATCCCATGCTCTCCCCGACCGTTCCTCATACAGGGGATCCTGTCCATCTACGTGTCACGCCACGCAGCCCCAAAACAAAACAAGGAAAGAGGGGTGAGTATAAAACTCAGTAATGGTTTTAATACAATCGGCAATAATCAGAGATCATAACGGCATCACAACATAGCAATTATAGACCCAAAATCAACATGACACACCATGTTCTGATCATCCATTCAAATCTCATGAACCTGCATAACAATATCTCATTCACATACTTTCTGATCATGCATTCATAACACATAATCTTGCCTAATAATGTCTCATCGACATACTTTCTGGTCATACATTCATAACACATAGTCCTGCATAATAACGTCTCATCCACATACTTTCTGGTCATGCATTCATAACACATAATCCTGCATAATAATGTCTCATCCACATACTTTCTGGTCATGCATTCATAACACATAATCCTGCATAATAATGTCGCAATCACATACTTTCTGATCATGCATTCATAGCATATAATCCTGCATAATAATGTCTCAATCACATACTTTCTGATCATGCATTCATAACATATAATCATGTATAATAATGTCTCAATCACATACTTTCTGATCATGCATTCATAACACATAATTCTTGGGACAACAAATGTATCTAACACATGGTACAATCATGCATAATAGTCACAATACACATGTATCAACACAAATGGTGAATGCCTCCATCAAAGAGTAAACACAGGCATCGCCACACAGGCGGAATACAGTCAAGGCCACGAAGGCGTATCGGGACATAGTCAAGGCCACGAAGGCGTATCATGGTCCGATTTCCACAGAGGAAATGTAAGAAAGGTCGGGGTTGTCGGCCCCTAAAGCTGCTCGCCTTGGACGATCCTGGCCAAGGATGTCCGATTATTACACAAATAACCTAGAGCATGTGTGTTCGCCCAGGGACATCTCCAGCGGTGGGGGAGAGCCCGAATTCCCACACAGAGAATCCTAGAACACGTGATAGCCGGTACACAAAGTGTACCACTCTTGATGCTCAAGTCCAGATGACAATCTCAGTAATCTCATCTGCAAGGCAAGTATACAACTCGCCCCCCATATATATCAATGTACTAGACTCAACCCTGGGGAGTATACCTGTTCCACATAGGATCCAAATCGAAAACATGTCCTTTCAAACCAACCAAGTTTCGATTAATTTACCGACCGATTAATCCGGCACACAATCTCAATCATTAGATACAATTGATTAATTCCGGTTAAAACAACAAGAAAACTTCATTCATGAAGTCCGATACATGATGCATGATATCATGATACATCCGTGAGTAATACCTACGTGGGTTCCAACACATGGACGTGCGCCCAATCCATCCCCTCATGCATCATAATCATGGTATAAATCATCTACAATTTCATAATGGATTCCCCATATATGTGTGTATTCATGCATACTCTAATCACATGGCTAATGCTTTGACATAAACTCATAAGACAATATATGTATGCTTAAACACATTCAAAACCATGATTCCCAACTGAAATCAAAGCAAATTCCATCATCAAACTTAAATTCAATCATGTGAAATCGAAGACTCACTCACACAAGCATGATTCATTTCTATACATTAAGCCTTAGCATAATCACATCAATTCCCAATAAACCATACTCGATATAAGAGAACACATCTCATCGTCTACCATATAACATCTTTGCTGAAAACATGCTTTAATCACAAGAATTCCATCACAAAGTAATTTAATATCAACATGCATCATTATCAACATGTAATACAATACCACATATAACACTTCGCTTAATCCATAAACTTTCATCATCAATTCCACACTTCCATTAACCTAATTTCAACATAACACCTTCCAAAATCCTTATAATTATTAAATAGAGTAAAAATAAAGCAATTTGCAAAATTTATAAAATTTCAAACAGCTGATCGATTGGCCAAAATAGCACGATCGATCGCCAGCTGATAGATTGCCAGCCGATCGATCGGCCAATCAAGCGCGATCGATCGTTGCATTTCTTCTTCCTTTTGAAAATTTCAAAACCGAGACGCCATGAACACGACTTGATACATGGTCTCAAACACTATAAAAAACCATCAAACCTTCCATAACACTAATTTATATTATTCTAAGATAAAACCCTAAAAAATTAAGGCAAGAGATTAGCATATACTAAACCCACAATTAGAGTACTAGCAAGCATATCTCATTCACATAAAATCATGAAAAACAAACCCTTTTTCAACCCAAAGTTGAGATTGAAGAACTCATTACCTTTCTTGTTGAGAATGAACCTTCAACCTTCTCCAACACCTTCCAAAAACATGATTTTTGTGTTAATATGCAACTAATCTCGATTTAGCTTTGTAAATCAAAAGTAAACCCCAGGTTTAGAGCTTTGGAAACATAAAAACAAGATTTTGAATATTAGGGCTTAGAAAAGAGAGGCAAAATAATGATTTTATGCTTTTAAAATGGATTGAAACAATGCAGGAAGTCAAGATTAAGAAGAGTTTCGAGGAAAACTAAAGAAAGAGGCAAAGATTAAGCTAACATACCTCTAATTCTTTCCTTTTTTGGCTTAATGGGGGGGGAATAAGCTCCAAATCACCTAGCCAAGCCTATTCCCAATTTGGGAAATGGCACAACACTTTCATTTTATAGAAAAGGTTGGGGTAAACCTAGGGGAAATGTGAGGTAGAAATAGAGTTTTTGACTAAAATTGAAAAATTTGGCAATTTAACCCAAAATTATATCCAAAAAAATTCTGAAATTTTTTATAGTATCTTCTTTTGATGTCTGGGGAATTTTGGTCACAAAAACATAGTTTTCGTCGGTGGGGCCCACAGGGGTCTCGTCAAACCCTAATTTTCATAAAATTGGTGAAAAATCAGAAAAATCCCAAAAATTCATATTTGATCCAAAATCACTTAAAACTCATGATTGTGAAGTTGGTTTTGGCTAAAACCTTCATAAACCCCATTTATTTTCGAAAACAACTAAATTAAATCGAAAAACGCTCAAATCACACTATAACTGATAAATAATATTAAAATAAACCGGTTCAAGATGAGGGTCCTTACATCCTCCCCCTCTTAGGAACTTAAGTCCTCCAAAATTCGCTAGAGGTTAGCGACGAAAAGATGAGGATACTTTTTCCTAGTTTCATCCTCTGTTTCCCACGTGGCTTCCTCAACCCCGTGATTCCTCCACAACACCTTCACGAGTGGGATTGCCTTTTGCCGAAGTACCTTCTCCTTACTATCAAGAATCTGGATAGGCAACTCCTCGTAGGAAAGGTTCTCCTGGAGCTCCAATGGTTCAAAATCCAAGACATGAGTAGGATCTGGCTCATACTTCCGAAGAAGTGAGACGTGGAATACATTATGGATATCGGCCAATCGGGGTGGGAGTGCTACTCGATATGCTTTGACGCCAATCCACTCCAAGATCTCAAATGGGCCAATAAAATGAGGTGACAACTTCCCCCGTCGTCTGAATCGAACCACACCGCGGGTCGGAGAAATCTTAAGGAACACATGGTCGCCGACGTCAAATTCCAACTCCCGCCGCCTCCTATCGGCATAACTCTTCTGACGGCTCTGGGCGGTTTGCAACCTCTCCCGGATGAGGCGTATCTTCTCCACTGACCGCTGGATAAGATCTGGGCCAGTGAGAAGGTGCTCCCCATCCTCACTCTAACACAGAGGTGATCGGCAAGGACGCCCATAAAGCGCCTCGAAGGGTGCCATCCCGATGCTCGCTTGGTAACTATTGTTATAGGCAAACTCAACCAGCGGCAAATGTTGTTCCCAACTTCCTTTCCATTCGAGAATACATACACGAAGCATATCGTCAAGTGTGTGAATGGTCCTTTCGGACTGTCCATCCGTCTGAGGGTGATAGGCGGAGCTGAGATGTAGTGATGTGCCCAAAGCACCCTGAAAGCTCTGCCAAAACCTCGAAGTGAAACGAGGGTCACGGTCGAAAACGGTAGATACTGGAATCCCATGTAACCGCACAACTTCCCTCAAATATAGAGCAGCCAAGGCATCCAAAGGAGTAGTCATCCTGATCGCGAGGAAATGAGCGGACTTCGTAAGTCGGTCGACAATCACCCATACAACATCATTACCACCCGGTGACCGTGGTAGTCCGGAAATGAAATCCATGGTGACATGCTCCCATTTCCACTCCAAAATTAGAAGTGGTTGTAGTAAACCGCTTTGACTTGCTGGCACACAAGGCATTTGGACACATAGAAAACAATGTCCTTCTTCATCACTTTCCACCCAAATTGTTCTCTTCACATCGTGGTACATCTTCGTTCCACCAGGGTGAATAGAGAACTTAGAATGATGCGCCTCCGATAGGATATGTTCTCTCAACTCCACGGAGTTCGGCACACACCACCAACCCTTATACACCAAACTCCCATCGGCCTTTTCCTCGAAGCCCAACACTGCCTTCTCCCTAAGCTTGGCCTTAAGAGCTAGAGTCTCTTCATCACTTCTCTGAGCTTTGACAACATCATCCACCACACTAAAGTTGATAGAGAGGTTAACAAACTAGCTCCTTGTGTCCTCCAAAGTCAATTCTGGCCTTAGCTCAATGGCGTCCTCATAGAAGAGCCATTCACAAACTCACATGCATGCAATCGTAGTGGCTGATTTCCGGCTCAAAGCATCTGCCACCACGTTCGCTTTACCTGGATGATACGATATCGTGAGTTCATAGTCCTTCAAAAATTCCAGCCACCTCCTTTGCCTCATATTTAGATCTCTCTGGGTGAATAAGTACTTCAAACTCTTATGATCAGTGAATACCTCAAACTTCTCACCATAGAGATGGTGCCGCCAAATCTTTAATGCGAAAACCACGGCTGCTAATTCTAAGTCATGAGTGGGGTAATTCCGCTCGTGCACCTTAAGCTGTCGAGATGCATAAACTACCACTCTCCCATGCTGCATCAGTATACAACCCAAGCCGCAAAGTGAAGCATCACTATAGACCACATATCCACCACTCCTAGAAGGCAAAGTCAAGACTGGTGCTGAAGTCAACCTCTTCTTTAACTCTTGGAAACTCTCCTTACAAGCTGAGTTCCACTCAAACTTCTCATTCTTCCTGGTCAACTTGGTCATAGGGCTTGCAATGCTAGAGAAACCCTCGATGAAACGGCGGTAGTACCCGGCAAGTCCTAAGAAACTACGAACCTCTGATGCACTCTTCGGTTGTTCCCACTTCAACACGGCTTCGACTTTCGAGGGATCAACCGCCACACCGTCTCTCGATATCAAATGACCAAGGAACTGCACCTTCTTGAGCCAAAACTCACAATTGTCAAACTTTGCAAAGAGTTGATGTTCCCGTAAAATTCGCAAGACAATCCTCAAATGTGTTTCATGCTCTTCCTCATTGGCCGAATAGATCAGAATATCATCCACAAATCTAATCACAAACCGAACAAGATATGGCCGAAAGACTCTGTTCATCAAGTCCATAAATGAGGCTAGTGCATTAGTAAGACCAAAAGGCATCACCAAGAACTCATAATGACCATATCGAGTACGGAAAGCCGTCTTCGCCACATCATTAGGACGGATCCGAAGTTGGTGATAACCCGATCTCATATCAATCTTAGAGAAAATATGTGCCTGCTGCAACTGATCAAACAAATCGTCAATTCTAGGTAAAGGGTACTTGTTCTTGATGGTTACCTAATTAAGCATCCAGTAATCGATACACAACCGCAAAGAACCATCCTTCTTCCGAACAAATAAGACAGGGTCACCCCAAGGAGATACACTCGGCCTGATATACCCCTTATCCATAAGATCCTGCAACTGATCCTTAAACTCTTTAAGTTCAATGCAGAACTCTTTAAGTTCGATAGGGAGCCTTAGAAATAGGAGTAGTGTATGGAATAAGATCAATGCAGAACTCTATCTCCCTTTCCGGTGGCAAACCCGTCAAGTCACCAGGGAAGACATTAGGAAATTCCGCCATAACACGAATGGAATCCAAGGTAGGTAACTCCATGTTCAACCCCGTAACGCTATCAAGGAAAACCTCGCATCCCTTATCGATCCACTTCTTGGCCTTGAAGGATGAGGCCAAAAACTTGCCACTAGGACGCTTCACCCCTTGAAAGATAAAAGGTTTAGCTCCTGGCAACTCAAACTTCACCTTCCTCCCTCGGCAGTCTACATGCACATGGAACTTGGTCATCATATCCATGCCTAAGATCACATCGAAGTCAATCATAGGTAGCAAAATCAAATCCACGTGCAATACATGCCCATCAATCACCATAGGAATCATCTCCACATACTCCTCCGCCTGCAGAGAGGACGAAGGCGTAGACACACGTAACGGAACATGCAACAGTTTGAAATCAACACCCATCTCATCAGCAAAACATTGGGAGATAAAAGAGTAAGAAGAGCCAGTGTCAAACAATATTCTAGCATAGTGGGAGGCAATGAGAATCATACCTTCCACCACGCCGAAAGAGTTGGCCGCCTCCTGCACCGAAATAGCAAAGACTCTCCCATCGTTAGCCGGCTTCTTCCCCATAGCATCCTGCTGCCCGGTAGGTGGTCTAGCATGTGGCCTCGCCTGTGGTGCTCCTGGCTGCCTGGGACCGGAGTTAGGTGTCACCGGAGGACATCTCTGAGCACGGTTAGCTCTCTGAGGACACTCTTAGCATAGTGCCCCTTCTGCCGGCAATTATAACAAGTCACATAAGCATGGCGGTCATGAAGGTCCTGCTGCACCTGCTGAGTGTTATGCCTCGCATGACGGGCATCTCGCCGCTTATGATCTCGGCGGTTACAGTTATCCTCTGGCCTCAGACTCTTAGGCTGCTGCTGCTGCCCTCTCTTCCGCATATAATCATCCGAATCCCGCTCCACCACAATGGCCGTATCTTTACCTCAGCTAGGGTCTTGTGCCTGAAGGGCACTACTCGGCCTTTGATGAAAGGCCTTAGACCATCCTCAAATTTGCGTGCACGCTCATCCTCATCGCTGAAGAAGCGAGGAGAAAAGCGCTCAAGCTCCAGCAATCGGGTCTCATAAGCCAAGACAGTCATCGAACCCTGCTGAAGGTTCAGGAACTCCTTCTTCTCTTCCCGGACATGAAGAGGGAAGTACTTGTCATTCAAGGATGTCAAGAACTCCTCCCATGGGATGTCCACACGGCCAAGGAATCTTTGACGCTCCATCGACAACCACCACCTCTGAGCCTCGCCCTCAAACGTGAAGACTACAAGTCTGGTCTTCTCCACGTCTGGGCAACGTCGAGCACTAAAGATCTTCTCCATGTGAAGTCTCCAGTTATCCGCCACTGAAGCATCTAACCCACCCTTGAAGCTAGGAGGGTTAAGCTTCTTGAATCCCTCGAGTAAAAGAGATTCAGAACTGCTACCACTCGCGTGCTTGGCCTGGACCACCTGTGTCAACCCCTCAATGGCGGTCAACACAGCGTCCACCCTCGGGTCTCTATCACCGCGATGGTTGTTAGTGCCTACATAATTAGAGCCGGCCATCTACACAACAACCAGTCATTAATCATGCAGCTTAAAAACCCAAAACAATGCCACCAAACAATCAGCAAGCAAATAAGCAATATTTAAAGCAAACAACTAACGGAATTCACATCGTTAGTTAAGTCTAGACCTTGATCATCTCACAACGCTTTAACCCATAAGACTTGTGATCGTTTAAATATAAAACCCTTGCAAGTGCAGAAGGCAATTGTATTACAATGAGTATAAAAGGGTTGTCGAACCTCAGGGACGGTTAAATAATTCTACCAAATTCAAGAGAAATAAAAGTTGCAGTTTGGTTTAATATAAGAAAGCAGTAAACTTTAAGTAAACTAAGTGAGAATTAATCAATCTGGAGAAGACCAAGGCTTCGAATCCACCACAATAAACTAGTGTATCGTTTCTGTCTCTCTTTTGAATAAAGATTTCTAATTGGCTAGCATATTCCTCTCAGACAAACACATGTCAACTCAAAATATAGTGCTCTCCTCTCGGATGTAATACATAAAATAATTAAAACATGGAAGTGTGATCTATCTCTCTCAAGTACAAACCAATGAAACTTTATTGATATATAACACCTCAGTTTATTTACGTTCCTCTCGGATACGCAAGTATTCTTCGGATTGAAACTCACAAGAATTCTCTCTTATCTCTCTCGAGTACAAAGAACAAACCTTTAATAAATTAACAATGATTACACAATAAAATCCATACGCCAACTAGAGTCAAAATATAAGATGAGAAGAGGGAAACTACACAACCAGATTATTGGGCTTCATCTACGCCTTGGAAAAGTGTTTAGCCTTGCATCGGAAGAGAAATCACCATCATGTTCTTCATCTTCTTCTCTCCTTTGATCTAACCTCCAATTTAGCTCTAGATTCTCCAAGGGTTTATCCAAGATAGCCCAAAACATTCTCTCATAAGGCCTATTTATAAATTTGAAGAGAAACCACGAAGTCCCCTTCCAAATCTAAGTCGAAATAGGTCTTATTTCGGTTTTCCGCACACGGTGATCGATCGCTCTGTATTGCCAATCGTTCGCCTACCGATCGATCGCTATTCCTTCATTATTTTCCTCCGATTTATCGCTTTGCCGATCAATGCCGTATGTTACCGATCGATCGTAGTTACTGTCTTGCGGGGATCAAAAATTCTAGTAGAACGATCGATCATTTTAGGCCAATCGATTGTTTTCTTCAATACACTTGTTTTTGCGGCTGAGACGATCGATCGCATTGATAGCCGATCGATCGTGATTACTGTTCATGAATTTCAAATGGCTATAACTTTCTGCTCCAAACTCTGAATTGCGCGTGGTTGGTGGCATTGGAAAGCTGACTTATTGAGAAAAAATTTGCATTTTTTTATGGAACATACAAATCCATATACGTGGGTCATACTTTAACATGAAACTTGAATCAGTCCAATCCGAGATTTGTACACGAAGTTATGATGATTTAACCATTTGAGTTATTTTTCACCTCATTTCTATGTATTACTCTTGTTTCCTACAAAAACCAAAAACTATATTAAAGTAGTAGTTATTCTAATCAAACACTAGCATAAACATAAGTTTAGGAGATAATAAAATGCATATTTCATGTAATGGTCTATCATGATCTTTTAAGCTCAACAGACAACTACACATCATCCAATGACTCTGACTAAAGACATCCCACTGTAAATTAGCATTCAACAAATCTCTAGATAGCATTACTTTATGTAACTAGTGTGTGTGAGTGAGTTTTCTTAGTTTAAGCACCTGTTCCAAAAGGACTGTAACAGAAAGATATGCTCAATTAAGTATATCTATCCTCTAGTATACTTACTCACACTTCCAATGTCAATTAATCATTTAAGAATTGTAACATGCATCATTACGGAATAAACTATCAAAACCTAACAAAAAAAACTAACAAACAACCTAAAAACTAATCAAATTTTTTTTTTCTGATTTTTATTTTTATGAAAGCAGTATTCCCTCCCCCAAACCTATTATGCACATTGTCCTCAATGTGAACAAAATATAGCATGACAATGAGCATATAATGAAGAAAAGAAAAGAAAAGGAGAGAATACACCTGAATACGTGGGTTGCCTCCCACCAAGCGCTAAGTTTAACATCTTCAGCCAGACTGAACCACAATCATTCTGTAATTATCGGATCAATTAAATACACCAGCCTATCATCCAGGTCACCAGCAGCCTCGAGATAAGGTTTTAGACGGTAGCCATTAACTTTGAATGTACTCCCATCTTTTGGATTTTGGATCTCAACAGCACCATATGGAAATACTTCTTTGACAATAAAAGGTCCAGACCACCGAGATCGGACCTTTCCCGGAAATATGTGGAGCCGAGAATTGTAAAGTAATACTTTCTGATCAGGCTGAAAGGACTTTCTGAATATCATCTTGTCATGTATGGCTTTGGTCCTCATCTTGTAGAGTTTGGCATTCTCATATGCATCAAAGCGCATCTCCTCTAATTCACTCAATTGGAGTTTTCGCTGCTCACCGGCTTTATCCATATCAAAGTTGTAGGCCTTAATAGCCCAAAAAGCCTGGTATTCCAACTCAACAGGTAAATGGCAAGCTTTGACATATACCAATCTACAAGGAGACATACTAATAGGGGTCTTGAAAGCTGTCCGGTAGGCCCATAATGCATCATTCAGTCGCAAGGAGTAATCCTTTCTGTCGGGGCGAACCGTCTTCTCCAGAATCTGCTTGATTTGACGATTGAAAACCTCCACTTGGCCACTCGTCTGAGGATGATATGGTGTGGCAACCTTGTGGGTGACAGAGTATTTCTTGAGAAGAGCCTCAAAAGACCTATTACAAAAATGAGAACCTCCGTCACTAATGATAGCACGAAGAGTTCCAAATCTGCTAAAAATGTTAGATTTCAAAAATTCCAGCACAACTTTATGATCATTGGTCCTAGTGGCAACAACTTCAATTCACTTAGACACATAATCAACAGCAACAAGAATATATGTATGACCAAAAGATGGTGGAAAAGGTCCCATGAAATCGATACCCCATACATCAAACATTTCAACAATCAATATGGGTTGTAGGGGAATCATATTCCTTTTTGAGAGGGCTCCTAATTTTTGACACCTATCGCAAGATTGACAAAAAACATGGGCGTCTTTAAATAGAGTTGGCCAATAAAAATCACTTTGAAGTACTTTGGCTGCAGTTTTCTTACCACTGAAGTGTCCACCACAGGCATGAGAGTGACATAACGATAGGATGCTATGAAACTCACTCTCAGGGACACATCGTCTTATGACTTAGTCAGCACATATCTTAAACAGGTCAGGGTCATCCTAATAGTAATATTTGACTCGAGAGAAAAATAAATCTTTATCATGTTTAGACTAAAAGGTTGGGATTTGACCCACGACAAGATAATTCACAATATGTGCATTCCAAGGTGGAGCAGTAGTGGAGATAGCAAAGAGCTGCTCATCAGGGAATGAATCTCTTAGAGGGTCATGGCTATGCAGATCAGGAATAGGAATTCTGGATAGATGATCAACCACAACATTCTCAGAACCCTTTTTATCTTTAATTTCAAAGTCAAATTCCTGCAGGAGTAAGATCCAACGAATCAGCCTCGGCTTGGCATCCTTCTTAGAAAGAAGGTACCGCAAGGGTGCATGATCAGAGAAAATAATGATCTTACTCCCCAAGAGATATGACCTAAACTTATCCAGTGCAAACACAATAGCAAGTAACTCTTTTTCTGTGGTAGTGTAATTCAATTGTGCATCAGTGAGTGTCTTGCTAGCATAGTAAATAACATGAGAAATTTTGTTGATGCGTTGGCCTAACACTGCCCCTACAGCAAAATTAGATGCATCACACATTATTTTGAAGGGCAGTGTATAGTCAGGGGGCTTAATGATGGGGGAGCTAGAGAGGAGGGTTTTTAATGTAGTAAATGCTTCGTTACACAACTCATAAAATTCAAATTGCACATCCTGCCCGAAAAGGTGACATAATGGACTTGATATCTTGCTAAAATCTTTGATAAATCGGCGATAGATCCCTGCATGGCCAAGGAAATACTGTATTTGCTTAACTAATGTAGGTGGTGGTAAATTAGCAATCAGGTCAACCTTGGCCTTGTCAACCTCTATACCCCTTTTTGATATAACATGTCCAAGAACAATCCCCTGTTGAACCATGAAATGGCTCTTTTCCCAACTTAACACTAAGTTTGTTTCCTCACAACGTTTTAAAACTAAAGTAAGATTGTGTAAGCAATAATCAAAACAATCACAAAAGACAGAGAAATCATCTATAAAAACTTCCAAAAGTTTATCAATCATGTCAGAAAAGATTGACATCATGCAACGCTGAAATGTAGCAGGGGCATTACAAAGACCAAATGGCATCCTTCGATACACGAATGTACCGAAGGGACAAGTAAAAGTTGTCTTCTCCTGATCCCCTGGAAAGACTGACACTTGATTATATCCTGAGTACCCATCTAAAAAGCAATAAAACTCTTGGCCCGCTAGTTTCTCTAGGATTTGGTCAATGAATGGAAGAGGGAAATGGTCTTTACGGGTATTAGAGTTCAACTTCCTATAGTCAATGCACACCCGCCATCCCATGGTCTCTCTCACAGCCACAAGTTCACCCTCTGAGTTTGGTTTCACAGTTAAGCCCGACTTTTTGGGTACAACCTGGATGGGACTCACCCATTCACTGTCGGAGATAGGATTTATGATTCCAGCGTCTAAGAGTTTCACTACCTCTTTCATCACCACCTCTCTCATGTGCGGGTTCAATCGCCTCTGCCCCTCCCTAGAAGGTTTGGTCTGGTCCTCCAGGTTTATGCAATGCATGCACACAGAGGGGTCTATTCCCCGGAGGTCAGCCACTGTCTACCCTATAGCTCACCGGTGTGTGGTAAGGATCTCCAACAACTGGGCTTCCTGGTCAGTAGATAGGCTAGATGAGATAATCACAGGAAGGGTGTTGTTGGGTCCTAGGAAGACGTATTTGAGGGAGCTAGGAAGGGTTTTGAGTTCAAGAGTGGGTGGGGATTCTATGGAGGGTTTAAGTGGTGGGGCGGTAGACATAGGGAGAGGGTCGGGGTGGGGTCTCCATTGGATATGTCAAGGGTATAAAGCGGCTACTAAATGGTGATGGACCTCCTCAAGGTCAAGTGTGCCCTCATATTTATCGATCCAGTCATAGAAAAGGGTGTGCTCGAGGGCATCCTTAAGCACAGCAAAGGGAAGGTACTCCTGAACGAGGTCATCTAGGTCGTCAACCACAAGGCACTCAACTTCACTCGAGGGTTGTTAGGAAGCACTAAAGATGTTTAATTTAACTTTCATGTTCCCAAACGAGACGTTCATAAGCCCTGACCTACAGTTAATGGTGGCATCAGCTGTGGCTAGGAAAGGACGGCCAAGGATAACACGGATATGAGATTTGGAGTCTGCAACAGGTTCCATGTCTAAGACGACAAAATCAACAGGGAAGTAGAACCGGTCAACTCTAACAAGAACGTCTTCTATAACACACCCCTAGGTCTGCGAATAGATCGATCGGCTAATTGAAGAGTGACTGAGGTGGGCTGCAACTCTCCTAGGCCAAGTTGTGCATAAACTGAGTAAGGGAGGAGGTTGACACTGGCCCCTAAATCCAAGAGAGCTCGGATAATGGTTTGGTCACCTATGACAATAGATATAACAGGGATACCTGGGTCCATAAATTTAGGTGGCATATCACTGGTAAGTAAAGAGCTTACTTGGTTGGTCAAAAAGACCTTTTGGGTGACATGGGATTTGGTTTTCCTCTTTTGGGTACGCAAGTCTTTCAGGAATTTAGCATAGGCAGGTACTTGTTTGATGGCATCTAAGAGGGGAAGGTTGATCTTAACATGCTTGAACACCTCAAACATTTCCTCCATTTGTTGGTGGGACTTACTAAACGGGGAGGGTTGGTTGAGGCATTGAGGGAAAAGAGCCCTAGGGATATAGGATTTTTCATTGGTGGATTCCATAGGGGCTTCCTGCTGCGGTGGGAGACTCCAAGATCTCGCTAGGGGAGTGTCCTCACTCATAATAGATGGGTGCCTAACCTGATTGTCAACTTTTTTACCATTTCTTAAGGTAGTAACGGCTTGCACCTGCTCATTTGGATAATGGGAACCTTCAACGGCAAACTGACCTCTAGGGTTCTGCTGCGGTTGGCTGGGCAAGGTTCTTACTTCCCTACGGTTCAGAGATTGGGCCAGCCATCCTAATTGGGTTTCTATTTTGGCAATAGATTGTGTATGGGAATGGACCAGCTGAGCCTGGGTTCTTAGCTCTGCCCTTGTCTCCTTCTGTTCAGTTTTAATCTCGGTTAAATGCGAGAGGAGCATTTGGCTCATTTGACTCATCTGGTCTTCTAAGGAAGGTTGCCATTAGATTGGCCAAAGGGAGCCGGTGTGGGTTGGTTGGACTGGGGCTGGCTTTGGAATTCTGGTCTTAAGGTTGGATTGAAAGCTGGCCCCTGGTCAGGTTGTTTTCAGGCGAAATTTGGATGATTTCGCCACCCCGGGTTATAGGTATTTGAATAGAGGTTATTGGCTCTAGGGTATCCTTGTGCAAAGTTGATGTGCTCCTGTACAAGATCTGGATACTGGAAAGCAGAGGGGCAGTCAACTATGGTGTGCATAGGGCTGACACAAATGGCGCAGGCATCTTGAGAGGTTGGGGCATAAGGTGGAGTTTGAGAGAAAAACCTGTCAAACCTCTCTGTCAGGGATGCCACTTGGTGTTCTAGGTTCGTGGTAGCTTTAACATCGTACATGCCTCCCCTTGAGGCATTCCTACCGGGCATATGGCCTTCAAATCTATAGAGGGTAGCACTATGTAAAGAGTTTTCACTCAGGTCCTCTAGTAGATCCCAAGCATCATCCGGGGGTTTTTTCATGAATGTGCCTCCGCAGGAGGCGTCTATTAGGGTCTTGTGCTGATCGCACACACCCTCATGAAATCTCTGTACTAATTGCCAGTTTGGCACATCATGGTGGGGACAGGACCTGAGTAGGGCTTTCATCCTCTCCCAGCTTTCATAGAATTGTTCATTAGGTAACTAGGTAAAAGTGATGATTTCATGGCAGATCTTATTAGTCCGCCCCACAGGAAAGTATTTATTGATGAATTCGGCCGGAAGTTCCTCCCAAGTGGAAATGGAGTTATGCTCAAGGGAATATAACCATTCCTTGGCCCTATCTTTTAAGGTGAAGGGGAACAACCTAAAGCGCACCTGGTCATCAGACAGTGTGAGTTTGAAGGTTGTGTTAACCTCCAGAAAATTTTGGAGATGCCTATAGGGATTCTCATTTAGTTGGCCATGGTAAGTGGGTAGCATCTGAATGATGATGGGCTTAATTTCAAAATTAGCCACAGTTGCAGGAAGTAGGATACAGGAGGGGGAGGTGTAGGCAGTAGTCTTGCATAGTGGATTCTGGTTTAGGCCATTCCCACCCCCAAGGTTCATGTTGTCCGCCATTGGATGGGTTTCAGGGATTGAGTGGCTAGGAGTTCTACAAATTCTATAGAGTTGCTCAGGATCAGGGTCAAAGGCCAGGTCGGAGTTCAGGGAATGGCGACCATGCATGCACAATAAAAATCAAACAAAACCTGTGCAATCCAAATAGCGACAACTAGCAAGCATCAATCCTAGATAGCGACAACTAGCAACCTAACAGCGACAACTAGCACGTCATGCAGTCACACAAAGAAATGGAAAATACGAAGCACCCAAATTATTCTAAAAGAAGGTTAAGAGAGTGCAAACAGTGGGAAGGGATGGCCCTTCCAACGATGATGAAAATCAGCGTCCTCTCTTAATCCTGCAAAAGAAGAAGAAGGCAATTAAGCTACTGAAAAGAAATCTAAATTAAACTAAACTACTCTAAAACTAGCTTTGCTAAGAACTTAGTAAACTATTGTGCCATCCTTGGCAACGGCGCCAAAAACTTGATCGTTTAAATATAAAACCCTTGCAAGTGTACAAGGCAATTGTACTACATCGAGTATAAAAGGGTTGTCGAACCTCGGGACGGTTAAATAATTCTACCAAATTCAAGAGAAATAAAAGTTGCAGTTTGGTTTAATCTAAGAAAGCAGTAAACTTTAACTAAACTAAGTAAGAATTAATCAATCTGGAGAAGACCAAGGCTTCGAATCCACTACAATAAACTAGTTTATCGTTTCTCTCTCTCTTTTGAATAAAGATTTTTAATTGGCTAGCATATTCCTCTCAGACATACACTTGTCAACTCAAAATATAGTGCTCTCCTCTCGGATGTAATCCATAAAACAATTAAAATATGGAATTGTGATCTATCTCTCTCGAGTATAAACCAATGAAACTTTATTGATATATAACACCTTAGTTTACTTACGTTCCTCTCGGATACGCAAGTATTCTTCGGATTGAAACTCACAAGAATTCACTCTTGTCTCTCTCGAGTACAAAGAACAAACCTTTAATGAATTAACAATGATTACACAATAAAATCCATAAACCAACTAGAGTAAAAACATAAGATGAGAGAAAAGAAACTGCACAACCAAATTATTGGGCTTCATCTACGCCTTGGAAAAGTGTTTAGCCTCGCATCGGAAGAAAAATCACCATCATGTTCTTCATCTTCTTCTCTCCTTTGCTCTAGCCTCCAATTTAGCTTTAGATTCTCCAAGGGCTTCTCCAAGATAGCCCAAAACGTTCTCTCATAAGGCCTATTTATAAGTTTGAAGAGAAACTACGAAGTCCCCTTCCAAATCCGAGTCGAAATAGGTCTTATTTCGGTTTTCCACACACGGCGATCGATCGCTCCGTATTGCCGATCGTTCGCCTACCGATCGATCGCTATTCCTTCGTTATTTTCCTCCGATCTATCGCTTTGCCGATCGACGTCGTATGTTATCAATCGATCGTAGTTACTGTCTTACGCGGATTAAAAATTCAAGTAGATATGATCGATCGTTTTAGGCCGATCGATCGTTTCTTTCAATACACTTGTTTTTACGGCTGAGACGATCGGTCGCATTGATAGCCGATTGATCGTGGTTAGTATTCATGAATTTTAAATGGCTATAACTTTCTGCTCCAAACTCTGAATTGCGCGTGGTTGGTGGCGTTGGAAAGCTGACTTATTGAACTTTAACTTGAAGCTTGAATCAGTCTAATCCGAGATTTGTACACGAAGTTATGATGATTTAACCATTTGAGTTACTTTTCACCTAATTTCTATGTATTACTCTTATTTCCTACAAAAACCAAAAATTATATTAAAGTAGTAGTTATTCTAACCAAACACTAGCATAAACATAAGTTTAGGAGATAATAAAATGCATATTTCATATAAAGGGATCTTGTCCATCTGTGTGTCACGCCACACAACCCCAAAACAAAACAAGGAAAGAGGGGTGAGTATAAAACTCAGTAATGGTTTTAATACAATCGGCAATAATCAGAGATCATAACGGCATCACAACATAGCAATTATAGACCCAAAATCAACATGACACACCATGTTCTGATCATCCATTCAAATCTCATGAACCTGCATAACAATATCTCATTCACATACTTTCTGATCATACATTCATAACACATAATCTTGCATAATAATGTCTCATCCACATACTTTCTGGTCATGCATTCATAACACATAATCCTGCACCAATCAGATACTTTTTTATCATGCATTCATAAAATATAATCTTGCATAATTATATCTCATTATATACTTTTTGATCATGCATTCATAACACATAATCCTGCACAATAAATGTATCCAACACATGGAACAATCATGCATAACAGTCACAATATACATGTATCAACACAAATGGTGAATGCCTCCATCAAAGAGTAAACACAGGATCACCACACAGGCGGAATACAGTCAAGGCCACAAAGGCGTATCATGGTCTGATTTCCACATAGGAATTATAAGAAAGGTCGGGGTTGTCGGCCCCTAAAGCTGATCGCCCTGGACGATCCTGGCCAAGAATGTCTGATTCTTACACAAAGAACCTAGAGCAGGTGTGTTCGCCCAGAGACATCTCCTACGGTGGGGGAGAGCCCGAATTCCCACACAGAGAACCCTAGAACACGTGGTAGTTGGTGCACGAAGCGTACCACTCTTGATGCTCAAGTCCAGATGACAATCTTAGTAATTTCATCCGTAAGGCAATTACACAACTCGCCCCCCATATATCTCAATGTACTAGACTCAACCATGGGGAGTATACCTGTTCCACATAGGATCCAAATCGAAAACATGTCCTTTCAGACCAACCAAGTTTCGATTAATTCACCGACCGATTAATCCGGCACACAATCTCAATCATTGCATATAATCGATTAATTCCGGTTAAAACAACAAGAAAACTTCATTCATGAAGTCCGATACATGATGCATGATATAATGATACATCCGTGAGCAATACCTATGTGGGTTCCAACACATGGACGTGCTCCCAATCCATCCCCTCATGCATCATAATCATGGTATAAATCATCTACAATTTCATAATGGACTTCCTATATGTGTGTGTATTCATGCATACTCTAATCACATGGCCAATGCTTTGACATAAACTCATAGGACAATATACGTATGCTTAAACACATTCAAAACCATGATTCCCAACTGAAATCAAAGCAAATTCCATCATCAAACTTAATTCCAATCATGTGAAATCGAAGACCCACTCACACAAGCATGATTCATTTCTATACATTAAGCCTTAGCATAATCACATCAATTCCCAATAAACCATACTCGATATAAGAGAACACATCTCATCGTCTACCATATAACATCTTTGTTAAAAACATGCTTTAATCACAAGAATTCCATCACAAAGTAATTCAATATCAACATGCATCATTATCAACATGTAATACAATACCACATACAACACTTCGCTTAATCCATAAACTTTTATCATCAATTCCACACTTCCATTAACCTAAATTAGTGAAAAATCAGAAAAATCCCAAAAATTCATATTTGATCCAAAATCACTTAAAACTCATGATTGTGAAGTTGGTTTTGGCTAAAAAATTCATAAACCCATTTATTTTAAAAAACCACTAAATTAAATCAAAAAACGCTTAAACCACACTATAACCAATAAATAACATTAAAATAAACCGGTTCAAGATGAGGGTCCTTACACATACAGGGCTGCATGGTGGTGCAGTGAGTACATGAACCATGGAACGAACCCAGGCTGGCTTGCCCGTCTTATCTCCTCCTCCACCAGCACCATCAGTCGCGGGCCAAGTAAAGCGGTGCCGGATAGGAAGGAAGAGACTGATTCTGCAGAACTGCTAGACACGTGTGGTAGGTGGAGCATGCAGTTGACCACGATGGCCTCGCCCTTTACCAGCTTCATTGCCGATGGCCGGAACTCGTCATTGGGGCCAAGCCGGCAGCGTTGAAACGAGAAGGGCTGCCCGAGGGAGGCAGCAAAGGCAGCCAGTCTCCGTCCAGTTTCACATGCAATTGCAACTGACTTCCTCCACCACTGCCATGATCCGGAGGTGTGGTGGTGATGGTATGGCCAAGAAGTCCTCCCGGGAGACGAGCGCCTGCATGAGGGATGCCCACTGCACGCCTTCCGTGATGTCAAAGTCCACGATGTGGACTCGTCGGGGGTCGGCCACCGCCTCAAGGACCAGTTACCTCTCTCTCTCTCTCTCTCTCTCTGATGCAAAGCTCAGAGGGCTCTTATTGGGCCCTACAGTGGAGCCCGGGATCAGCTCACCTTGGGTGAGCCCGCTAATAGCCTGACCGTTTAAGGTTAAATGGGCTCGGGCTAGGCTGGTTCAGTGGGCTCTGAGCTCGTTTACCAGCCCTAATGCCATGTGGCTGAGAAATAAATTTTTTTACTGTATGATTTTTTTTTGCATACCAAAAAGGAAACTATGCCTATTATTTTCGACAGGGATCCCCCCCGCGCGTGTTCGGCTCCCCGGTGAGAAACCGAACCGGACCAGCTGATTCGACTGGAAATGGTTGGCTTTCCGAACCGGGTCAGTTTAACCCTGCCGACCGGTCCGGGTCCCCCCCCCCTCTTTTTTTTTATGACATCAGCAATCGGGTCAACCTGGGTTGACCCCAGTTGGACCTACTCGGCAGGAATTCCGGGTCATCGACCGGTCCGATTTTTAAACCTTGGATCACACAAGATAAGGCCAATGGAAAGATTGATATGGCAGGGGCATTTGTGCGCTCCAAGTATGGCTATCAAGCTAGAGGTGGGCGTTAGCCCACCCTAATTACTTAAACTCCTAGCCCTAGCCTGACCCTAGCCCTAACCCAACTTTCACAAGTCCAGCCTGGCCCTAAAACTAGGTGGGCTAGGATTGGGCTAGCACGCCTTTGGGCTTTTATATTTTGAATAAATTACTTTTTTTTAAGAAATATCATTAAATTTAGACTCTAGCCTTTAAAGGGATCCCACTAGAGGGCTTTAGCCTTTGGTTTTGGTCTTTAATAACAAAGGATATTGATTTGGAAGCTTTGTACCTTTTAAATACACAAGTTTCTTCATAAAAGCTCCTCTTAGCAATGTGGGACTATTACTCTTACAAAAAGTAAAGCCATTTTTTGTAACACCCGAAAAATTAGTAAGTATTTTAAAACCGAAATTTGACCCTCTTAATATTTTATTTGGTCGTGTTTTACCTTATAAGAATTAAAGTTGGTGAGAAGAGCTTTCCAACGCCACCAACTATGCACAATTTAGAGTTCGGAGTAAAAAGATATGAGAAATTGAATTTTGTTGGAGCGTGACTGCGATCGATCGCCAGAAGAAACGATCGATCGGTAAATTAAACCGATCGACACTTTATTAAAACGATCAATCGTAGTTACTATGATAATTGACTGTTTGGTTTCGGGTAAAGCGATCGATCGGCAATAATTGCGATCGATCGGCTGTAATGCGATAGTGTAGAACAACGCATACAACGATAGCCGATCGATCATCGGTTGCGGTTTTACGATTTCTAGCTTATTTTTGGGGTGAATTTGCATGAGAAAGATACCAAATCCTAATTGGACTTGATTTGCACGTCTCTAGAGGGATCTTGAGGCCTTCCCATTGGTTAAAAGTGTCCATGATTTGGAAAATTAGTTTGTGAAGGGATTCTCCCCCAACTCTATATAAACCATAGACCTTTCCCCTTCTCCTTCCCACGTTCACCCACCTCCTTTAAGGATTCTTCTTGTGGGAGTTTACAAGAGCTTGGAGCTGGAGCTTTGGAGAAAGCGGAGGAGACGAATAACGCGTAAAAAGGCGAAAACTTTGGTGAATTAAGTAGGATGGTTTTTCCCCTTTCCTCTTTTCTGATTATATGATATTAATAAGTGTTTTGATTCAGTACCTTAGAGTATTATGTGGATTCTTGTGAGATGAATGAATTGTGTCATTATTTCTATGCGTAGTGCATCATAATCATATGTGCATTCATGTTCCATTTCTAGATGGGAATTCGTACCTAAAGTCTAATGCTTTATTAATTTTCCAGAGACTAGAAGTTCTGATATTGCTTGGTTGATCATGATCCATGTTGAGTTTTGTGCCTTAAGGTGTGTCTTGCATTAAAGGTCTTATTTGAGATGTATTAATGTTTAAAAACTGTGTTATATGTAAAAGAGCATAAGAAAGGAGTGAACTTTAGTAATTTCAGATAATCCTAGGGTCTGTAATTGGTCTAGGAGGAGAGTATTTGGTCTTTTAATGATATATTATCATCTATAATGTGATATTAAGTAAGATAATCAAGTTTAATTAGGAGTCTTAATCTCGGCCAGAACTGTTTCTGTGCTGACAGTCAGTAGTAAATAATTCATAACTAATTCAAATAAAATCGGAAAAATATAAAATCAATGGGGTTAGAAACTAGACTCACGAGGGTATTATCAGTAAAAATTTTAGAGGTTAGCCCTTACCGTACGGAGCGCAGTAGCCGTCGGAATGGGACTATTGTGCAGGAGGTAGTGAGCTAAATCTGAGAGAAAATACTAAGTATACAAATAACATCATGATATATGATATGATAATGCCAAACATGTCAATACCAATGATTGGACTATATATTTATGGAATATCACAGTAAGAATTGGGTTAGAAGTAATCTAATTAGGAGGGATAATTCTTCGATCAAGAGATTTATAACTATCTATCTTAGAAGCGTTGATGTCTGTTTGATATTCCACTTGGAATTTAAATCATCTAAGATTCTTTGATTTCTTATCTATGATATTTGTATTATAAAATTTCAATGCGTATGAGGAATTCCTATCTAGGGCTGAGCATGAAAGGTATGTATTGGACTATATACTTATGGAATATCACAGTAAGAATTGGGTTAGAAGTAATCTAATTAGGAGGGATAATTCTTCGATCAAGAGATTTATAACTATCTATCTTAGAAGCGTTGATGTCTGTTTGATATTCCACTTAGAATTCAAATCATATAAGATTCTTTGATTTCTTATCTATGATATTTGTATTATAAAATTTTACTGCGTATGAGGAATTCCTATCTAGGGCTGAGCATGAAAGGTATGTATTGATTGTATGTTACTCCTTCGGTGAGTTGTTATTATTCGAAGTGTTTGGTTTGTCTTGTTATTCCAAGAGTGATTTACATGCCTTTGAGAAGCTTGTTATTCTATGCTACTCCAATGAGTGAGTTATGTGTTGGCCAAAGACCTTGACACTTCTATCCATACTCCATGAGAGAGTCTATTCTGGTAAGAGATACCTTATGATCTTAGAGTGTTGTGACCTCTATTCCCTTGAGATATTGCTCATATTGATTACATGATTGTTCTTCCACTGGAGATCTTGCGAGACTCTCCCCATGGTGGATTCATAGTATGCTCAATTAAGCCATTGCTAGATCTTGCGAGGTCACTTATATTTATGAAATTGCGATTCCATACTACCCGAAGGGAGGCACTATACGTACGTTAGATTGTGGACATTGCGGAAGGTCCTTAGTCTCCGCCCATCGTGTCCGTAAGCACTGGTGGGGCCAACATCCTAGATGCTTGGCAGGGTTCCAAAGAGAGGACCCCTAGGGTGGTTCTGGTATATTATTTTAGTCACTTGCGAGCGACCAGTTTAGCGAGCAGAAATTGTAACTCCTTTCACTTTAGATGTCTGGAGCCTTTGATATGATGGTTATTTTCTCCTTACACATATGTTTGTTCGGAGTCTTATTGCCGTTTTCCTATACTTGCGAGTTAGGATTGTTGTTATTGACTAACCTTGCAGGTGTATCAACCTCGGTTTAGTTCAGATGTTGTGGAATATCTATAACCTTTGTTATTCTTATTCTCTTCGTACTACTTGTTTTAATTCAGTGGGGTTTTACATCCTACTGAGTGTTTCTATGAAATACTCATGCATCCTCTGATGCAAGCACAAATGAAAATTGAGATCAGGAAGTGCAGTAGTGGAAAGGCGGATTGCAGGCGCCGAGAAGAGTTTAAAGACTATTTAATTATTTGCTTCGCTTTTATGGATGCTTATGACATTATTGGCAATTGTGTGTCATGGATTTATAGGCTTATTTTATTTAATTTTTTTAAATGGATTATTATTAAGTAAATTTATTTCATATTATTTATTGATGTCTGCTATTGTATTACACTGATTGCGGGCATAATCGGTTACACATCTTTTTGAGATGATTATAATCGGTTGGGAAATCGACTGTTCGGTTGCGTGCCCGGGATCTCTACCTCGAATTGTATATAAATTGTTGGCTTCCGCACTCCGATCGAGGTGTGGGATTTCGGGGCGTGACATTTTTTACACTTGGTTTAGGCCAATAGGCTGTTTTGCACTTGGGCCCTAGCCCTACCCTATTTACTTTGGGCCTGAAATTTTAGAACCTAACACTTATTTTGCAAGTTGGATAAGGTCAAGCCAGCGAGCTGGCCCTTAAAATTGACAGCCCTAGCTCCAAGGACATGCCAGTGCAGTAACGGACCCTAGGCTTGGAAGGGGATGTGTTATTTGCAAATCAATATGGGCTATGATGGAAAAGAGTAACAGCCCATATAAGCAAACAACCCACAATTCATTTTAAATACCATCATCATTCTTGGGCAAGCAAGAACTCTACTGTGCTTGTCCTTGGATAAAGATTATCTTACACATGAGTATCATAATATCATAATAATATATAGACGGTGATAAGATGATTCAATGTCATCATATTCATCATACACCTTTTCAAATATGTGGATTAACTTCACGGCATGATGGTTGCACATGAAATATTAATATAGCTATTGATGTGAATTTTAATATGTTACTCGAAAGCGCACAAATCTAATATAGAATAGTGGCTACGAGGTCGATCCCACATAGACTTGGAATTAATTCAGCTTAATTCTAAACTTTACTTAACTAATTCAACGGAAAGAAACTTTAGACAACTAATTAAAATTTTAAAAAACTAACAGTAAACTAAAGCTCAAAGGCATCAAATTCATCACTAATTAAATCAATTTTATCTCCTCTCACTTTTATGAACATGTAGTTGACGTAATTAACGTATTCCTCTCGGACACACGCTGAAAATAATCATGTAGATACTACAACAAAAAGGCCTTTAGCAACGGTAAAATCCGTCGTTAAAAGTGCCTATAGTGGTTATTACTCTTATTGCGACGGACATATTCAATCGCTAAATCCCTCGATAATACCCGCACCAAAGATACAGGAACGACGGACTAAAGGGATAGATATAGCGACGGACTTCAAACTGTCGCTAACGATATTTCGCTACGGCAAATTTTCTGTCGAAATAGAGTCTTTAGCGACGGATAAATTCCGTTGAAAATATGTTTTTTTCGACATATATTTAGTGAATAAATTCCGTTGAATTTGTTCGTCGCTAACGATATTTGTTCTGCCGAGAATGATAAATAGCGACTGTTTGTATCCGTCGTTAATGAATTTTAAAATAAAAAAAACTGCAATATGCTGTATAGTTTTCCCTTTGTATTGTATGGATTGTGTAATAAAATAATATAATAATAATTGACCAAGAACATCAGCTTTAGTCATAATTAAATAATACTTGCATTACATAAAATATCATACAAAAAGATATCTAGTGAATGCCTATCATTCAGCCTATTAACTACAAAGTAAATATTGAACAAGCCTAGTGGGCATGTGTATGTGCGCCTTGAATGGTACCACTTCGTCCCATTGACCTCCTCATGCCACAACTGCTTCCAACGCACCTGATTGATGAGATTCCCAATGGATATCATAAGGAAAAATCTACAAATGATAGTGTTGGAGGGCCTTTACATATGACCTGGCGCCAACTTTCGGTTTCTCATATCACCCGGAATCTTTTTCTTTCTTCCATATGACCCAAAAAGTACCCAAAATACCCTTAGGTTTAGGTATAAGCACCCACACTTTGCGTTTTTCCATATTACCTGGAATCTGAGGAGGTACCCAGAGAAACTCGTGTTCAGTCGAAGAAGAAGAAGGTGTTCCGTCCGGCATCTCCGCCCATATCATCGCTGGCGCCCGCGCAGTCCAAATCGGAAAAGGTAATCTTTACGCCAAAAAGTGAAAAAACGAGCGGGATGAAGGGATTTTGATGTAAGAGCAGCGGGGAAGCCCTCCCAACTATGAAAATTAAGATCTATATGTAAAGAAACACATATAAAGATCACCCATTGGTGTTGGACTGCTCCTGGACATGAAATAAGAGGATAAAAATGGGCAAAAGCATGAAATACTCGTCGGAAAGTAATAAGTTTAATTTATATATTTTTCTGTGATCCTAATGAAGGAGAAGAGGAGGAAAAATAAAGAAGAACGCAAAAAAATGGGTAAAACAGATGAAAAATGAGAGAGTTATCACATTTTGAAAATTCCAGTAAAAACGTGTCTTGAAAGACATGACTTGCAGTATAGTCGAGTACACGACTATACTGCAAGTCGTGTCTTTCAAAACACGATTTTACTGGAATTTTCAAAATGTCATAACTCGCTCATTTTTTATCCGTTTTTGCCCATTTTTTTTACGTTCTTCCTTATTTTTCCTCCTCTTCCACCTCATGAAGATATATTAAGATAAAAGAAGAAGAAAAAATAAGTAGAAAGGAGAAAGTGGAAGCTCTTCGCCGGAAAGCTTCTATTTTTTCTTTTTTCTTATTTTTTCTTCTTCTTTCATCCTAATATATCTTCATGAGGTGGAAGAGGGAGAAAAATAAGGAAGAACGCAAAAAAATGGACAAAAACGAATAAAAAATGAGCAAGTTATGACATTTTGAAAATTCCAGTAAAATCGTGTCTTGAAAGACACGATTTTACTGGAATTTTCAAAATGTCATAACTCGCTCATTTTTTATCCGTTTTTGCCCTTTTTTTTTACGTTCTTCCTTATTTTTCTTCCTCTTCCACCTCATGAAGATATATTGAGATAAAAGAAGAAGAAGAAATAAGAAGAAAGAAAAAATAGAAGCTCGAGTACATGACTATACTGCAAGTCGTGTCTTTCAAGACACGATTTTACTGGAATTTTTAAAATGTCATAACTCGCTCATTTTTTATCCGTTTTTGCCCATTTTTTTGCTTTCTTCTTTATTTTTTCTCATCTTCCACCTCATGAAGATATATTAGGATAAAAGAAGAAGAAAAAATAAGAAGAAAGAAGAAAGTGGAAGCTCTTCGCCAGAAAGCTTCTATTTTTTCTTACCATGAAGGTGCAACATTAATTCTTATGGGTAAGGAAGATGGTCTCATCTGATGAGCATTAGTATTAGTCACAACGCATATAACAATGTTGTGAGGCCTGATTTGAAGACAAGTAAATCAAGAGATAACCTTGATCGTGTGATTTTGCGTGTACATTTCTACACAATCAAAAGTTTGTCCGTGCTTGGTCTGAAGTAACAAATACATAGATTAATTCATTATGCACTTTGTAAAAGGATGAACGTTGAGAAAATGTGAACATGTATTATGAAGCTTAGGGTGTGTTTGTTTGCTGGAAAATGAAAAATCGTCAAGGTGAAAGAAGTATAAAAACTTTGTAAAAACTGAAATATGTTTGGATAATTTAAAATAAATGCACCCTAAAAGTACGTTTCAAGCCAGAAAAATTTTCAAACTAAAAATTTTTATACTTCTTTCACCTTGACGATTTTTCATTTTTCAGCAAACAAACACACCCTTAATTACCTTGATGCTCTATACAGAGGACCTATTTATGAAACTCAAGTACCTTTTCATCTTGAAATATACTTCCTTGGAGACATCCGGTCCCTTGCTCAAAGCAATAACCGTAACCAAGGCCAATATGAGATGTCTCAAAAGGGTTATTGCAGAAGCCATGAGTAGCATTAAGATTTTGTATCAGACTGAATATAAGGCATTGCATATTTATAGGCAGAAAAGTCTACATAGCCTGCTATTGAAATATTTCTTCATACAAACATTGAAAGGGACAGTGACATAGATGTATTGAACAATTCACACTGCCCCTCACATTCAAGTGTTTATTTAGAAAATAAATTGACAAGCATTTTAATAAGTCACTGTTGTCACAATTAAACTCTTAGAAATTTACTTCAAATGTGAAGGACACATTCTTCACGACTTTTCAGATGAAAAATGAATGAATTGTTCTTTTCAAAATTTTAAATGTAGGACATCTTGTCCAAAAAGCAACTACAAAATCAATTCAAGTCGTGTACTCGACGACACAATTTTACTCTTCGCCGGAAAGCTTCTATTTTTTCTTTCTTCTTATTTTTTCTTCTTCTTTCATCCTAATATATCTTCATGAGGTGGAAGAGGGAGAAAAATAAGGAAGAACGCAAAAAAATGGACAAAAACGAATAAAAAATGAGCAAGTTATGTCATTTTCAAAATTCCAGTAAAATCGTGTCTTGAAAGACACGATTTTACTGGAATTTTCAAAATGTCATAACTCGCTCATTTGTTATCCATTTTTGCCTATTTTTTTGCGTTCTTCCTTATTTTTCCTCCTCTTCCACCTCATGAAGATATATTAGGATGAAAGAAGAAGAAAAAATAAGAAGAAAGAAAAAATAGAAGCTTTCCGAAAAAGAGCTTCCACTTTCTTCTTTCTTCTTATTTTTTCTTCTTTTTTTATCCTAATAAATATTCATGAGGTGGAAGAGGAGGAAAAATAAGGAAGAACGCAAAAAAATGGGTAAAAACGGATAAAAAATGAGCAAGTTATGATATTTTGAAAATTCCAATAAAACTGGAATTTCCAAAATGTCATTTTTTATCCGTTTTTGCCCATTTTTTTGCGTTCTTCTTTATTTTTCCTCCTCTTCCACCTCATGAAGATATATTAGGTTGAAAAAAGAAGAAAAAATAAGAAGAAAAAAAAAAATAGAAGCTTTCTGGCGAAGAGCTTCCACTTTCTTCTTTCTTCTTATTTTTTCTTCTTCTTTTATCTTAATATATATTCACGAGGTGGAAGGTGAGAAAAAATAAGGAAGAACGCAAAAAAATGGGCAAAAATGGATAAAAAAATGAGCAAGTTATGACATTTTAAAAATTCCAGTAAAATCGTGTTTTGAAAGACACGATTTGTAGTGTAGTCGTGTACTCGACGACACGACTATACTGCAAGTCGTGTCTTTGAAGACACAATTTTACTGGAATTTTTAAAATATGATAACTCGTTCATTTTTCATCCTTTTTTGCCCTTCTTTTTGCATTCTTCCTTATTTTTCCTCATCTTCCCCTTCATTAGGATCACAGAAAGATATATAAATTGAACTTGTTACTCGCCGACGAGTATTTCACACTTTTGCCTATTTTTATCCTCTTATTTCATGTCCAAGAGCGGTCCAACAACAATGGGTGATCTTTATATGTGTTTATTTATATGTAGATCTTAATTTTATTAGTTGGGAGGGCTTCCCCACTGCTCTTACATCAAAATCCCTTCATCCCGCTTATTTTCTCGCTTTTTGGTGCGAAGATTACCTTTCCCGATTTGGACGGCGCCGGCGATGATATGGGCGGAGATGCCGGACGGAACGCCATCTTCTCCGACTGAATACGAGTTTCTCCGGGTACCTCCTCAGATTTCGGGTATTATGGAAAAACGCAGAGTGTGGGTACTTATACCTAAACTTAAGGGTATTTTGGGTACTTTTTATGTCGATTTCTGGCCATATGGGATTTCACTGGAAAAATCAGGTAATATGGGAAAACAAAAGTTGGTGCCAGGTAATATGGAAAAAACTCTATTTCACAATTAGGTAACAGAAGATGGAGACACGTACAATTATACACTTTAATTCCACAAAAGGTGCACAGATAAGTAAAGAACGCCAAATGGTAAGCACAAGACTCAAGCATTTAAGCATTCTAACTAATGTTACACTTTTATTTCCATGAAAAATTGCAACAAAAACCATGAACTGATGTTTCTAAAGCAGAAAAGTTGTTAGTACCTTTGAACTGAACACAAAACCTGAGACAGGTGAGTTGACTTGACATTGGCATCACTATGACGACGACACATAAAACTGACTTTTCAGACACCTCAAAGATGTGCAACTCCAACGATGACAACTCTGGACCTTGCCAAAAGCCCCGAATGGGGCTTAGTACTCCCTGGAACAGGACACAATGACCAAATCAATGGATACCCCATTATGCATTTATACTCCCTCCGTCCAAAAAGAAGTGAACATGTTGGTTTTCTCATGCATTGAGGGAGTATGGATATAGGAAGGATTAACAAAAAGACAGAACACAAGTGGCTTTATATTCACCTTTAGCTTACCAGTGAGAAGTTAGACTGCAATTTTTTTTCTCTTGTATTTCAACCCAAATTTGAATTGCTTTAGTGCAATCAAATTGTCTTGCTTTCAGGAATCCGCGCAACAAAAATGACTTTTAGCTCTAAAACTTTGATTGCTCCATAAGGTAGCACAAATGGAATCGCAGTAGAAAGAAAATAAACGTGACTGTACACTGTAAAGCTCATTGCTAGACATCCAAAAAATGTAATAAAATTAACCATGATCATTCTTATGCTTTTCCATGTCAGCCTATGATTCTTTGTAAACAATGTCATGTGATCACACTTTTCCAATTTTTTTTTCATAGATTACTACATTAACAGCCTGCCAATACCTTTACACTTAGTTGGGAATAAATCCCTTCTATTTTATTGAACATAATATCTTCAAGAAAAGGTACACCCACTTCCGCAATGTATGATAATCGTCATGCCTACTTGGTAACAAGTCCCTCACAAGAAGTTCTTGACGGAAAGCATAAACTTGGCGCTCCTCTTTTGCATCACGAATATCCTCTATTGAGACAGAGTGAAACTTATAGTCAGTCTTCTTCTTCCCACGTTTTAACAGAGTGAAAATGTATAAGTGTGACACACCAACAAGGGAACAGTACAATCTAATACTCCTTCCGTCCGAATTAGTTGCTAATTCCGGATGGAGAGAGTACTTCTTTGACAAATTTGAAATTTACTTTATCCCATATGCTATGCAGCCTCTAAATTCCATAATGTGGAGAACATAAAATAGAATTACCTGGCATTTCTTTTGAGTAGAATAGAAATATTTCAATGTTTCAGGCTTTTTAAGAGCCACCGTTGCTCATGGAGAAGGCACTGCTGATCTAAAGAGAAAACCACAGGACCAGGACATAAGGTATGGGCTCCAAGGGAAAAGAATAAGGACCTGCAGAGAAATGAAAAGAACAAAAGCAGAGCTATCATAACCAAGTGGCCACAGAGGAAATAGAATTGCTCTATTGAAACTTTCAGCGGTCACTGAAATGAATCGTTTCAGTTTTCCATACTACTAAAAGCACCATTAATTTGCCGGTGGCAAAACGCTTCCATGGACCACGTTCTTTTGCAGTCACTACACACTGAGTCTAGCGACAACATTTATCTTGGGCATGGGCTTGCTGTTCTGCCCATCCAAAAATCCTCTCTTTTTCCACAAACAGAACTTTCTTGATCTTTGATGCTAGTTAGGTGGAAAACCATTCAGAACAAAACATATGGTCGGGGAAGAGCCAGATTTGGCAGAAGTCTAGAAGTCAATCACTTTCAGAACAACAGAGAACCATGCAAATATTCGTATTGTATCTAATTATTTAAATTAAACCCAGAAATTAGCTGTCATAAAAAGGCAATCAGCAAATGCAATAAATTTCTATCCTGTCCAGATCACGAAATCACAGAATAAATTGATAAAAGGCATGAGCTTCAAAACTAAAATGTCCCAACAGCATTATCATTGTATTCAATGGCACAACATTTTCATCTAAGGGGCTGTTTGGGAGGCCATTTCCCACTTTTAAGGCCATTTCCCACCAAAACCTGTTTGGGAGGCACATTTAAACAATGAATCACATTCACATGGTAAAGAATCATTTAAGGCTATTTAGGGGGTTGTTCTCATTTATCACTGAATGTCCTCACATGTCGAATGGGTTTTTAAATGGGAATCATGTGAAAAAAGACCTTCAATATCCTTTATTATTCCCATTTCACTTCTAAATCCCAAAAAACTCTCCCGCCTACAAAACCCCATCTTTCCCTCCTAAATCCCCAAAATCTCTCCCTGCATCTTCATTGCTTCTCCTCTGCTCCTCATCCTTTGAAAGGCAAACCTGTGAAGGAGTTGGTGTCAAGGAGAGCGAAGACAAGCATGATCCACAGGTAAAAATCAAATATTTTCTGTTGCGTTAAAATTAATTTTTCCTAATCTTTCATTTTGGTAACTTTGTTTATGATTGAGAGTTGAGACAAAGAATTAGTTGTTGTTATGCTAGATTCCATTATAATACTATTCTTGTATGTTGTGTAACATATACCCTTCAATTATAATACTAAATGTCCAAGAGGAGATTTGCGTTTGATCCTTCGAGTGTAGAGGAGTAATATCTTTTTTTTTTTTGCTATGAGCCTAGAAGAGTTTAATTAGAAGACGGAATCTCAAATACAGGGTATTTGGACTAACAAATATTGTCAAGAAAAGACGAACGTATGAAAGCAGAATCAGTAATATTGTGCCAAGTAAAGGTCTTGATGCAGAATAAGTAATTAACTGGGGTTATATAACTTTATCCATTTTCATTATAGTTAGTTTGTCTTTTACTTGTTTGGCACTTCTACTTGTTTGGCACTTCTGTAAGTACAGGCTATATTATATAAGGGTCTCTAATCTATTGTAACATTTTTAGCTCTCGAGGATGAATTAAGTAACAAATCAAGCTTGCGTGGGAAACTGACATAAGAAACATATGCAAAAATACTACTAATTACTACCTCAACAGTTGCCAATCAATCAGCAACAAATTAGAGATATCCAACTCTCTAACTGCTAAATAAAATGCTGACTAGACTTTAGATTCCAAAAACTATATTTGGTCATTAGAACCCAAAAACTGTAACTTGGACATTTTCCCAAGTAATAAAAGTATAGAACTAAAATTGGTAATGACAAAAAAATCCCATACTATAAAAAAAGATAGCCTAAACCTAATTGCATTATACAACAAAGATATGACGGATTGAGTTATATCTTTTTTTTTTGCTATGAGCCTAGATGAGTTTAATTAGAAGAGGGAATCTCAAATACAGGGTATTTGGACTATGACAGATTCTTTTACATAGCTGTGGGAATATGATTATTTACATCATATGTTCAATCAAAAAGGTGTAGCAAGTGCATATACAAGATATGTTACACTTTGCATTTTTAAAATTATGGTTTGATGACAAATTAATTATCTTGATAGAGATTTTTGCAGTTTATGAGGTTGATTGTCAGATAGTCTAAGTGTCAAAGATATGTTCACAGAATCAATCGATTAGTAAAAAAGTTGAGCAAAAAGAATTAAATAAAGTGTCAGCAGGCTCAAACAAACAACGAGGAGTACTTTTGCATTTTTAACAGTTGAAAAGTGATTGAGCACGCAATAATACATGACTCTATTGTTCCTTGTAAATAGGAATAATCAACAACCCAATCCAACCACCTCTGGGTGTATAAAGAACTGTAGATAGCCTGAGATCTAAAGTGAAATTACCAATGACACAAAAGGTTTATATTTTACATCAAATAGACGTATGTGGGTGATGTTTACTATCTGGTTGGTAAGATTCTAAGTATTGTCTCACTTGTAAAAAAAGTACTGTCTCAATAAACATATGTATTGGAGATCATATTCTCCTTGTATGCTCACTTTGAAGTGCTTATGTGAGAAAGGTTTACTTTGGATTGAAATGGGTTCTAAGCACTGGAATCCTTCTGAGTTTAACGATACTTGTGGAAATGATGGTGACAAAAAATATGCCAAAAAAGTGAATTGGGACAAAGAAAAGCATTACATCTTCCTTGAACACATGTCATTTGCAATGAACAAAGGACACAGGAAAGGAGCTGGTCTAGACAAAAAGGGTTGGGAATTAGTCATTGAGCTCTTCAAGGTGTGCAACCATATTGAAGTTGATGTTCAACAGTTGAGAAACCACTATGATGCAGCAAGGAGGTTTTATCAAGGATGGAAGGAATTATCGGATATGACTGGGGTTGGGTGGGACCACAAGTCTTGCACTTACATTCTGACTAACGAGCAATGGGCAGGATTCTTGAAGGTAATTCACTTCATCTATGGATTGATGTTTGCCTTTAGCTAGATATATATTTGTACTGAGTTCTAATTTTTATATGTTGGCATTATTAATTGTTGGTGCAAAAAAACAAGTATTGTGCTCGACTGAGGACTTGGGGGTATGACAAAGATGCTGAAGCAAACATGTTGAATGTCTTTGAGGGTAAACATGCAACAGGGCAGTACAAGAAATATTTCCATGCCGGTGAAGGCCCCTCAAGCGACTCTGAAGAGGAAGAGCAGCAAGTCAACTTAGAAGAGGGTGGTGGAAATGGTTATGGGGAAACAAGTCAATTCTAGGTTATGGAGGATGATGAATTTCTCCAAGGGGTAGGGATGCATGAACACCAAAATTCTTATGCACAAGAGGAGTTTGTGCCTAGCAGCCAGGTCCCACCTACATCTACTCTAGGCCCTACTCCCCATTGGGTAGGGATGCCACCACCAAGATCAGGCCTTGCTGAGTTTGCAATGCCACTACCAAATGCAACCACAAAGGAGACAAAGAAGAGGAAATTTCGTGCCAAGTACAACACATCTGTTGGGGAGTCGATTGAATTAGCCATGAGGGAGGCGAAATGAAATTGCACGTGAGGAATCTTTCGCAAGTAAGGATCAATACGAAAAAGATCAGTACAAGGAAGATGTGGACTTGCTGAAAGCGCTTCCTGGGTTTAATATATTTGACCCTATGTATGCTAATGCAATTTCCCTCATGATGAACACTAAAGTAAGATGTCTTCGGTTGATATTGGGGGATGATCCAATCGTGAGAGAGGAATGGTTGCGTAGTTACTGGCTTGATCATGGTCCAAAATAGTCTTCTTTGGCTTTGTTTGTAGTGTTGATGTTTTCTTCTAGTATGAGATCGACTTGCGACTTATGTTTATATTTAAGTTGTGTGTGATGATGACTCTTTTATACAGTTGTGTGGCATTAATTTTAATATCGTAGGTGTGTAATTTCCTAATGCATCTTTTTAATTGTGTGTGAATTATGTTGGCAATCAGATTTGATCAATGGCTTTCAGTTGGCGAGAACTTGCGTACAACAATGATGAAGAAGTGGTTGTTTTGGATTACCTTGGTGAACTATTTCCGAGGCCACAAAGGAATATTGTCCACATGCACAGGGACACAAGGAATGTGGCAGTTGAGGAGCAACTGTGTTTTTTCCTTGAGCTTTGTGGCCATAGAGAAGGGCAGCGGGTAGTTGGACATCACATGTCGCACTCAACAGAAACAATAAACTGACATTTCAACAAGGTTCTGAAATCTTTATATATGTGGTTTGCAAAAAAGATTGTTCCACTTTTGAGTCATGAACATACACCCTCATACATTAGGAATAAGGAGAAATACTATCCTTGGTTTATGAATTGCATAGGAGCTATTGATGGAACACATGTAGTAGCTAGAGTACCACCAGAGGAAGAGCAAGCTTTAAGGGGAAAAACAAAGAAGGTGACTCAAAACATAATGGTAGTGTGCGACTTTAGTATGCGATTCACTTTTGCAGTAGCAGGTTGGGAGGGTTCAGCACTCGATTCAAAGGTGTTCAGTCATGCAATAAATGACACAGATTCGAGATTTCCACATCCCTCGTTAGGCAAATATTATCTGGTTGATGCAGGATACTCAAATATGAAAGGATACCTTGGCCCTTACAAATAGGGATGGGAATTTCGTACCCGACCCGCAAACCCGATCCGACCCGACCCGACCCTATTGTAAAATAGGGTCGGGCTGCGGGTTCATTGTTGGTACCCGTTCGAAACGCGGGTCGGGTCGGGTAATTACCCGCGGGTAATGTGCAACCCGACCCATCTCAAAAAACCTAAGAGCCCTGTCGGGCCGTCGGCCGTCACTCTGCTGCTTCGGTGCTTGGCTGCTTGCATCTGTGTTCGTCTCCGGGGGAGATTGGTAAGAACCCACTCCGGTGTCTTCCACCCCCTCAAGGTTCTCTTCACCAGCTTCCATAGCAGTGGCGATGGCAGCCAAATGCATCGGCATAGCCGTTGCCGCAACACTTGGAAACACCTCCATTCTTCCACTCCAAGTCTATCCAGTGAGGTTATAGTGTCACTGGGTGCTTGCCCGACCGCCAACAAGTGTTACTGTCAGCATCCCCTTCATCTTCCTCCTTCAATGGCACCGGCGATTCAGGTACAAACTCATATGGCCCCTTCTCCTCATCTTTTGTGGGTTCTGTTCGATTCCGTCCCTCTGAGCCTCATTCTATGCTCATTTAGATTGTCTTAATATTTTTTACTTCAGTAAGGCAGAGAAGGGGATCCTTTTATGTACCGATGTTGCTGCTCATGGGCTTGATATTCCAGCCGTGGTAGGCTTCCTTTTCTTGGAGATCTATCCCTTGATCCCTGTTCTACAAGATTGATAAAACTTAATATTTCTGCAGTCACTCTATTTCATTGAAAATTTTATTACAAGAAACTTTACCCACTTTATTATGTAACATGCGCCATCTATTCCATTATTTTGGATTTTTTAATAGTTGGATGACTCTTTAGTCATCTTGCTTCTGGCACCAGCAAAGAAGGCCTTTGTGTATTATGTGAATTAAGTATCATCATTATGATTTTACTGAATGTGTATTGGTGATACTGGAATGGATATGTAACAAACCCATATGGTTGTTCATTGTTTTTTTATGATGTGCATAGCTTGTTGTGTCCTGGTAGTTTGGTGATCTGAAGCACATTAAGACAGCACAGAGCTGGAAGGTAAGGATAAGCATACTTTGGGTCCAAGATTGATTATAGAATGAAAAGCTGGAAACAAAATTGAGATGAAATTCCACAGTTGCAATCCAAGATTGATTATAAAAAGAGCCTGTGAATTTTAAAGTAAACTGAACAAGCTTATTCATCAAAATCAGAACAACCTATGAAGACATTCAAACAGATCAGCATGAAAAAACTCAAAAAGAAGAGAAGCTGAAAACCATGGATGTGCCAAATAGATATTTGTTTCTACTTGAATGTTGGGGATGAAAAGTTTTACCTCACATTTAGCCATTATGATGTTGGATATTTTGCCTGTTGAGACTCCCATTGCATAAGTTCTTCATGGCAAAAAGAATGAAATTTGCTAACATAGGATTGATTTTAAAAGTCTAATATGTCCTTGACTTTGTTAGGGTGGGAAATTTTTTCAATTTTTTTCATTTGTTTTTAACATGAAATGGCTCTTATAGTATATAGGTTGTTTGCTAAAATGGATATTGTTAGATTTATCCTTAATGCTTCCAAGCCCCCTTCTTTAAAAGGCTGAGATTATGAAAAGAGGAGGCACACCCTTTCCAAAAGAATGAAGAAAACATACTTTCAAGTTGTCAGATAACCAGAAACCCAGTAAAGCTTAAGGCCATTAAGGACAAACCTAATGAGTTCAAGTCTTCCTGCATACGATAATAAACTAGCTTTCCACCCTGCAACTCTGTTTTGAACCATTTCAAACAGAGACTTACGAAGAGCATGAGAGAGTTTTCTTGAAGAGAGTGGCAGTCCAAGGTATTTGATTGGAGTATAACAATGTTGAACCCAAAGATTGCTGCAATGAATGCATGTGATGGGCTTTGAATAAGTGTTGAAATACTTTTTACTTGTATCTTTGCATGATACTCTTTTTTGTTGCATGGATTATGGGAATAGGCTAAAAGATATTGTTAGATTTATCCTGCACAAAATTAAAGTTGAATGATTTATATAAGTTTGTTTGTTTAATGCTCTAACGACGTATACGTCATTTTTTTTCATTTGTTTTTAACATGAAATGGCTCTTATAGTTTATAGGTTGTTGCTAAAATGGTTTTAACAAGGAAATCTTTGTTGACGGTTATGTAGCTTTCCTTGTCTTTTTTCTCTCAAGTGGTTGGCTCTGATGCATTATTGTCTTCCCTTGCAAGTGATAATGCACAGAATCAGGTGGCTGGCTCTGATGCATTATTGTTTTTCCTCTTGAAGAACCCAATACAGCAAGAGAGGCAAAAGATACTTTGCTTGAGAGGCAATTCTTTCTATTGGATATATTTGCTTATAAATGACTGTCCTGGCGTGAGGGTGGTTGCACTGGAAGGTGCTTGTCGTATTATTAGACTTCTGGGAAATCATTCTGCCTATAACAATTACGAAGTTGTTTTCTGAAATTGTTGATGACATGGCACATGATTTCTGTTATGAGGTAAGACTGTCAAAGTTGAAGGAAAAATAGAATAAAGGCAGATTTGGTTCCTTAGGAAAAAACAATCTTATTTTTCAAATTGTTAATGGGGTGGTTGGACGGTTGGAGGTAAAATAGAATAAAAATATTTTTTTAATTTTTTTTTAAAAATAGTAGGGTCGGGTCATTATCCGACCCGACCCGAGCCAAGTAGGGTTAGGGTCGGCCTATCTCGACCCTACTCATGAATAGGGTCGGGTAATTACCCGACCCTATTTACGTAGGGTAATGGTCGACCCGACCCTATTTTACCCAACCCGACCCGATTCCCAGCCTTACTTACAAAGGAACTAGATATCATATCCCAGAATTTCGCCAACGTGGACCTCAAGGAAGAAATGAGAGGTATAATAGCCATCATTCTTCCCTGTGCAACATTATTGAGAGGACTTTTGGTGTTTGGAAGGAACGATGGATTATTTTGTCTGATTTCCCAAAATATAGCTTTAAAAAGCAATGCAAGATTGTGCTAGTCACTATGGCACTCCATAATTTCATCAAGGAAGAACAAGGAGCTGCAAATGATCCGGATCTTGCAGATGCTTTGTTCAAAAAATGGGAGAACGAAAATATGGTTCCTGCTCAAGAAGAAGAAGAAAATATAGGCTCAAGTATTGTAAATGATGATGCATCAATAGCTATCGTTCGCAATGGAATCCGGGATGCAATTGGCGACTATTATGGGTTGCCTCTAGAAACTTGAGATAGTATAGATTCGGATCAGTCACCAGTCCTATCGCTTTCTTTTTGGGAAGAACTTGTATGTTTTGGTTAGTGCAAAAAAAAACTTTTATTTTTTTGTTATAGTTTTTCCCAAAGGGTAGGTTTTTTGTTATTTGTTAAAATGTTGGACTGAACTATTTAGTTAATGCCCATGACTTGCACGATTACGCGCTCGCATGCCCAAAATGCCAAGAAGTCAAATTAATTCTGAATTCTCAAAAAAAAGCACACAGGTCATTTTCTTTACAATATTCAAAATTTAAGGGCATTACAATATACGGTCAATTGAGATGCTTTAGGTGAAAAAAACACACAAGGATAAAGATGACATTTTCTATCTTTAAATGGGTTTGCAAATGAACCTCCCAAACAACACTTTACATTCTAAATGACTTAAAGAAAAATGTAAAATATAGGCCTTGCCAAGCAAACTATCATTTTCATTTCATTTAGGGAAAGGAAAATGAAAAAAATTACCTTTCCTACAGTCATCAAATGGCCTCCCAAACAGCCCCTAAATCAAGTAGCTGGATCACATGATGTTTGTGAAAATTAGAACTTCATCTAAATATGGTTTCAAATTAGAATCTCCTGTTATAGAAACAAAAGATCTCCATAATCGAAGAAATCACAGTCATTACTCGAGCAGAAGGCCGAAAACCGACATGCACAACATGCTCGAACCACCTTGTTTGGCAGAGCTGCAGTCGGAGTGGCACAACGCAACGTGCTCGAACCGGGCCTTGCCTGCGACGGTTCATCATGGAAGACGAGGAGACAGGCAACGGCGGCGTTGTGGGTGGCGGCGCAGATCACGCAGCCATCCGGGTTCTTCAAGGAGGCCTTGCGGCGGGCAGGGGGAGAGGACGAACAGAGGAGTGGGTGAGCAGGAGAGAGTCAAAAAGGTTAGGTTTTTTTTATGAAATCAATGGCTACGATTAAAGCAATTTGATCTTTTACCACGAAATTTTTAACCACGGAAACTAAACCATCGATATTATATTTATTAACGACGGACTTTTTTATACACATTTAACAAACCGTGGATACTAATTGCTATTAGCGACCGATAAACTTTCCGTCAGTAAAATCGGCCGCTATTATATTCCTTTTATCCACAGCCAGTTTTTCGTCGTGAATGGCAGCTTTAACGACATATTTTTTAGCGACGGAAAAAAATCTGTAGATAAAAGCCAATTTTGTTGTAGTGAGACTTCTCTCGGACGTATGCACTTAAATAATTAAAACAATGATAATTAGAGACTATCTCTCTCGAGTATAAAAACTAAATAAAAATTAGAACTTTATTCAAAATTACCTCGGAGTTTGCACTTTCCTCTCAGACACGGGCGTTCCTTAGTTTAATTTCATACCAAATTCTACTTTACCCTCTCTCGAGCGCATAGAATAAGAATTGACGAAACTAACATTAATTTATATGGAATAAAGTTGCATACATCGAACTAAAATAAAGATAAGTTAAGGAAAGATAGAACCAATCTAATTAAGGTTTCATCTATACCTCAGACGGGGTTTACCTGCCATTGATGTCAATTTTCACTATTCATGGCACTGTAGCATTATTCACCAAACACTGTTCACTTGCACTGTAGCACAGGGGTGTTCACGGATGTCCGTGTTCGTCTATTCGGATGTGCCCGTGTCCATCTGCTATTTAACGGACGGTCCATACGGACCACGGACCGGACACAGACAGCAACTTTCTGTCCGTTCTAATAGGGTGCTACGAACACGGACAATACCTTGTTCCGCAGACGTCCGTGTCCGTGTTCCGCAGACGTCCTTGTCCGTGTTCCGCAGACGTCCGTGTCCGTAACCCCTTCTCCCTCCACCGTGCCCTAGCACCACTGGGCACTGGCCCAAAGTGAAGACATAAAAGCGTGACGCACATGAAGAAGAAGAATCAAGTTCAATCAGTAGAGTTGAGATTTGGTGATCTACCTCTAAGATGGGAAGATGGTAGTTAGAATTTTTGCAAAATTAACAAAAATAGAAGAAGTTTTTTTTGGTACAAACAAAAAACAGAAGAAACATTTAAGTAAAGAAGAAGCAGAAAAATGGCGATTGAGAGACGATGACACATACCTTGGAACACAATAGTTGGGAAGGGCTGTGGATGGCCTCAAGGCGGTGGATAGGAGATGTTGGCATCGAAGCACGGCCAGGGGTGGGCGACGACGGCGTCAATAACAGGACCAAGGTCGTCGAAGCGGTGGGATACGGCCAAGGTGGAGTGGTCGTGAAGGAGTCGACGGAGGCGGCCCGACAGAAGACGAGGAGGTAGAAGTGGGTGAAGGATGGGTGGTGGTAGAGCTTGTTATTGAGGAAGTGGAGAAGCTCCTGTGGAGTGGAGGAGGGCTTGAAATGGGTTTTGAGGAAGTGGGAAAAATGGGATTGTGGGGTGAAGGAGAGGGAGACAGTGGGAACTGGGTAGAGGACGACCGGAGGAGGAGGACCATTTATATTTTTTTGTTGTCCATAAGTGTCCATGGACATCCACTGACAACCACAGACAACTACGGACAGACACGGACAAATTTTTTAATGGACGCGGACGGACTGGACATTACCTCTTTTGATTACGGATGGACACGGACGGAAGGTTGTCCGTGTCCGTGAACACCCCTCCTATAGCAGGCTGCTGTTCATCATCTTCTCTACGAGACCGAAATTACTGTAGCAACTCGAAAAATAGCACCTTTTTCTTTTGTTCTACAACAGTTCCTTTCATTTGCAATGGGTTCGGCTCGACTGAAATCAATTCTCTGTCTCCTCTCTTGAGCAAAATGATCGTTTAAATATAAACTCTTGCAAGTGCACAAGGCAATTGTACTACGGCGAGTATAAAAAGGGTTGTCGAACCTCAGGGACGGTGAATACTTTACTAAATTCAAGAAAAAATTGCAGTTTGTTTAATTAATATAGAGAAAGCTTAGAACTTTAACTACTTCTAAAAGATTTGGATCAATGTAGAGAATTATCAAGGCAATGAATCCACCACTAGACATGCAATTACTACTCTTGATTATTATTACACACAGATTGACATGATATAGTAATTCATGTTGTAACACCCAAAAAATTAGTAAGTATTTTAAAACCCAAATTTGACCCTCTTAATGTTTGATTTGGTCGTGTTTTGCTTTATAGGAATTAATTAAAGTTGGTGAGAAGAGCTTTCCAACGCCACCAACTATGAGCGATTTGGAGTTCGGAGTGAAAAGTTATGAGGAATTGAATTTTGATTCAACGTGGCTGCGATCGATCGCCATAAGAAGCAATCGATCGGCAAGTTGAACCGATCGACGCCTTATCAAAACGATCGATCGTAGTTACTTTGATTTTTGAATGTTTTGTTTCGCGTAAAGTGATCAATCGGCAATAATGGCAATCGATCGGCTGTAACGCGGTAGTGTAGAACAACGCATACGACGATCGATCGCCGTATAGCCGATCGATCGCCGGTTGCGGTTTTGCAATTTCTAGCTTATCTTTGGGGTGGATTTGCTTGGAAAAGATACCAAATCCCAATTAGACTTGTTTTGTACATCTCTAGAAGGATCTTGAAGCTTTTCCATTGGTTGGAAGTGTCCATGATTTGGAAAATTAGTTTATGAAGGGATTCTCCCCCAACTCTATATAAACCATGGAGAATTGGCTTATGCTATTGCAAAACCTAGCCCTAGACTGTCCAGAGACCTTTCCTCTTCTCCTTCCCACGTTCACCCACCTCCTTTAAGGCTTTTTCTTGTGGGAGTTTACAAGAGCTTGGAGTTGGAGTTTTGGAGAAAGCGGAGGAGACGAGCAACGCGTAGAAAGGTAGAATCTTCGGTGAATTAAGTAGGATGGTTTTTCCCCTCTTCTCTCTTCTGATTATATGTTATTGACAAGTGTTTTGATTCAGCACCTTAGTGTATTGTGTGGATTCCTGGGAGATGAATGAATTGTGTCATTATTTCTATGCGTAGTGCATCATAATCATATGTGCGTTCATGTTCCGTTTCTAGATGGGAATTCGCACCTAAAGTCTAATGCTTTATTATTTTTTCAGAAATTAGAAGTTCTGATATTACTTGGTTGATCATGATCCACGTTGAGTTTATGCCTTTAAGGTGTGTCTTGCATTAATTGTCTTGTTTTGGATGTATTAATGTTTAAAGACTGTGTTATATATAAAAGAATATAAGAAAGGAGTGAATTTTAGTAATTTCAGATAATCCTAGGTTTTGTAATTGGTCTAGGAGGGGAGTATATAGTTTGTTAATGATATATTATCATCTATAATGTGTTATTAAGTAAGATAATCAAATTTGATTAAGAGTCTTAATCTCGGCCAAAACTGTTTCTGTACTGATAGTCGGTAGTAAATAATTCATAACTAATTCAAATAAAATCGGAAAAATATAAAATAAGTGGGGTTAGAAACTAGACTCACGAAGGTATTATCAGTAAGAATTTTAAAGGTTAAGGCATATTGTACAGCGCACAGTAGCCGTTGAAAAAGAACTATTGTGCAGGAGGCAGTGAGCTGAATCTGAGAGAAAATACTAAGTATACAAATAATATCATGAAATATGATATGATAATGTCTAATGTGTCAATACCAAAAACTGGACTATATACTTATAGAGTATCACAGTAAGAATTGGGTTAGATGTAATCTAATTAGGAGGGATAATCCTTTGATCAAGAGATTTATAACTATCTACCTTGTAGCGTTGATGTCAGTTTGTGATTCCACTTGGAATTCAAATCATCTAAGAATTCTTTGACTTCTTATCTCTGATATTTGTATTATAAAACTCCAATGCATATGAGGAATTCCTATCTAGGGCTGAGCATGAAAGGTATGTATTAATTGTATGTTACTCCTTCGGTGAGTTGTTATTATTCAAAGTGTTTGGGTTGTCTTGTTATTCCAAGAGTGATTTATATGCCTTTGAGAAGCTTGTTATTCTATACTACTCCAATGAGTGAGTTATGTGTTGATCAAAGGCTTTGACACTTCTATCCATACTCCATGAGAGAGTCTATTATGGTAAGAAATACTTTATGATTTTAGAGTGTTGTGACCTCTATTCCTTTGAGATATTGCTCATATTGATTACATGATTGTTTCTTCCACTGGAGACCTTGCGAGACTCTCCCCATGGTGGTTTCATAGTATGCTCAATTAAGCCATTGCCAGATCTTGCGAGGTCACTTATATTTATGAAATTTCGATTCCATACTGCCCGAAGGGAGGGACTATACGTACGTTAGATTGTGAACATTACGAAAGGTCCTCAGTCTCCGCCCATCGTGTCTGTAAGCACTAGTGGGGCCAGCATCCTAGACGCATGGCAAGGTTCCAAAAAGAGGACCCCTAGGGTGGTTCTGGTATATTATTTTATTCACTTGCGAGTGACCAGGTTAGCGAGCAGAAATTGTAACTCCTTTCACTTTAGATGTGTGGAGCCTTTGATATAATAGTTATTCTCTCCTTACACATATGTTTGTTCGGAGTTTTATTGATGTTTTTCTATACTTGCGAGTTGGAATTGTTGTTGACTAACCTTGCAGGTGTATAGACCTCGGTTCAGTTTAGATGTTGTGGGATGTTCACAATCCTTTGTTATTTTTATTCTCTTCATACTACTTGTTTTAATTCAGTGGGTTTTTATATCCTACTGAGTGTTTCTATGAAATACTCATGCATCCTCTGATGCAGGCGCAAGTGACAATTGAGATCAGGAAGTGCAGTAGTGAAAAGGCGGATTGCAGGCGCCGAGAAGAGTTTAAAGATTATTTAGTTATTTGCTTTGTTTTATTGATGCTTATGACACTATTGACAATTGTGTGCTATAAATTTATAGGTTTATTTTATTTAACTTTCTTAAATGGATTATTATTAAGTAAAATCATTTCATAGTATTTATTGATGTCTGTTATTGTGTTACACTGATTGCGGACATAATCGGTTACACGTCCTTTTATGATGATTGTAATCGGTTGGGAAATCGACTATTCGGTCGCGTGCCCGAGATCTCTACCTCGAATTGTATCTCTTTTGTTGGCTTCCGCACTCCGATCGAGGTATGGGATTTTGGGGCGTGACACATGTTCTTGGTCGGACACATGAATCACTAAAGAATTCACTAACGTTCTTGGTCGGACACGAAAGTTCATCCACTATTGTATAATCAATCATATCCTTGGTCGGGCATAGAATTAATCAGAAACCTGTTCTTGGTTAGACACAGGTATTAAAAAGATCTAATTACATTCATATCTATCAAATCTTTGGTCAAGCACTCAAAAGAAACTCATGAAATAGCATTAAGCATGAATCATAATTAGCTTTATTAAATGAAACTAACAAGAGTAGCAATGAACATATCCAGGGCTTCATCTAGCCTTGACAAGGAATTTAGTTACATATAGAAAGAGAGAAAAGAAAATCCTGTTTTGCTAGTTCCATTGGCATGGATTTCTTCTTCTTCTTTGGCTCTAAAAGATTCATTCTCTTGCTCTTCTCTAACCTCCACTTCCTATTCTTTAATGCTCAATACGTTCCCTTTAAGGCATATTTATAACGTTGGGAAGGAACCACAAAAGACCCCTTCCAATTCCAAGTCAAAATACGTATTGCGCACACGACGATCGATCGTCCCGTAATGGCGATCGATCGTTCTCTCGATTTTACTCTATGCGGCACAATTTTTCAATGATCATAACTTTTTGCTCCGAACTCCGAATTGTGCGTAGTCGGTGGCGTTGGAAAGCTGACTTATTGAAATTTAACATGAAGCTTGAATCAGTTAAATCAGAGATATGTACATGAAGTTGTGAAGATTCAACCATTAGGGTCACTTATTACCTCATTTCTGCATCTTACTCTTGTTTTCCTACAAAAACTAAAAATTATATTAAAGTATTACTAAATATAATTAAAATACTAATATAAATATAAATTTAGGAGGTAGTAAAATATATATTTCATATGTAGATCACAAAATTGAGCATATTTTTCTCGTCTAGACTGTAATAGTTCTTCTATGTTTGCAATGGGTTCGGCCACTCTCTCTCTCAAGCAGATAGTCCTCCTCTCGACAATGAACTTTGTGAAGCGTGAGGGTGATATGATCGTTTCAAATGTAGTACCCTCACAAGTATACAAGGCTATGTTAATAGGAGAGTATAAAGGGTTGTCGTACCTCAAGGACGAACGAATTATTCTACCAAATTCAAGAGAAAGAGTTGTTATTTTTAATCAAATCTAATAAAAGGAAGCAATTAAGTCTAATTATTTAAAGCAAGTTTACTAATGTAGAGAAATTTTAAGGCACCGAATCCACAACTAATTAAACCAATTCTATCATCTCTCTCTCTCTCTTTCGTGAAGTTTGTAGTTGATGCAATTAATGTATTCCTCTCAGACATACGCTAATTAAAGTATTCCTCTCGGACATACGCTATCAATTCAAAATAATTATGCATACTCCTCTCGGACGTAAGCACTTAAGACAATTAATGCAATTAAACTAGAAACTATCTCTCTCAAACATAGAATCAATAAAAGTAAGAACTTTATTCATAAAACAACACCTCGGTTTACACACGTTCCTCTCGGACACGCGGGCATTCATCAAATTAAGTCTACAAAATCTATTCTACCCTCTCTCGAGTGAATAGAATAAACTTTAATAAAACTAACATTAATCACTGAATAAAAGTTCATGCATCAACTAAATAAAATTAGAGAAAGAGAAAGATAAAACCGATCTAATCAGGTCTTCATCTACGCCTTGGATGAGGTTTAGTTAGCCATGGGACGAGAAGAAACACTGTTCATCATCTTCTTCATTGAGCCGTAATCTACACATGAAATATACATTTTATTAGCTCCTAAACTTATATTTATGTTAGTGTTTTATTAGATTTAATGATACTTTAATGTAGTTTTTTGTTTTTGTAGGAAAATAAGCGTAAGATGTAGAAATGTGGTGAAAAGTGACTTTAATGTTTGAATATTCATAACTTCGTTTGCATATCTTTGATTGGATATTTATTAAAGTTCAAGAAGTCAGCTTTCTAATGCCACCGACCACGCATAATTCGGAGTTCAGAGCGAAAAATTATGACCATTGGAAAATTGTGCTGCACAGTGAACCGAGAAAACGATCGATCGGCCCATATTGGCGATCGATCGCCTCGGATTTGGAAAGTGTCTTTTGTGTTTTCTTCCCAACTATATAAATAGGCCTTAAGAGGAACGTGTAGAGCATTGGATAACCTATTTTGGAGGCTAGAGCAAATGAGAGAAGAAGAAGAAGATGATGAAGAACTTGATGGTGATTTCTTCTCCAATGCGAGGCTAAACTCCTTTCCAAGGCGTAGATGAAGCCCAATAGACTGGTCCATATGCTTAATTGATTATGTGTTACGTTCGAGAGGAGAGCACTATGACTTGAATTGACAAGTGTATGTTCGAGAGGAATATGCTAGCCAATTAGTAATTTAGTTTCGTTTCAAGAGAGAGAGAGAGACAATACACTAGTTTATTGTGGTGGATTCGAAGCCTTAGTATTTCCCATATTGATTAAATCTCAGTTAGTTTAGTAAAGTTCATTGCTTTCTCTAGAATAATTAAATAAACTGCAACTTTTCTCTTGAATTTGGTAGAGTATTCATCTATCCATGAGGTTCGACAACCCTTTGATACTCGGTGTAGTACACAATTGCCTTGTGCACTTGCAAGAGTTTAATTTTAAACGATCAAACCGTGGTACTTTAGCACTGCAACAGTACTGTAGAAGTACTGTTCATAGTTTGAAATCAGTCGCCCCCCCTCGAATCAAGCAGAACTCCCCCTTTTATAAGTAGTTCCCCAAAGAGCCCAAATCCAGAGGCCTCCAATTCGAGCCAATCAATTCCATTTCCAATCCCACACAAAATCCGCATATATCCATATTTGAGTCTATCTATTCAAGGAAAGAGTCCAAATTGAAAATGATTCTAACCTTCCAAATCCCAGCCGGCCTCAGAGTCCTTGCCACGCACGCCTCTTTCCAAATCGAGCACAGTTCCCTCCCCAATCGCGTTGTGCCTCATCTCAGTCGAGCTCCTCTTCTCTGGTCTCTGTTGTCTCTCGCCATCAGCCTCGCCGAGAGTGAGCCTCGCTGTGCCATCGACCTCGAGCTCAGGCCCTCGCCACCTCAGTCGACCTCGCCGATCGCTCCTCCGGCACTCAAGTCTGCTTGAGGACTCTTTTATTTTAGTTTTTCTTTTCTTTCGACCGGACCAAACCCAAACCACTTGAACCGGTTCAATTCAATTCGGGTAAAACCTGTTGTACTTCATCCGCCGGATCTAATCTAAATGGCTCTTCAATTAAGTCATCGATTGTCGTCTCTTTAATAACAAATCAATGCCTTGGATCATCTCTACTTTTAATTTAAGCCATTTCATCAATTTGAGCTTTAAAAACTCGCCAAAGACTCTTTAATCGTTGGATGATTAAGTCTTGATCTCTTTGCATATACATCCAATTGAAGCACGATAAATCGATGATCTGCAACTCGAGCTCTTTAAGACCTACACAAACAATCATAAATCAATTAAGCCCAATTTCTTATTAAATAAAGTAAAATCCTAATTATTGAACTAATTCAAATAACTCATAATTATTCCTAATTATCATGAAATGGCACTAACAAATTAGGAATTAGAGGCATATAAATGTGTGTATTTATGTGTATATCATGATACTGCTTGCTTGTTCCTCCGGCTCATATATGATTCTCATCATACTTCTTCACCTCAAACAAACATGTCTCCGCATCCAAATTTGCACTCACATTCTATTTACAGCCTTCACATGCACACACTGTTATAAGTCGATGCTTTCCATTCTTCAGCCACTTATATGAGAAGTTGTTGGCTATTAAAAGTTGTTTCAATGCCTTCCTCACTTCAAATCGATCTGTAAACTGCTGCCCAATTCCTACCAAGCTGTTCTACCAAACACTCGAACGCAGTGTCGTTCCCTGATTGTTACCACTCCTGACTGGATTGACATGCATCTTTCTTTCAAGTGTATTGTTTGGAGAACTCCCACAATTGGATGTTCTCCTTCATCACACAACAACACCTTACAAAAGCCACATTGCATAAAACTGTTCCTCATCTCTGTCAATCCATGATCATTCGACACAAATGTCAGATCTTCGATGTCGGAGTATATGTATGCGAAACATAGTTTGTCGTCTATAATGTTAAAATCTTCAGCCAATGTTTTAGCAAATGAACTGAAAGTATCACTTAGGAAAAAAGAGTGAGCGTGGCATATGCCTCCAACTATCGTCATATTGCTATCGAGGGTATGATCAATGTTGCCGCAATAACATACAAACAGTACCCTCAAACTGGCCCCTTCCGCCTGCAATTTAACATGTCATAAGCTATCAGAACATCGCACTAGTATCGCAATTCAAGCAAATTAACATTGTAATAGAGTCACAAATGCATCGCAACTTTACAATAAAGATATCACAACTGCAACAATAAGGCATCACAAACGTTATATAACTGACTAAGAGTGCATCACAATTTAGTTGTAATGTATAAGATCTGACACTAAGAGACATCGTAACTTAACTAATTTGGCATCATAAATGCAGCCACTAAGCGTCACAACTGAACACAAAATGCATTACAACTAATTAAGATACAACACATTTAAGCATATCTATTAATTAGGCATGGCAACAAGTATTTCATTCATCATCACTTATATATGATTTATCATAACAAGTACTAGATCCATTACTAAGTTATAACCATGGCCACATAGTCATGCAACACAACAGCATGCATATGATACAATACATCATGCAACACATCATGTCATTGTAAATGTATCACAACTGCAATAATTACGCATCGCAAATGTAACATAACTGACAAAAAATGCATCGCAACTTGACTGTAATGTATAACACATCCAAACATATCTACAAAACATTACAATAAGTCTATCACAACTTATATCACAACTTATATATGTCTATCATAACGAGTACTAGATCTATTACTACTTAGTTATAACCATGATCATAGAGTCGTGCAGCACAACAACATGCATATGAGGCAACACATCATGTCATCACAACTTAATAATAAAGGTATCATAACTACAATAATTAAGCATTGCAAATATAACATAACTGACTAAAAATATGTCGCAACTTGCAGCACACAACATGCATATGAGGCAACATCATGCAACACAACAACATGTATATGAGACAACACACACATCCAAGGGAGCAAATACCTACTGTATCTGGTCCCAAATCACAAGGGAGCTATATCCTATCAAACACCACTACAGTGAAAAAAATCTCAAATTTTTTGTACTTATTTGCATGGTTTCTGCAAGTGGAAGATTCTCCCTAAACTATAATACTGACTGGGTCTTCTCCGCTGATGCTTTTCTGTTTGCAATGGCAGAAGGGAAGATAGAAGAACAAAACACGGCGGCCGCAATTCTCCCTCGACTATGGCAAGGACCAGGTCTTCTTTGTAGACACTGGCCACACAGCTGCAACAGCAGCCAAAAGGGGAGGGGGAAGAAGGGAAAAAAAATGAAATAATAAGACAAAAAGGAATTATAGGGATGGGGGTTGACCGATGTGATTTTTGGTGGGAAGTGGATGAGGGCATTAATGGGAGATCACATATTTTTTCCACCCTTTTGTACAAAATTATTTACACTTTAGCGTCAAGTCTTAAAGTGTATTTACATTTAATTTGCAACTCTAAATCGTGATTCCTCCTTTTCAAATGCAGATATGATTTTTTGTGCAAATAAGTATAATTTTTCCTCACACTTCAATCTTCATGGAAATAGCCTATGGGCATTCCAAGTTTTTTGCATTAATATGTTAATATTAATATATGTTTTCCAACCATCAGAAAGACTACTAGACTTCTCTTAGTTTCTTTATCTTCTTGAAAAAATGCATAAATATCAAAATAAGATGCATGATATTTCTGAAATAGGCAACATATATAATATTCACATCGCATCTTGATTCTAACAATCTTTCTCTAACACTTTTGCAGAAAAAAAGAAATTAATCTTTATCTAACACACCATCTCATGAAGCTGGCGCCTGCTTGCTAGCTCTCTTTTTTTCCGCTGCAATGGCGCCTTCTTGCTCAACGATGCAAGCATTTAACTATTTTACATGTTTGGGCTTGGACCCTATGCCACAGTAGTCCATGGCTTTTGAGCAGGGCTAGTCAGCAGCTGTCATATCACATGGAGCCCACTGATCTAACAACTGCTGCGCAACTGGCACTACAACCACGGAATTCTATGTCGGCGATATATCGATTTTGGACCCCACCCGAGAAAACGATACAGCATAATATCGGTTTTCAATTTTTTTTACAATATCGGTGATATTTCTGTTTCGGACCGATATATTGCCATTTAAAAAAAAAAAGAAAAAAATAACTTTCCCACTTGTTTCCCAGCCTAATATGCATTTTTATGCATGTTTTGAAATCTATGCTTTGTCTAAATTAATATAACTCATTTTATAAGTTAGATTATAAAAATATATGGTAAAAACTAGTTTTCGACCACCGATATTTTTTTACAAATATCTCCAATATTTTGTCTCTTAGGCCGACTGATATCCGATATGGAATTCCTTGACTACAATGCAGAGTAGCTTTTTTCATGACTTTTTGTGTAGGAACCAAGGAATGTCATATTGGTAAAATATCGGAGATATTTTGTAAAAAAATATCGATGGTTTAAAACTAATTTTATCATATATTTTCACAATATAACTTCTAACATGAGTGATACGATCATTTAGACAAGCATAAATTTTAAAATATGCATTAAAAATGCGTATATAATTCAACATATGTGTTTACATTTTAAACCCATATCCTTCCACTTTGCATAGGATGGGAAACAAATAGAAAAGTTGATTTTTTTCTTTTTAAAAATTCTTTTTTTAAAAAAATATTTTTAATTTCTTTTTCTTTCAAAAACACCGATTCGTGGATACAACATTCCATGGTAGGAACCTTGTTACTTGAATGTGTATATATATCCTTAGCTAGGAAGCATGGATACGAATACAGCGACACGATACGACATGGGGACACGATATTTTTCTAAAAAGTAGGATACGACACTGCTAATAAAAAAATTATTTATATAAATTCTAAATATATTTTTGGTATTGTATTATCATATTTTTCCTCCTAAACCTTATAAAAATTATAATTATAAACTTAAAATTATTTTTTGTTCATTATATCTAGCAAGCAAGAATGCCAGAAAAAATAATATTGTGTTTGCCTACTGCTTGAAAAAATATTATCTTAATCATTAAGTTACAGACACCTTTCACAATAATTTAAATATTTTTCTTCAAAAAAATATATATTTTTTATTTCAAATACGACAGGACACACAAACAGTCGTGTCGCTCCCATATCCGTGTCCGATACATATCGGATACGGATACCGTATTCGTGGTTCCTAGATCCTTAGAGCACATAAACAGGGCCCGAATTTGCGCAACTGGATGTCATGATCAAAGGATATTATATGAAACATAGCGCTATTATAATGAAAATGGTCGAAACGTTATGTCCCCATTTGTGTACTTCATTTTTTATAACAAAAGGCCCCGAAGGGCCGACATACTTGATACATGAAATAGTACATCTGCTTACAGGCTATAGCGCAATAAACCTTAAAAAGCAAGAATACAAGATCACCTTGTTACCAAAAGAAAGAAAAGAGTACAAGATCAATTCTCCTTGGAAGAGTGAGAACAAAGAAAAAAAGAAAACAAAAGGGAACAAAAGCCAAAAGAGGCACACTAAATCTCAATTCCCGAGTAAATGCTCTTTTTTATAAAGGGGGTCTTAGCGACCTCAACCCGTTTATTAGAAAGAGAAGCGGGCAAAGAAAGGGCACATAGAAGCCTTACCACATGTAAAATACAAACTGACCTTAAAATTAAAAGCCCAAAACAAAGTAAAATTAAACAACTACTATAACTTAGTTAGATCTATATCGTTTTCTCCGTAGATTGGCAACATGTTCTCCCACTACCGTTGACCGACCAATGGAAGAGAGGGATGAGGATATAAGTTGTCGATCAAATTCACGAATAACTTCAATGTTCTATTTAGTTTTCTTCGATCTTACTTCAATAAAACCATGTTGAGGAAAAAAACATCTCTAAAATTTGCTCGGAGGAGGACTGATCCTTAGCAGTAGATTCCTCCATCATTAGGTAAAAAAAATGATGCCGTGAATATCCCACCTTCGAAGAGTAAATGAAATGGAGAGAACAAGTTAGTTCCTCCGAAAATTTCTTATTTCAGAAGCCAATTAGTCCCACAATATTACATACATGCACTAATATCAAGACCATAATCTTAAACTTCAGTCCCCTTGTCCCATATTTTTAGCTCCATTTAGAAAAAATATGTTTTCTATTGAACGATGGGACCCAGAACTAAAGAATGGAAAAAGCTGGGCAGAAGTTGTGAAAAGCTTACCACAGTAACCACACAACTTATCAAGTATCTAGCCACTAAAATTGAACCAAATAGAGATACGAATATGGGACACTTTTTTTCTCCGGAATGAGCTATTAACGGAGGAGTAATTTAACAGAAAGTGGACACTCCTATCCCATTGTCAAAACATTTTCAAGTTTTACGGGTCCTTTACCGAAAGGCCGGACCTAAGTGCCGTGCTTGTAATGCAGTCCTTTAGCTTCTCCTCAGTCATCCTCCCTTGTTTCCGCACCTGGATCAGACAATTACGTTAAATTTGTAGCTTTTATTTTAATTCCCTCACCAGACATTTTTCAGTCAATTTCTAAATGTTTTTCTCTTTTCTTTTTACAATAATAGGTTCTTTCTTTTCGACAATGCAGCACCGACACAGGAGAAACCAAGACAGGGCCATGCGCAAGGAGATTATGTTAGCTAAGATCATGTATAATGGAAGGTAACCTAGTTATTCACATGTATTTCACCTTGATAAATATTATCTGCAAGCTTCCTCATTAAAATGATGTAACTTATAAAACTAATAATTTTCTTGTCCTCACAGGACCCACGGCCCGTTACAACTTTTTGGTAACATTAGACTACCTAATTGGTTATAATCTTTGAATCTATACTATTAAAAGTGAAAGGGGTGATATGGACAATTTAGAGTATGTTGTGTAAAATACATGTCGTTTAACATTGTTCTTCTTAGTCAAACCGAATGGCAACTCAAAAGATGTCAAAATTTAACTTCCATTGACTCCTCTCATCCCAAGTCATACCACTAACTAACTAAAACTCCATTAGTTCCTATTCTACAGTAAATTTGTCTAGAATTTACATAAGATCCTCTTTAGTTAGTATATTGTCGACACCTTAATATCGCATTGCTCTCCATCACCTAATGTATCATGGCATCATTTACATGCATCACATTTAATCTTCTCACAGATGCATCTATTGGTCTTCTTTGCATATGCCCATACCAATGCAACCTACACCTTAACTTCTCTCCTAAAGTAGCTACCTCTAAACTCTCACGAATATATTCATTTCTAATCCTATCTCTCTTAGTTATCCTGCTCATTTACCTTATCATTCTCATTTCGACTACATTCAACTTATTTATATGACTTCTCTTTGGTGTCCAGCACTCCACTTCATAGAGTATTACAGTCTTAATGGTTGTCCTATAGAACATGCATTTAAGCCTTTTTAGAACACGTCTATCACACAACACTCCCGATGTTGCCCTTCAGAGTGATAGCTAAAATTAGAAAACAAGTTCATTTCGGCAACCGTTGCAAATTGTTTTAAAGATGGTCATTGGACACTTTTAATGATAGAGCAAAGGGGTCAGAGTTGCAGTTCATACTCAACCCTTTGCAGGTTAAACTCCAATTAGTGGTGGATTCCATTCCCTATAAGCTGAATGTCTCAGGGTGTTTCTCAACTAAAACAATTTATAGGGTGTGTTTGGTTAGTAGGAAAAGGAAAAAAAGTGAGAAAAGTCAAAGTCTTTTCTTTTTTGAGAGTTTAGATGGAAAGAAAAGTCTGACGGTTAAAAACTATTTTTTTCTCTCGTAGGGACTACACAAAAATTTCAGTTATACTTTTTTCTTTCTTAAATGGAAAGAAAATGGGAGAAAAGTCTAACTCCCCCTCATTTTTTTTCTCATTTAACTTTTTTTCTTTTTCTCTCTAACTAGACAGACCCATAAGGTTATGTTTGGTGAGTCGCCATCATTGCCTTCGAGTATAAGTTAGTTTGGTTTAAATACCATATTGGAATCCCTGCCCGCCATCCAAGCCGTCAAATTTCAATCTGACCACATGAGCCCCGAGCTTTTGTCCTTTCGTTTTGTACCCATGTATAAATGTTACCCTTTTGCACTAAAAAAGGCCCTTTGGTAGCTTGTCTTTTCTAGCTTAAAATCCCATGCATGCACTAAAAACACGCATTTCATAATGCTTCTATCCTTCATCGTTTATATATTGATAACTAAAAGATTTTTTTATTTCTGTCCCTGTCTACTATCTTTTACAAAATAATGAAATGATCTCTGTTTATATGCATCCTGTTTTTATTTCTTAACAAAAACCATTTTCACATAAGACATCATTGAAAACAAAGAAAAAGTAATGTGACAGATATTCAAGGGGCATTCATTACTACTAACCAATGGATCAATGCTGATATAACCATTGCGATTGTTATATCAAAGGTTGGTTGACAAAACAATCGCAATGGTACGTAAACCTCGGGCAATCTAGGGAAAGATCCTACGTTTGATTATAAGGTGTGTGAGTTGTACCGACCATGTAAAGGGGTGGGCTGGCCAAATTGTGGGGTGGTGAACTACTACTGATCATCCCCGTAACTTTCATAGTGGAAGACAATATTGGTCACTAATTAAACTATGTAGAATGAACCAAAAAGGCAACATAGACTTGGGCCAAATTGATTTAATATGGCGGTATGGGATGTTACTTACCCTGACGAAAACTGTCGTTCTGTAGTGGTGTGGATTGGTCTGCTCTAGACCAATGTATGTGATCGCCAAGCCCAGTGATTCAATCACGTGTAAGACCTCTCCTCCAACGCTGGCACCGCCCTTGCAAATCATCCTGACAATGAACCTACATTCGTCCATTTTCTCTGTCTCAATCTGCAGCATATGGCACACTTAATTAGCAGCACTGTCTGTCGAAAAATATGTTATTCATGAAAAGTAACTTTCCATTCCGAGACCAATTCTTCTCCTTCATTTTCCATACAAAAAGAAGGAAATCACCTTTTCTTCCACAGAGTGATGAATAACAAGATGAAATATGAGAAACTCCAAGCGCAAAAATGCATATGTGCAGTGCATGCTCATGTGTAGGAGGCGTGAGCACGCACTAGAAGCGCATGCATTATAAAGGCAAGGAGATTATCATTCTCCAAGATAAACTTACTTTCAGGGAATTTAGGATCAGACAGAGTTCATAGGGATAATTAGGAAGAAGTAGCTACCAAATTGTTGTCTTGGATTATATGATACAGCTATACTCTCTCCTGTCACTTTTAATCGATACAGTTTTTTTTCTAATGAACTAAATTTTTAGTGTATTTGAAAAAAAATAATATCTATTAAAAGTGACAGGAGGGAGTAATAATGTAGAGTCAATAGTATAATAATGTAGAATTATGACTCTCGACTACATAAAAGCTAATGCTTTTTATATTCTCTAGCTTATTGCTATGATCTATACTTTGTCTCTACCTGATCATAAAGTTTCCCTTATTTTTTATGATGAAAGTCTCTTATTTAACTTGGGAAGAAACCAAACTTTGCGGTTGTACTAGTTTGCACAGTTCCATACTCCTTTTTAATGTACTACTTATACAGTTATCAATCATATACTCTCTCCCTAACCATATTAATAGTCTTTTTTTTTTTCAAAATGAACCGTTTTTAATTTATTTTATAGAAAAATAAATAGGATTAAAAATATATCTGGAAAGAAGGGAGATGATACACGATATAAAGGTTGATGACAGACCTGGAGAATCTCGGCCTTGGGCTTCGTCACATTTCCCCGTGCTACATTGAAAGGTTGATGTGCCGCATGGGGAGGCAGGGAAGCTTGAACTTTGTTCCTTGCTCCTTGCTTGAGCTCTGCTTGAATGCATGCAGTATCTTCGTGAATGCTTCTCAAGTAGGCCAAAGCGTCCACTAACACTGACCTTTTATCCATCTGCCATTGCTTCCCAAAATTTATGGTCACCATGTACAAATCAAAAGTACCATTTCGACCTTTTTTCTATCAAATACTATCAATGTACTTTCTCAATGGATTGTGCTAGCTATTTGTACTTTAACAAGGTATAAGTCATACTCCCCCTGTTCTGAAATATTATGTACATTTCAAAAAATCGTTATTTTTATTCGACCATGAAGCCCACGAAGCCCCTCCTCCTCCATCCTCTCGGACTTCTCCCGAGTCAGATCCTGACCCTCAGCTGGTTTTGATTGCATCATCTCCTTTAACGTAGAGACCACCTCCATGCCTGTCGGCAGGCCCGCCTTGCTGCCCTCCGCCTCCTCGTCGAAGAGTACAACGCAGAGGCCGGTGCAGCGAGCTTGAGCAGGAGGTCTCGGATGGAGAAGGTGATAACGGGGTGAGAGTCGGAGACCTGCTTGCGGATATTCGCAGGGTGTTGAGCAAGTTGGTGGTTGTGACGATGGCGCCGAGAGAAAGCACGGCAAGGAGTGTGATGAAGAAGAAGATCAAGCTGGGGACAGGAGGAGCACAACCTGGCCCTTGCGCATGCCATGGCCGTGCGAAAGGCACGCCGCGTTGGCATCAACGGTACGCTAGAGCTTTGGGAAGGTGACTTGGCGGCCGATGGCAGAGTAGATGAGGGTGATGTGGCCGGAATGGGGGCAGGTGTGGACGAAGTTGTCGGGAGGGAGAAGAAATTAGCGTGTAGGAGAACAGTGTACTCATTACCGATGAATGATAGGCACGACTCCCAATTTATGGGTCCTTTGTGGCCATCATGACAAGCAAGGGGTCGTGTCCATCACCCACGGATGCGGAGGTGAGAAGAAGTGTGTAAGGGGAAATGAAAGAGGAGGGGTAAAAGATATCACGTGAGTAAGTAAATATACAGAGTATTTTGAAATATAGAGTATTTTTAAATATACGCAGAACGGAGGTAATATATGTCAATATCATCATTGTACCTTCGTGATATTTGGCACGAGTGCCCGGAGTGCAAGAAGTTGCTGGCTGAGCCGCTTTCTTCTGTTCCTCTCGGAAACCAAGTTCCTGCTATTCATAGTGGTAGACATTGTGTTGCTCTGATCCATGGGATCGTCCTCTTCATCCTCCCAAAAGGCCGGTGAGCTCATGTTTATGGTCACATTTGCCGAGGGGGTCAGCTGGTCGATGGTCATCTCCGGCGAGTTGGTGGCGGTTGTCGACGATGTCGTCGTGGAACCAACAGTCGAGCTGACAACCACCGGAACCGCAAGGCCGTTGTCATGACATTCGGTGGGGGCAGGTTGGAACATGTCGTTCTCCTCCGATAACACCAAATTGGTATACTCCTGATAATCATGTGTCTCGACCGTGGGCACATCCAGCAGAATCGACACATTATCGAGGCCGGGCTGCGAGTCGGAAAGGTTTAGGACAAAAGCATCGCCCGATTCTGGTCTGGGGAAGTTGGACGTAGGTTCTGCACCGAGTTCAGACACTCCAAATTGGAAGAAGTCGTCGTCCAGCAAATGCATGTCCTGCAGCAGCTCGTCGACCACGGTGGGGTTGCACTGCTCGTCCATGTCCAGCCATGAAGATAACGTATCCAGGTATCCTGTGGAACAAAAGCCTCCATCTCTCAGCTCCGGGATATGAGAGTTACCCAGTTCAGGTTCCATTGCCGGAAGAACAGGAAGAAGCAAGAACTCTCAATAATGTCCGATTCTTTGGGATTGGGAATGAATAATTTTCTATAGTGCCGACAACAGTTTCGGGGAGAGGTGCATGTGATCAAGAGGTCTGAGAGCTTCATATAGGCAGCGCAGTCTGATAGGTACAGGCAGGCTCTCCAGAGTACTCTCCTCCCCTCTCTCTTTTGGTAAGATAGGTGAGTGAATCTGTCACTCATTTTTTATCATATTTGCTAGTAGAGTCCAAAAAAGAAGATTGGTGGGCTTCAGTCATACCCCGTCCAATGAAGATGCCCTGCATTTGAAAGGCAGTCCATCGTTAGACATGGTGACTTTGCTATCTAATAACAAATGGCATTGTCAATTAGTCCAATAAATTTAACTTAACTTGAAAAGCAGACAAGTTTACAAAAGAGTCGGCATAAAATAAACCAGAATGGAACGGAGGCATAAGATCCATGTCATGGACCCAAATAGTTGAAAAAATACCTTAGTTGATTATGAATTTGATTAGTAAATACAAAGAGATTTCATTGGACGGAGGGAGTATTGGATTTCATTTTAAAGGCTGACTGTATGTTACACCAATCAGTCATATCAACATAATCAAACTTGTATAAAAAAATCAACATAATCAAACAGAATCATGGTTGGGCTACAGGAAGGAAATTTCGTTCTTAATTGGGAGGAGACACGTTGCATAATTCTTACATACTCGTTCACCCTGATGTTCGGATATAAAATTTTCAAATTTAATAAAGACATGAGCAAAGGGGTGACCATTAGTTATTATTATTATTATTTTTGGCAACAAGGGATGACCAGTAGTTAGCCTCAAAGGATGAACAGATTTTCTCTTTAAAAAAGAACGTCCTAGTCCTTAGAACCATCTAGAAGGGCAGGCAAACCAGCCTGATCTGTAAGCATCATACCCGGATCGCCGCATGTCCAAGTCCTAGATGTCATACCCAACAGGTAACAGGTTAGGTAATCACCATATAATCTCGTGTGGGACAATGAAGAGGGATTTTGAATTGAATGATGTATAAAAACAAAATTGAATGAAGGGATTGTAAGTTAGTTGGCAAAATTTAATATTTTCCCAACCATATCCTACATACACATTAATGGAAGAACAAAATTATTTCCACTTGTTTCGGGTGATTTAGTTGGTTTACCAATTTAATATGTACTCATTTTTATACTATCTTAATGCCCCAGGGATCGATTGATTGCCTGAATCGAGAAGAAGAAATTAACTATCCCCTCTGTACAATGAGCTTGTCTGCATTTGCAAATGAGTGAAATTTATGGAACTCTAAGGCTCGTACAAAAAACAAAGTTGTCCCCCACCCATTTTAGGGAATCTAATGGTGGAACCGTTTTTTTTCGAATGCAGACAGGTTATGTCAAACGGAGGGAATAGTTTATTTCTTTATTTTCTATAACCAACCTATCAACGTCCTTATAACACTCGTCTAGTCTAAGCGTGAAGTTAGGAGTGTAAACGGCGTGAAGTTAGGAGTGTAAACGGCGTTCGTATGTTCGCTTAATGTTAAAACGGATAGTTGTTTCTTGTTCGCCATGGACACGGACGTGGTTACGGACATAACCAAGCTGTGTCCGTAGCCGTCCGTGTCCGTCATCATATATAAGTTAATTATTTTTTAATAAAAATAACTAAGTTGATAATTTTTTTAAATAAAAAGTACGATCATTTAAAAAGTAAAAGTTGGTATAAGTGTTACGTTTGCTTCAGAAACTGAGATATTCTTTATCTCCACGAAGACCTCCTCCTGTTTTTAAGCATATTGTCCTTATATATTAAAAAATAAAGTATAGTATCATTTATGCTTGTTTTCAATCTTAGTGTCCATGTCCGTCCGCATTCATCCGCGTCCGTGACGGACGGTTGCAGACAGACGTAGATGGGTGTACTCCAAGGAATTCTATATCGGCAAAATTTCGCCGATATATCGATTTCGGGCCCCACCCGAGAAATCGAAATGACAAAATATCGGTTTTTAAAAAAATTTATAATATCGGCGAAATTTCGGTTTCGGACCGAAATTTCGCTATTTAAAAAAAAAAAAAATTTCAAAAAAAAAAATTTGAAAAAAAAATTTTTTTTTTAAAAAAAAGGGGAAAAATTACAACTTTTCCCTTGTTTCCAATCCTAATATGCATTTTTATGCATATTTTGAAATCTATGCTTTATCTAAATTAATATAACTCATTTTATAAGCTAAATTGTGAAAATATATGACAAAAATTAATTTTTAACTACCGATATTTTTTTACAAATATCTCCGAAATATCTCCGAAATTTTATCTCTTAGGCCGACCGATATTTTACCGAAATCCGATACGGAATTCCTTGGTGTCCGCACTTAAACGGACGACTGCGGACATGCCTTATCCGCGTCCGTGTCCATCCGTTTATACCTGACGTGCGGTCTTCCATCTGCCACATACCTAAACAGTAAGAAAAGGGGACGAGTCGGAAACCAAGGATGCGTTTGGAAGCTGAAAAGGATTTGTGGCAAAAATCTTTCACTACTGAAATTTGTCACCTTGAAATGAGAGATTTTTGTAATAAATGGCTTTCATATGTGAAAGATTATCGTCAAAGTCGATGCTTACCATTGTGTATTTTAGGTTTTTTACATCTTTCATGATGAAAAGTGAAAATTGATGAATTTTCATCACCGACACAAACAATTTTCACTATTTACATTCCAAACACATTTCACGTCTTTCGTGCCTGAAACACCGATTTTTTACCTTGAAAAACTGAATTTTTTAACTTCTAAATGCACCCCAAGTTTTTTAAATGATCCATCTTCTTTGATGACTGATAAATATGATAAAAAAGGGCCCGAGTGTAAAAAAAGACGGAAAATATTTTCTTTACCATTGTCTGACAAAAAAGCAGGACCAAGAATCTTTCGTAAAATTGTAATTCTGTGGTAAAATCTGCTTTTAGTCACATTATTGGTCTTGCTCAAGGTTTTCAAAACCGGACCGGCCATCGAACCGGATTGATGGCCGGTCCGGTTGGACCGCGGTTTGACCGCGGTCAAACCGTGGTCAAACCGGTTTGGCTAGTTTAAGTAAAATAAGTGATAAATATATGTATTTGTATAACACTAACATCAAAACAAATGTAGCTTAGGTGGTTAAGGTTATATGGGTGCAAGGGGGGGGGGCGGGTCTGAGGTTTGAATCCCCCTCTTGTAAAAAATTTTTCAAAAAATTATTATTATTATAATCTGAACCGGCCGGTTTGGTAAACCGGCTTGAACCGGACGAACTGGACCGGTTACTGGCCGGTCCGGTCCGGTTTTGCTAGACAGGTCAAAAAAAAAACCGAATGCCAAATTCCAACCCAGAATTAGCGTACGAGGGGTGAGTAGTTAATTTCTTTTGGTAATGATTACGGCTAGCATGCACTATAATTACAAGCATGTTATGCACTATTTATACGAGACTATGTGGTTGATTTTTCTCGCACTATAATTACACGCATGTTAGGCATGAAAGCATTTTCAATTTGCCACAAATGAAATCCGCAAAATGATTCTCCGTCAATACGAGCCATCAATCATCAGAATCAAGTATGCATACGGATGGACTGTGTGCTCCAGCAAAAATCAATACGAGCCATCGAACATCATAATCAACGACACACGTGTATTTTGCTGGACTGCACGGTACATCCATGTGCGCGGCGGATCCCGATGATTGAAGGTTCCCATGTGATATTGGAAATCTAGATGGATATCATGGAAGCGGATAAAAAATGCTTCAGACTGCTGGTAGAAATAACCAAAAGAAATGGTACTATTACTTAGATGCGCGACACAAAAAAAAGCGCTGTGAGACAAGTTTATCTGAACCTGTGGTCCTGCAATCTCGTCCTCAAACTCGGTCACGCTAGACGCCAAGCTGTTTCGAGGCGTCGCTATGAAATGGCCCACTGGGACCATTTTTACAAACAAAACCATCATCTTTTTTAGATCATGCAAAGCCATCAGGCTTACAGATTCGAACGATCAATAATTTTGATGTTGATGATGAGAAATCTACGCTAAAGTCCAATCTACTTATTTAATGCACGTGCCAGTTGCAGCAATATAGTATTCCATCCTATTTTAAATAGTGTGCTTCTTTCTTTTTGGGGACATTAATAATTATATTTCGGCTAACCATAGAATTTTACAATTTTAGTACTTCATAAATAACCATCTCAACGTGTACCCTTCTTTATATATATCGAAGTCATTGATTGACCGATAAAAAATTGATATCTCAACATTTTTTGCAAAAAAAAAATGAACTCCCGCCCCACATTTATAGTAATTTTGATTGATTTCAAAAATCGAACTTTAGTTAATTTTTTTTATAATAAATAATGAGGTATAAAGAAATTAAGTTTATTGAGTCTTGAGGCCTTTCCATCAAGTTATCAAACAAATGCTTCCCATTTTGATGCTCGATACACAATGGCGACTCAATGGAGTATATATGAGGCACACGATGTTTATAGTAATGTATTAACTCAATTAATTAACCAATTACTAATATTCTTCAATTAATTTTGTAAAGTTCAGATAATTTACCTATTCATCTTTCATTTCAAAGTTTTATTTCCTTAGCAAAAATGTGGAAACAAAACAATGACTTTCATAATAAAAAGTATACAAAGAAAATGAGGGCAATATAAGCTAGAATGTTAGGATGAAAAAACAAGATATTCAAGGGGGCTGGTACATTGTTTTCTACAAGAAAGAGAGGAAATAATTCCTGCTGTATTTGACAATTGAGAGAGATTAAAGAGTGTAGTATGGGAGGGGTGGTGAAACAATTGTGACCTACAAAGAACAAATTCTCGTATGACTAAAGATAAATTAACAACCCATATACTAAGTAATTGTTGTTAACTTCACCGTTATGTCGCACAATGCCTGGTCCCAAATTCGGGAAAAAAAAGGAGCGTTAGCATCAGGTTGACATCTGGCTATAAAAACTCTGTCAATCTCAATGAATATTATACCAAACATTTTAGCTAGAATTAGGGCATTCTCTGAAATTGATGTGTTGCAACAATGCCAAGTTGCAATGAAAAGTGAGCAAGGGTTATTGTGTTAGTCTCAATGGGCATGAGTAAAGAAGCTTGTCTAAGAGCGTAGGGTTAGAGTGACAACGTGGAATAATGGGACTGTGAAGGGTAAGAGTATGGAGTTAGTACAAACACTTAAGAGAATGAAGGTTAATATAACTTCATTATAGGATACTAAGTTTGTAGGAGAGACGGTTATAGAACTGGGAGAGGGCATTAAACTATTTTATGTAGCTAGGTAAAGATTAAAATAGGAATGGGTGAGTATAGTGGTTGATAAGGACTTGAAAAAAAATCTTGTAGGGGTCAAGAGATTTATTGATAATATTATATTAGTGAAACTAATATTAAGGAAATTCAAAGTTAATGTTATTAGTGCTTATGCACTTCAAATAGGATTAAGAGAGAACCTTAATAAATAATTTTGGGAAGAAATGGACTTAGTAATGCAAGGGATACATAATGGGAAAAAATTTATAGGGGGTCACTTAAATAGGCATGTAGGGGAGAAGAGCATATGATACAAGAGAGTGCATAGAGGGTAAGGTTTTAGGAAGAGGAATGAGATGAGAGAAAATATTCTTGAGTTTGCAATAGCAAACAATCTAGGTATAGAAAATCCATATTTTGAGAAGAGGGAAGAGTATCTAGTAACTTTTAAAAGTGTACCTCACAAGAGCCAAATAGACATTTTTTTAGTTAAAGCGATTATAGAATTAAATGTAAGAATTGTAATGTTATACATAGAGAACTTATAGCATTACAATATAGATTAGTTGTTTTGGATGTCTATATGAAAGAGTGGACGAAGTGTACCTCACAAGAGCCAAATAGACATTTTTTAGTTAAAGCGATTATAGAATTAAATGTAAGGATTGTAATGTTATACATAGAGAACTTATAGCATTACAATATAGATTAGTTGTTTTGGATGTCTATATGAAAGAGTGGATGAAGCGAATGTCGGATAAAGTGGAGCTTAGGATCAAGTGGTGGAACTCGAAAGGTGAAATGCTCAACACTTTTGTGGAGAGATTGAGGGTTGAAGAAAATCAGAACTTAAATGAGGAATCAACAATGATTTGGAGGAATATGGTTAATAGCATAAAAAAGTTATTAAAGAAGTGCTTGGTGAAGTGAGAAGAGAATGGACGTCAAGAAAGAAACATAGTGGTGGTGTGAGGAAGTTTAAAGAGTCATCAAAGAAAAAAAATATTTCTTCAAGAAGTAAGAAAAATATAAAAATCAAGAGAATTGCAAAAATATACATTAACTTTAAGAGAGATCGAGTTTAAAAAAATAGTGAGTGAAGCTCGATATAAGGCATTTAGTAACTTATATAATAGGGTAGGGACGAAGGAGGGGCATAGGGACATATATAAGATAGCTAAATTAAGATATAAGAGAAATATGGACTTAGAGCAAGTTAGGTACATTAAGAATGAAGATCCAAAAGTTTTAGTGAAAGATGAGGAAATTAGAGAGAGATGGTGTGGATATGGCATATATAAGATAACTAAGTTAAGAGATAAGAGAAATATGGACTTAGAGCAAGTTAGGCGCATTAAGAATGAAGACCCCAAAGTTTTAGTAAAATATGAGGAAATTAGGGAGAGATAGTGTGGATATTTTGAGTATTTATTGAATGAAAATTATAATAGTGGCATAGATATTGAGTCTAGTTATGTTAAAGAGGAGTTTTTTCCATATTACCTGGCACCAACTTTCATTTTCCCGTGAAATCTCATATGACCTGGAATCGACACCTAAAGTACTGGAAATGCCCTTCTTTTACATTTTTTGTGACTTTCTTATCCAAAGGGTCGTGTTGACGACGACATGATCACCTTAGCTCGGTTTTAGCAAGCAAAGGCAGTGATTTTGGCAAAGGTTCGTCCATCATTGCAGTTCAAATCACCGTTGACGCCGTCCAACCCGAAAAAAATAAAATTTCATCCCAAAAAATTGTAAAATCAACGGGAAAGATAAGAAAAAATCTATAATGAAGGGATTTTAATGTAAGACCAGCAAAGAAGCCCGCCCAACTACAAAATTGAGATCTACATATACAGAAATACATATAAAGGCCACCCATTGGTGCTCGGCCGCTCGTGGACATCAAATAAGAGGATAAAAATGGGCAAAAGTGTGAAATACTCGTCGGTGAGCGACAAGTTCAATTTATATATCTTTCTGTGATCCTAATGAAGTAGAAGAGGAGGAAAAATAAAGAAGAACACAAAAAAATGGGCAAAAACGTATAAAAAATGAACAAGTTATGACATTTTAAAAATTGCCCATTTATTGTGTTGTCGACGACATGACTTGATTCAAGTCATGTACTATATGACATGACTTGAATCCACTTTCTTCTTTCTTCTTATTTTTTCTTACTTCTCTTTATTCCAGTAGTTTCTAGGTCATATGGAAGGAAAGAAGAGATTCTGGGTAATATGAGAAAATCGAAGTTGGCGCCATGTAATATATAAAGAGCTCGTTAAAGAGATAAGTTATTTTAGGAGATTCTTCATAGACGAGGTAAGAGTTGTGTTAATGAATATGAAGAAAGATAAAGTTCTAGGACCCAATGGAATCATTTTGGAATATGGAAGGCTCTGGGAAGTGTTAGCTTAACTTGGTTGACTAATTTATTTAAGAAGGTAGCCCAAAACGTTCTCCCTTAAGGCCTATTTATATGTTTGAAGAGAAACCACGAAGTCCCCTTCCAAATTCGAGTCGAAATAGGCCTGATTTAAGTTTTTTCGCACACGGTGATCGATCACTCCATATTGCCGATCGATCGCTTGCCGATCGATCACTTTCCTTCGTTATTTTCTTCCAATCGATCGCAATGGCGATCGATGCCGTATGATTCCGATCGATCGTTATTACTGTATTTCGTAGATAAAAAACTCCAATAGATACGATCGATCGTTTTTAGTTCCGATCGATCGTTTCCTTCAATGTCATTGTTTTGCGGCTTAGGCGATCGATTGCGTTGAATGGCCGATCGATCGTAATTATTTTTAATGAATTTCCAATGGCTATAGCTTTCTGCTCCGAACTCCGAATTGCGTGTAATTGGTGGCTTTGGAAAGCTGACTTCTTGAACTTTAACATGAAGCTTGACTCAGTCCAATCAGAGATTTGCACATGAAGTTATGATGATTTAATCATTGACATCAATTTTCACTTCATTTCTGTGTATTGCTCTTGTTTCCTACAAAAACCAAAAACTATATTAAAGTAGTAGTAATTCTAATAAAACACTACCATAAACATAAGTTTAGGAGATAATAAAATGCATATTTCAAGTGTATATAACACCCCCAAACCTAGATTTTTCTAGTCCCTGGCAAAGCAAAATAAAATAAAATCAAACAAACAACTAAAGAACTAATGCATAAAAAAGTAAACATCACTTTCGTAGGAAACACGATTGCATTGAGCGTATGCAACAAGCCGTTAAACCTTTAGGTGTCCCTAGTCGGACGAGTTGTGTCTCGTGAGGGTTTATAGCCATGCTACCGACAAATATGTATTTATTAATCTAATTATCCTAAATACAAAAGCAAAACAAAAATTTAAAATAGTGCAAAACAAGCAAAACTATTATCCCAACAAATGCAAACTACAATGCTTAAGAAAATCAACCACACGTAATTGGTTCATAATCAACAGGAATATAAAAGCCCTCAAGTAAGTGGTTTTATTCCACACTTTCATCTTGGAAATTTTTGCTCAATATGATATAGCATGATAATATAAATAGTAAAAGTGTAGAACATTGTAGCAATACATTCTAAATTTCTGTTTTATACAGATCCAGTGTTACCCATTAACCAAATAACATCAAAATCAACATAGTCATCGTAATCTTTAGGTTCATGATAGCACAAATCTGCGCGCCTCATTCGAGTCCAACATTCTAGATTTGAGAGGATAATACACCATAGACTTTTTTAATAGGATTGTGTAAGGCCAGACTTCAAGATGCTTAGGTTTAGCAATGACTCCGGCCAATGACTCCCAACCAATTTGGCTTAGGGCATTAGGTTTTAAGTAGATCGACCGCTTCGGGCCTGAGCATCAGCCTAAGTTAATCCTATAATAGTCAAGTAGCCACTTTATTTTATTTTGTTTTTCTCATTTTTTTTTCGTATTTTCATTTCCAGCTTTCATATTTTTTAGCACATCTTTATTTTGTCCAGGCTATATCATACTCTCAACCTATTTCCGGTTCCAAGCCCTTGCCATGGCCAAATAAATAGTCTATTATGATCTTTTAAGCTCAATAGATAACTACACATCAACTAATGACTCTGACTAAAGACATCCCACTGTAGATTAGTATTCAATAAATCTCTAGATGGTATTACTTTATGTAACTAGTGTGTGTGAGTGAGTTTTTTTAGTTTCAAGCACCTGTTCCAAGAGGATTGTAACATAAAGGTATGCTCAATTAAGTGTATCTATCCTCCAATATACTTACTCACACTTCCAATGTAAATTAATTTCTTAAGAATTGAAGCATGCATTATTATGGGATAAACTATCGAAACCTTTGAAAAACAACTAACAAACAACCTAAAAACTAATCAAATTTTTATGATTTTTCAATTTTTTTTTAATTTTTATGAAAGCAATATTCCCTCCCCCAAACCTATTATGAACATTGTCCTCAATGTGAACAAAATTTAACTACAATGATAACATAATAAGGAAATGAAGAAAAGGAGAGAATACACCTGAATACATGGATTGCCTCCCACCAAGCGCTAAGTTTAATGTCTTCAACCAGACGAGACTGCGATCATGTTGTAATTGGTGGATCAGTCAAATATAGCATCGTGTCTGCCATGTCACTAATAGCTTTGCGATAGGGTTTCAAGCAGTGGCCATTAACTTTGAAGGTACTCCCATCGTTTGGATTACGGATCTCAATAGCACCATGTGGAAACACCTCGTTCACAATAAAAGGCCCAGACCACCGAGATCAGAGCTTCCTAGGGAATAAGTGTAGTTTAGAGCAAGGTTTTAAAAACCGAACCGGCCATCGACCCGGAAATCTGACGGAGTAGGTCGAACCGGGGGTTGACCCGGGTGCTGACATCATTAATACAAAATAATATAAAAAAATCCTCTCCTCATACAAAAACTTTTACATAACCCAATGATCCTTGTATAGCAATTTAATAAAAAAATATAATCCAATGATCCCTGATCACCTATAAATTTTCAATTTCACTAATCAAAGCTACACATTTTATAACGAAATATTCAAATCTAAAAATCAATATTCCACGTTCCACAATGATATTCAAAGTTTCATATTGTATAATAAAAGTTCATCACTAACAAGCAGATACATGTAGCAATCCTAATATCCACCACAAACAAGCATCGATCCTAGGTAGCAACAACTAACACCCTAATAGCGACAACTAGCACAAGCATGCAGTCACAGAAAGAAATATAAAAACACCAAACAAAAAATGCAAACGAGGGGAAAGGGGTTCCACATTCAATAATCAACGTTCCTATAAACAAAATGTCCAATAGCTAAAGTTCAATAGCCAATTGCCAAAGTCCAATACTCCGCTAAACTCCATCCCAAGTTTCAATAGCCAAAAGTTACAATCCCCAATTTCCTACAACAAATAAAATGCAATAAACAATTAATATGATGAGTATTGGAGTGTAACACTTGCAAATTTGTAGGAAAAATGAATTACCAATTACAAACTTTCATATGGAGCTCATAGGTCTATAATCTTCTTCTAAATTTCCTACAAAAATCCAAAATCTTCAGGTCCCATATGTTCTTCATCCCGTTCATTAGTTGTTGGCTCTACCGTATTCCCTACAAAAAAAATTGTTTATTAAACACAATAGGACAACAAACAATTATAATGAGATTAAGGTTAAACTAACAACTCTATTAATATCATTACCTTCCCGATCAGTAAATATAAAGCTTAATTCATTAGTCTCATTCCTTAGTTCATCATCATCAATATCTTCACCGGTAATACTTTTGTCCACTACCCATTCTTCAATCAAGTCAAATGACTCAATGGATATAGGATCAAAGTTGCTCTCTATGTTTTCCTCCTTCCTACTAGTCTTAAGCAAATGCCTTCATTTCCAAGTTCCAACACAAAAGTTAAACTATAATTAATAATAGAAATTAAGAAGTGATGAGTTACTACAACTAGGTTCTCTTACTTCATGTGTAGATTGTGTTGCACATAGACGAGATCATTAAGTCTTTTGTGCTCCAATCTATTCCTTCTTTTAGTATGAATTCTTTCAAAAACACTCCAATTACGTTCACAACCGGAAGAAGCACAAGTTTGATTTAAGATCCTTATTGCCATACGCCTCAATGTTGGAGCACAATCTCCAAATGTGGCCCACCACGCAGCTACAAAAGAAAAATGTTAATCACATAATCAATAAATATGAATTAATAGGATAATGAACTATTATGGAATGATAATTTACCGGGCTTCATAGTAGTACGTGTAGCTTATGTCACGCGAGAACCCTTTTTGTGCATCTTTAAACAAAAAAAGCTCGTTTACAATTTCCTTTTGTGCCTCTAAATCCCTGTGGTGTAGCTTCTCAATCACATCTAAAAGATCCCTTTGCACAGCGAGGGTGTCTGCTTCTGACTTTTCAGCATATTGAAACCAAGGGTTCAAATAGTAAGCTGCCACATGAAGAGGTTGACAAAGTTGGTTCGTCCACCGTTTCTCAATGATATCCAAATATGGGCCATAGTCTTCCCTCTTTCCACCACATACCACTTTTACTCTTTCCATAGCTGTTCTTACTTTCTCATACAAAAATCCCATTGATGGGTATTCATCAACATCAACCATTCTAAGAACTCTCACAAGAGGCTCACTAATGGCAATCACCTTAGCACACTTAGACCAGAATGAAGAGCTTAACACCACACTTTCAAACTCTTTGCCTTTAAGAGATCTTGCTAACTTTGCTATCTTCCGCATAGACCACTCTTCTCCAACTACCATTTTTCTTAAAGAATCCTTGTTATTGTATATACTTTGTAAGGTTAAAAAGTTGGTAGCAAAATGGGTGGCACCTGGTCTAATAATCTCTCTCCCATGATTGAACTTTTTTAACAATTGTAAGATAGCAAGGTGATTGTAAACAAATTTTGTGACAATTCTTGCTTCATCAACCACTTCCTTCACTTCAGATACATGTTTAAAGAAGTCCTCTAACATTAAATTCAAGCAGTGTGCAGCGCATGGTGTCCAATAGAGCTTTGGGTACTTCTCAATCAAATCCCTTCCAGCGGCCACATAGTTGGATGCATTACCTGTCACAATTTGGACAACATTCTCTGGTCCAACAAATTCTATTATTTCAGAAATCTGACTACTTAACATCTCAGCCGTCTTGGACAAATCAGAAGCATCAATTGATTTTAAAAATACAGTTGCAGTTAGACAATACACAAGGAAATTAATTAAAGTCCTGTTTCTGTTGTCAGTCCATCCATCTGTCATTATAGTGCAGCCATTCTTCTTCCAATCCTCTCTATATTTTTCTACCTCAGTTGAAACTTCTGAAACAACACTTTGCAAAATTTCCCCCCTCAGAGCATGATATGTAGGAGCCTTGTAACCACGACCAACAGAAACAACTGCATCAATCATTTCTTGAAAGAATATTGAGTTAATGGCATTTAATGGAATGCATGCATGATAAAAGAACTTACCAACTGCAATATCAACCTTTTCAAGAGTATTTTTTCCAGCCATCACACTCTTGATACCAGGTTGGGCACCCGGGGTGGTACATGGTGGAAAGTAACTACCTATGCCCTTTTTCCCTCTTGAATTCCCTCCACTTCCCTCATTTGGCCTTTTTGGCTGATTTGGCTCTTCCCGTTCTTCATCATCATCTACATCCATATAAATCTCTTCACTCATGGTTTTTCTCTTCTTTGACTTATTTAAACTATTTTGATCTAATGAAAGTTCCATTCGATATTGCACATCAGCTGGAACATCTTTGCAAGCTATAACATGCCCTTTGCGCTTACTCAAATGCTCTTTCAATCTATGGATACCCCCGCCATGAAAAACTTTTGAATAATAGTTGCACATAATTCCTTTTTTTCCATTTGCAAGGGTAAGCAACTGACAATGTTCCCATCCAGGATCAACCGTTACCCTAAATGCTTTATCTATTGTTTCCAACCCCACTGATTGACTAGGATGATTAGAAGCAGCTCCAGTAGATGCATTAGAGGATGCCCCAATGGACGCACTAGCATTAGAACCTGAAGCTGATCCTGATGCCATGATGTGAACTACAATGATACAATAACATTTGTGTTATCAAAATAAAAGGCAGCCTTCAAGATCTCATCAAAACAAAATAGTAAAGCTCTAATCTGCATTAGTTGCTGATGCTCAATCAATCGAAGAATAAATGACAGTGATTTGAAACTAGAATCCACATGGATTAGGCAATTCAGACTTCAGCAAAACAAAACAGTAAAGAACCTTCCAACCATTTAAATAAATAGCTGCTTATTCTAGCTTCCCCTTCCAAGAGTTCAATAACAGTATACAAAAAGCCAGACGTTGGATGAAGTATAAAACTAAGACTGTAAAACTCTTTCAAAATTAAAAGCTAGGGTTTTGAAATACCTTTGTGGAGAATGCAACTCCGACGCCAATCGAAGTCCTCCCGCTGACGAACAATAAAGATTAATGATGATTCCGGTCACGGAGCCTCGGCTCTGGCCGTCGGAGAGAGGAGGGTCAGACTGGGCATGGGCGTGGAGGAACTTGGCCGCGCGGGGCGATGGCGGCGGAGGGTGAGCGGCGACGAGTCGGGTCGACGGCGATGGCGCTGGTCGGCGGTGACAGATTTTGGCCACGTGAGGCGATGGCGGCGGCGGCGCAGGAAACTGGGAAGAGGGGAGGGGCGGGGGGAAGAGGGGGAGCCGGGAGGGAAGTGGAACGAGGCTCGGGAGTCGGGAGTCGAGGAGGAACTGGGGAGGGGTGAGGTTATAAAACCCGGACCGGACCGGTCGGCCGGGTCAACCTACCCGGCTGACCCAGACGAACCGGATCGAGAAAGAGGGCGGCTCCGATCGGACCGGGTCCGACCGGCCGGTCCGGTCCGGTTTTCAAAACCATGGTTTAGAGTTGTACAGTAGTACCTGCTGATTAAGCACAAAGGACTTTCTGTAAATCATCTTATCATGGATAGCTTTAGTCCTTATTTTGTATAACTTCGCGTTCTCATAGGCCTAATAGCACATCTCCTCTAATTCACTTAGTTGTAGTTTCCGCTGTTCACCGACGGTATCCATATCAAAGTTATAAGCTTTAATAGCCCAATAAGCCCGGTGTTCCAACTCCACAGGTAAATGGCAAGCTTTGTCGAATACCAGTCTATAAGGAGACATGCCAATAGGGGTCTTGAATGTTGTCCGGTAGGTCCATAAAGCATCATTCAAACGCAAAGACCAATCCTTTCTATCGGGGCGAACCGTTTTCTCAAGAATCTGCTTGATTTGTCGATTGGAGACCTCCACTTGGCCGCTCGTCTGAGGATGATATGGTGTGGCAACCTTGTGGGTGACAGAGTATTTCTTGAGAAGAGCCTCAAAAGACCTGTTACAAAAATGAGAACCGCCGTCACTAATAATAGCTTGAGGAGTCCCAAACCTACTAAAAATATTAGATTTCAAAAATTCCAGCACAACTCTATGGTCATTGGTCCTAGTAGCAACAGCTTCAATCCACTTAGACACATAATCAACAGCAACAAGAATATATGTATGACCAAAAGATGGTGGAAAATGTCCTATGAAATTGATACCCCATACATCAAACATTTCAACAATCATTATGGGTTGTAGGGGCATCGTATCCCTTTTTGAGAGGGCTCCTAGTTTTTGACACCTATCACAAGATTGACAATAAACATGGGCATCTTTAAATAGAGTTGGCCAATAAAAGCTGCTTTAAAGTACTTTGGCCGCAGTTTTCTTACCACTAAAGTGTCCACCACAGGCTTGAATGACAAAAAGATAAGATGCTATCAAACTCACTCTTGAGAGCACATCGTCTTATGACTTGATCAGCACATATTTTAAACAGGTCAGGGTCATCCCAATAGTAATGTTTGACTCGAGAGAAAAATAAATCTTTATCATTTTTAGACCAAAAGGTTGGGATTTGACCAACAGCAAGATAATTCACAATATGTGCATCCCAAGGTGGAGCAGTGGTGGAGACAGCAAAAAGCTGCTCATCAGGGAAGGAATCCCTCAAAGGTTGGCTGAGCAATTCACGGGTAGGAATTCGGGATAAATTATCAGCCACGACATTTTTAGATCCCTTCTTATCTTTGATTTCAAAGACAAATTCCTGTAGGAGTAAGATCCAACGGATCAACCTTGGCTTGGCATCCTTTTTGGAAAGAAGGTACCTCAAAGCTGCATGATCAGAGAAGATGATGATCTTACTACCCAAAAGATATGACCTGAACTTATCTAATGCAAATACAACATCAAGCAACTCTTTTTCTGTGGTAGTATAATTCAATTGAGCATCAATGAGCGTCTTGCCAGCATAGTATATAACATGAGGAATTTTGTTGAGGCGTTGGCCTAACACTGCCCCAATAGCAAAATTAGATGCATTGCACAGTATTTCGAAGGGCAGTGTATAGTCAGGGGACTGAATGATGGGCAAGCTAGAGAGGAGGGTTTTTAGTGTTATAAAAGCTTCTTTGCACGACTCATCAAATTCAAATGGCACGTCATGACCTAGAAGGTGACATAGTGGACGTGATATCTTGCTAAAATCTTTGATGAATCGGTGATAAAACCCTGCATGGCCAAGGAACGACCGTATTTGCTTAACTGATGTAGGTGATGGTAAATTAGCAATCAGGTCAACCTTGGCCTTGTCAACCTATATACCCCTTTTTGATATAACATGTCCAAGCACAATCCCCTATTGAACCATGAAGTGGCTCTTTTCCCAACTTAACACTACATTTGTTTCCTCACAGTATTTTAAAACCAAAGTAAGGTTGTATAAGCAATCATCAAAACAAGCACCAAAAACAGAAAAAATCATCCATAAAACTTCCAAAAATTTGTCAATGATGTTAGAAAAGATTGACATCCTGCAGCGCTAAAATGTAGCAGGGGAATTGCAAAGACCAAAAGGCATCCTACAGTATGCAAATGTACCAAAGGGACATGTAAAAGTTGTCTTCTCCTGATCCCCTGGAAAGACCGGCACCTGATTATATCTTGAGTACCCATCTAAAAAGCAATAAAACTCTTGGCCTGTTAGCTTCTCCAGGATTTGGTCAATGAATGGGAGAGGGAAATGGTCTTTACGGGTGTTAGAGTTCAGCTTCCTATAATCAATGCACACTCGACATCCCGTGGTCTCTCTCACAGGCACTAGCTCACCATGGGAGTTTGGTTTCACCGTTAAGCCCGACTTTTTAAGTACAACCTGGATGGGACTCACCCACTCACTGTCTGATATAGGATATATGATGCCAGCGTCTAAGAGTTTCACCACCTCTTTCATGTGAGGGTTCAACCGTTGATGCCCCTCCCTAGAAGGTTTGGCCTGGTCCTCAAGGTTTATGCAATGCATGCACACAGAGGGGTCTATACTCCGGAGGTCAGCCACTGTCCACCCTATAGCTCGCCGGTGTGTGGTAAGGATCTCCAACAACTGGGCTTCCTGGTCACTAGATAGGCTCGAGGAGATAATCATAGGAAGGGTGTCGTTGGGACCTAGAAAAGCGTACTTCAGGGAGCTAGGAAGGGATTTCAGCTCAAGTGTGGGGGGCCTCTATGGTTGGTTTTAGTGGTGGGGCAGTGGACACAGGAAGAGGGTCAGGATGGGGTCTCCATGGGAAATGTCCAAGGTGTAAGGCAGCCACTAAATGGTGATGGACCTCCTCAAGGTCAGGTGTGCCCTCATATGTATCGATCCAGTCATAGAAAAGGGTGTGCTCTAGGGCATCCTTAAGCACAGCAAAGGGAAGGCACTCATGGACTAGGTCATCTAGGTCGTCGACCATAAGGCACTCAGCTTCACTCGAGGGTTGTTGGAAAGCACTATAGATGTTTAACTTAACTTTCATGTTCCCGAATGAGACATTCATGAGCCCTGACGTATAATTAATGGTGGCATCGGCTGTGGCTAGGAGATGGCGGCCAAGGATAACAGGAATTTGGGATTTGGAGTTGGCAACAGGTTCCATATCTAAGACGACAAAATCAATAGGGAAGTAGAACCGTTCAACTCCAACAAGAACGTCTTCTATAACACCTCTAGGTCTACGAATGGATCGGTCTACTAATTGAAGAGTGACTGAGGTGGGTTGCGGCTCTCTTAGGCCAAGTTGTTCATAAACTGTGTAAGGGAGGAGGTTGACACTGGCCCCTAAATCCAAGAGAGCTCGGTTAATGATATGGTCACCTATGACAATGGATATAACAGGGACACCTGGGTCCTTAAATTTAGGTGGCATTTCACTAGTCAGCAAGGAGCTCACTTGGTTAGTCAGAAAGACCTTGAGTGTGACATTGGATTTGGCTTTCCTCTTTTGAGTACACAAGTCTTTCAGGAACTTGGCATAGGCCGGTACTTGTTTGATGGCATCTAAAAGGGAAGGTTTATCTTAACCTGTTTGAACACCTCTAACATTTCCTCCATTTGTTGATAGGATTTATTAAACGGGGAGGGTTGGTTGAGGCATTGAGGGAAGGGAGCCTTGGGATATAGGATTTTTCATTGGTGTGTTATGTAGGGGTTTCTTGCTGGGGTGGGAGACTAACAGGGACAGTTGTGGTAGGAGTTGGTTGGTTCGGTTTCTCTAGTGAAGTGTCATCACTCGCAATGGATGGGTTCCTAACCTGAATGTCAACTTGTTTATCATTCCTGAGGGTAGTAACGGCTTGCACCTGCTCATTTGGATAATGAAAACCTTCAATGGCGAACTGGCCTCTAGGGTTATGCTGTGGTTGGCTGGGCAAGATACCTACTTCCCTACGGTTCATAGATTGGGCCAGCTATCCTATTTGGGTTTCTATTTTGGCAATAGATTGTGTATGGGAGTGGACTAGCTATGCCTGAGTTCTTAGCTCACCTGTCAGCTCTCTGTGTTTGGTGTCTATCTTAGCGTCCATCTTGGCTTCCATCGCATTGAAAGCTGAGAGGAGAGTAGATTGGGTGGCTACCATTTGGCTCATCTGATCTTCTGGGGATGGTTTCTTATTGGTTTGGCCAAATGGGGGAGCTGTAGCTGGTTGGTAAGACTGAGTTGGGTTTTAGAATTCTTGTCTTGGGGCCTGATTGAAAGTAGGCCCCTGGTTAGGTTGTTTCCAGGCAGAATTGGGATGATTTCGCCACCCTGGGTTGTAGGTATTTGAGTAGGGGTTATTGGCTCTAGGGTAAGTTTGTGCAAGGTTGACATGCTCCTGTACAAGGTCTGGATACTGGGAGGCTGATGGGCAGTCAACTATGGTGTGCATAGGGCTGGCATAAATGATACAGGCATCTTGAGAGGTTGGGATATAAGATGGAGGGCTGGCACAAATGACACAAGCATCTTGTCAGTGATGCCACTTGGTGTTCTAGGCTCGTGGTGGCTTTGACATCGTACATGCCTCCCCTTGAGGTACTCCTACCAGGCATATGGCCTTCAGATCTATAGAGGGTGGCACTGTGTATAGAGTTTTCGCTCAGGTCCTCTAGTAGATCCCAAGCATCATCTGGGGTTTTCTTCATGAATGTGCCTCCACAAGAGGCATCTATTAGGGTCTTGTGCGGATCGCACACACCCTCATGAAATCTCTGTACTAATTGCCACTTGGGCATATCATGGTGGAGACATGACCGGAGTATGGCTTTCATTCTTTCCCAGCTTTCATGGAATTGTTCATTAGGTAACTGAGTAAAGGTGATGATTTCATGACGGATCTTATTGGTCCACCCCACAGGAAAGTATTTCTTGAGGAATTCGGCCTGAAGTTCCTCCCAAGTGGAAATAGAGTTATGCTCAAGGGAGTATAGTCATTCCTTGGCCCTATCTTTTAAGGTGAAGGGGAACAACCTAAGGCGCACCTGGTCATCAGACTGTGTAAGCTTAAAGGTTGTGTTAACCTCCAGGAAGTTTTGCAGATGCCTATAGGGGTTCTCATTTAATTGGCCATGGTAGGTGGTTTCTCATTTATTTAGCCATTGTAGGTGGGTAGCATCTGGATGATGTTGGGCTTAATTTCAAAATTAGCCACATTGTCAGGTAAGTGGATGCAGGAGGGGAAGGTGTAGGTGTAGGTGGTGGGACGGTAGTAGTCTTGTAGGGTTCGGGCATCCAAGGTTCATGTTGTCTGCCATTGGATGGATTTCAAGGATCGGTTTGCTAGGAGTTCTACATATTCTATATAGGCGCTCAGGATCAGGATCAAAGGCAAGGTCAGGGTTCAGGGAGCGACAACCATTAATGCACAATAAAAGCAACAAAACCTGTAACAGTCCTAATAGCAACAACTAGCATGCATCAATCCTAGATAGCGACAACTAGCAATCCTAATAGCTACAACTAGCACGTCATGCAATCCCACAAATAAAATGAAAAACACCAAGCACCCAGTTTATACTAAAAGAGAAGGTTAAGAGAGTGTAAACAATGGGAAGGGATGGCCCTTCCAACGTTGGCGAGAATCCACGTCCTCTTTTAATCCTGCAAAAGAATAAAATTGAATTAAACTACTGAAATTTAAACTAAATTGAAACAAACTACTCTCAAACTATCTACGCTAAGAATTCGATAAATTATTAGCTTCCGTCCCCGGCAACGGCGCTAAAAACTTGATCGTTTGAATATTAAACCCTTGCAAGTGCACAAGGCAATTGTACTACAGTGAATATTAAGGGTTGTCGAACCTCAAGGACAGTTAAACAATTTACCAAATTAAAGAAAAAAGTGCAATTTTTAGTTACTCTAAGGAAAGCAATGAACTTTAGCTAATCTAATTGAGATTTAATCAATATGGACATGACGAAGGCTTCGAATCCATCACAATAAACTAGTGTATGGTCTCTCTCTCTCTTTTGAATAAAGATTTCCAATTGGCTAGTATATTCCTCTCGGACATACACTTGTCAACTCAAAATATAGTGCTCTCCTCTCGGACGTAACACATAAAACGATTAAAACATGGAATTGTGAGCTATCTCTCTCGAGTATAAACCAATGAAACTTTATTGATATATAACATCTCAATCTACTCACCTTTCTCTCGAATACGCAAGTATTCTTCGGATTGAAACTCATAAGAATTCACTCTTGTCTCTCTCGAGTACAAATAACAAACCTTTAATGAATTAACAGTGATTATAAAATAAAATTCATACACTAACTAGAGTAAAAATATAATATGAGAGAACAAAAACTACACAACTAGATTATTGGGCTTCATCTACACCTTGGAAAAGTGTTTAGCCTCGCATTGGAAGAGAATCCATCATCATGTTCTTTATCTTCATTTTCTTCTTCTCTCCTTTGCTCTACCCTCAAATTCTGCTCAAGATGATCTCCAAGGTAGCCCAAAACATTCTCTCTTAAGGCCTATTTATATGTTTGAAGAGAAACTATGAAGTCCCCTTCCAAATCCGAGTTGAAATAAGCCTGATTTAAGTTTTTCCGCACACGGCGATCGATCACTCCGTATTGCCGATCGATCGCTTGCTGATCGATCACTTTCCTTCGTTATTTTCTTCTGATCGATCACTATGGCGATCGATGCCATATGATTCTAATCAATCGTTGTTACTGTATTTCGCAGATCAAAAACTCGAATAGATACGATCAATCGTTTTTAGTTCCGATCGATAGTTTCCTTCAATGTCATTGTTTTGCATCTTAGGCGATCGATTGCGTTGAATGGCCGATCGATTGTAGTTACTGTTCATAAATTTCCAATGGCTATAACTTTCTGCTCCGAACTCCGAATTGCGCGTGGTTGGTGGCTTTGGAAAGCTGACTTCTTGAACATTAACAAGAAGCTTGACTCAGTCCAATCAGAGATTTTTGCATGAAGTTATGATAATTTAACCATTGAAGTCCATTTTTACTTCATTTCTGTGTATTGCTCTTGTTTCCTACAAAAACCAAAAACTATATTAAAGTAGTAGTAATTCTAATCAAACACTAGCATAAATATAAGTTTAGGAGATAATAAAATGAATATTTTAAGTGTATATCATATGCCTTCGTCGACTGAACTGCAGAGGTTCAAAATTAATCGAAGATCTCGCAAGATCTAGTAATGGCTCTCTGAGCATACTATGAATCTACCTCGGAGAGATTCTCACAAGGTCTTTAGTGGAGAAACAACTTCATATGAAATTGTGCAATGTCACAAGAAGAGTAGAGGTCACAACACTCTGAGATTCAAGGTATCTTTTACCATAATAGACTCACTCAAGTAGTATGATAAGCATCAATATCTCTCAATAGAATACGATTCCTCGCAAGGACACAACTGATATTCCAACATCTTGAACAACAGATGACTCTCCATAGGAGTCTCGATAGGTTTCAACCATAATTTAAACAACATGCTTCATGCTTAGCCCTAGATAGGAATATCTCTGAAATATAGGATTTACAACTTACAAAACTGAATTTACATTAAGAGAATGGTTTTGGAACATTTGGTCTCCAACTGGAAACTCAAACTGACACCAAACTGTAATTTGAAACCAAGAATGATTTGACTCTAGGTCACACTGACTTATCCCATAATATTAATCTAAAATACTACCATTCTTATTGTAATAAACCTCATCATGTTTTAAAATGTGTATTAGTGATAAATTAATCAGATTAGATCATAACATTGAGTATTAGTAGGTACTAGTAACTTAAACTCTAATTACAGTAAATTATTTTGTTCATAACAACCTAATTCCGATTGTCCCCACAGTCGGCACAGTTGGAATTTAACTCCAAAATTTTTACTGTCGATATCCCTATGAGTCTAGTTTCTACCTTCACCAATGGTTTATTTTTTTTATTTTTTGGTAATTAGTTATGATTTTTAAACTATAGATCATTGGCACAGAAACAGTACTGGCTGAGATCCCTAATCTTGACATACTTAGTAATCACATAGGCCTTAATTATGATAATATGGTCTTATTAGCCTTAGGTACACCATTCCTAAGATTATTTGAGTCCCTTAAAGGTTATGGAAGTAGTTAACACATACTTTTATATACCTCTCATTACACAAACTAGTTTAAGATATTCTTTTTTTATAATGGAGGTCTTAATGCTAGGAACTCAACTATGATCACATGGAACAATTAAATCAAAACTTTTACAAATCCACTATGGAACTTTCTGACTTCCAAACGATCAAGAGATGCATTACACAATGACGTTCCCATCTAAAAACTAGCGTGCAAGCAAGGAAGATATATCACTCAAATGATATCAATAAGATTACTTGTACTCATAACATAATGAGATCTCTAATCAATCCAAACACTTTACACAACTTTACTTACTGAGATAAAACTATATACTTCATAACATAATTCTCATAAGAATGGATTGAAAGAATTTAAAACAATTAGATAGGGAAAAACCATCCTACTACTTTCGTTACGAGTGCCTCGCCCTTCTACGCGTAGCTCGTCTCCTCCTCTTCACAACGACGCCTCCGGTCAGTGCTATGAGAACGATTTAAGTCGAGAATAGGGCTTCGAGTAGAGATGAATGTGTGTGGGAGGAAAGAGAAGAAACATAAGTCGCCATAAGCTTAGGGTTTGGCATGCATATGCACATGCATGCCATTCTCTTAGGTTTAAATACCTAATCTTCTCTTAACTAGGATATCTCCTCCTTTATACTTCTTTCCTTATCACAATCCCAACACTCCAATAAGAATTTTCCACAATATTGAGATGGACGCCCCGTGCCTAATCCTCCCTATTTGGTTAGGATTCGATATCCTTCATTAGATTTTTTTCTTTAACAAAATCAGCAACTGTTGGATTTAGTTTCTGCCGGTGCGATCGATCGCTGCTCAAAAATTGAACCTTCCAGTATTTTCGATCGATCACTTTCATAGGTGATCGATCGCTGCTTACAAATTGCTCTTTCCAGTCATTTCGATCGATTGCTTCCACAAGTGATCGATTGTGTCACAGTCCGGGTTTTTAAAACCATTTTTAAATCAGAGTTGTAGTGGAAAACTAGAGGATTATTCCTCTATGCGATAAATCATGAGCTGAAAAATTTTCAACTAAGCATCTAAGCCGTGATAACTGGGTTTCACAAATATTGATACAAAACCATATATACATATAGTATTACAAGATGCAAAGTCGATTAAACCAACGCAAGTCCTCTAAGTGCAAGTCTGTCATCCATCTCAAAATAAACTAGAAATAGTTGGCGCTCACGCCTTACAACAGAGTCTAGAGCAAACCCGAAGCAGGATATATGCTCAGCAATCTGAACGTCCTCACCGCCTAGCTCCCAAGTGCACGTGAAGTCAATCCTCCACAGCAGCACCTACATCACATAAGGATGCTGAGTATAAAAATACTTAGTGGGATACCATAACACAGTCATCAACATCTCAATCAACAAGTCAATAGTTGCATTAACATCTTATGCAGCCTATTACAGAGTTCTACTTGAATCTTTTATTAATCTTTCAAGCAAGTCTTATATTGCTTCCCAAGTTCAAGTTCAATAATTCTTTGTCCCATAGACAGACACACTGAATGTCATACCTACATGACAGACAGCACGAAAACACCGTGACTATCACTCCGGTTAATACCGGTAATCACGGCACGCCCTGAATTCCTCAAGGGTGACTGCCTCGCCGATTCTTTACCTTAAAAGGTATGACCGTCGGAAGGGTTTGGCTCCACATCAGCTCCTAGACTCGATGTGGGTCGGGAAACGCAGCCTTCTAGGATGCTAACGTCTCCAATGTGCACAGTAAATCACCTGACAACCAAGGCTCAGGATGTGTGCAGAGCTTCCACCGGTCGGAAGATGCAAAAGCTCTCTCTAAAATCCATAGAGAAGAGGTAACAGCTTAAGCCTGGCCAATAGAATATGTAATACTCTCTCTAAAATCCATAGAAAGATGCAAACATGGGCCAAAATAACATGTAAATGCTCTCTCTAAAATCCATAAAAAGATATAACAGCTTAAGCCTAGCCAATAGAAGTTGGTCCTTATTAGGTACCATGACACAGAGCTTCCACCAGCCGGAAGATGTGAATGCTCTCTAAAATCCATAGAGAGATACAGACAGCAGAGCTTCCACCAGTCGGAAGATGCAACATCACCCCAATCTATACCTTGTGATCCTTAATAGGTATCACAGTATTACTAGTATGAACCCATAACATACCATTCACAACTGTTGGCTTAATAGCTCAACGGATAACCTGACCTTTGACTTAATAGTCATTCGGTCGCTTGATCGGAAGTCACTCACACTCACACACTGACTCCCAATCCCAAGGGCATTTTAGTCTTTATCTTGATTAGATTCTTCCCAACCCTCAAGCTTAGCCCTCAAGTCATCATTTTATTATCTTTCATAAAATGATTATGTCTCTAAACCAACTAGGTTTATTAGTAGGTTTTTTTTTATCATTTAAGACCTTTGCTATCGGTCAGCATAAAATAAGGGACTAATGCCCTTAGTACAGTAACATCACACACATACCAATAACACACCAGTGAGGGCTTGAAATTATTTATCAAACAGCCCAAAATCACTAAAAGGAGCCTATGTACCATTTTGGCTCTGTATGTACCACACTGCACAGAAATACACAGTCAGTCGAGTTCGACCGTCAGCTGTAGGCATTTTTAACTGTCAGTTGAGGTCCACCGGCAGTTCAAAATCTAAACCGGCTTATAAACCGGGTTTATTATTGAACCGGGTTCAGTCTAAAAGTGGACCGGGTTTGATCTGAGGGTGAATCGAACCGGGTTTATTGTTGAACCGGGGTTCGGTTTGGAAATGGATCGGGTTTGGTCTGAAGGTGGACCGGGTTCGGTCTAATTATGAACCGGGTTCGGTTTATATCTGGACCGAACCGGGTTTGGTCTGCCTGAACCAATTGATTTATTGGACCGATTCAGTCTATTAACTAGACCGGTCCGGTCCAGCCCGCACTTGGACCAACCCAGTCGTCTTCTTCATGAAGACGACCAGATGGGTCGTCTGTGGGTGGCGGCTGTCACGACGGCCGTCATCGTGCCGCCATTGCCCAGTCGGCACCGCCCTCTCTTCTTCTCCTCTCCTCCACTGACCGTCAGCCCGTGGTCCAGGCAGATTTGGGGGAGGAGATGGGAAATGGCAGCAGCTTTTTGCTGCTGCCTTTGCTTCTTTCGTCGAGGCCTGGCAGAGGTCGAATCGACCCCCGGTGACCCGCCACGACCCCCTACCTCCTATGTCGACGTCCCCGTCACATCCATTGACGAAGAACAAAAAAAAACTCAAAGCTTTATGAAAGAGGTATGGGATCCTACATCGCATGCAAACCGTTGCCGAATCGTCGCCCGCCGGAGATCGTACGAGAGTCGCTGGAGCTTGGTGGAGGTTGTCGAGTGATATCTACAAAATAAACACATTTTTATATGCCTTTCTGCCTATATTTTGGTCGTAATTTTAGTTGAAGTAAGGATTATTAATGGTTATTAATGTTAGGTGAGTAATTAGGGGATTAATAAATAAATGCACTTAATTGATTAATTTAGATGCGTTAATTGGATTTCATGATTTCATATTTTATTATGCGTCTAATTTAATATTTAATTTTATTTATGTAGGCGTAAGAGTTTCAAATGCAGATCGTCAAGAGTGGATGCGCGCCAAACCGTTTCTGTACTGAGATTGAAGATCCGATGGTGGAGATTAATACGACGGGTTTTAAATAAGAAAAAAAAAGGAAAATGGAAATAGATCGGTTTAGGTCTGTTAATTCTGGTTCGGGTTTTAAATAAAAATAATAATAAGAAGTGAACCGGCCCGAGCCAAAGCTTGGGCCTTTCGTTCCAAACAGAGGCGATGCTCTGTTTGATGAGCAATGGAGCAGACAGTCAGCTGGCGGCGAGGCGATCGGAGGTGGACGAAGCTGGCATGACGACGGCGAGATGGGTCTTGATGGCGACAGCCATGGCGGCTCTCACGGCGGTGATGGAGGAGAAGCTGGAAAACACAGAGAGCTCGAGCTCTCTGCTCGAGCGCCGGCATGGGAGTTCGCGGCGGTCATTGGACAATCGACGGAGGTCACATGAAGATGGCAGTGGTGCGAGCAGCGGCGGTGACGGCAGTCGTGCCGGAATAGGATTTGGAGGTCGTCTGCAACTCGGGAACTAAAACAGAAGCCGGCTCGATTTGGGACTCTTTGAAACAGGGTCATGCTTAAATTGGAAACGGATTTGGGTTCATCCAAATCAGAAATCGGAAGGATTAGGACTCTCTTTCGATTTGCTTATAAAAACTGGATTTTTAGAGGAAGAACGGACTAGTTTTTTTGGACGGAAAAAAATAGAGATTTTGGGAGAGGATTTTCGCCGAAAATTCTGGCGTGTTTCTCGACGGAGGAAGAGAGGAACGAGGCCGAAGGGGAAAAGGAGGAAGCAAAGCTGTGAATTTGGACTGATTTGGAAGATTTTTGAAGCTGCTACAGTGCGTTACAGTAACCGACTCATCGGGGAAGATGATGAACAGTAAACTTGCTATAGTGCCATGAATAGTGATTTTGTGAGCAGTGTTTCGATGAATCCGACGAATAAGGCTATTTCATTCTCTTATTCCATGTCTAGCTAATTTTCTTTATCAAGGCTAGATGAAGCCCTAAATTTATATTTTCTACTCTTATTTGTTTAATTTAATGAAATGTGATATGATTATTCTTAATGCGAATTTCATTATTGTTTCTCTTAAGTGCTTTGACCGAGACTTAATGAATGATTAATGGAATTTGATCTTGATATTTCCTGTGTCTAAATAATAACAGGATTATGATTGATTCTATGCCCGACCAAGGATAGAGTTAGTTATATTAATTTATAGTGGATGAATTTTTCGTGTCTGGACAAGAACGTATAGTTCATTCACTGGTAATTTGTGTGTCCGGCCAAGAACATAAATTACTGTATCATATCAATTTGTGGAAATAATAATTGAGAGTAGTAATTGCATGTTTAGTGGTGGATTCGACGCTTTGATATTCTCATTTATCTAATTTTTTTTAGTAAAATTTATTTCTTTAGTTAATTAAATCATTAAAATTTAATCTTTTCATTAGAATTAAGTTAATCTTCCAAGTCCTTTGGGTTCGGCCTCGTTACCATTAGACTATATTGAGTCTCGTGCGATTGCGAGTAAATAGTTAAAAATTCAATCAATCAATTGGCGCCGTTGCCGGGGACTTGGTAACGGTTTAATTTAATTATAATTAGTTTAGACTTGTCTTTGTAGGATTTTGATACTTGTTTTTCTTGTTTTTGTAGGAGTCAATTTGGAGAGGCAGATAGTGACACTTGGAACTCGCCAACGTTGGAAAGAACACTCATTTCCCTCGTTTGCAATCTATCAACCATTCTTTTTAAGTAGATTTGGGTGTTTTTAATATTTTTCTTTTTATTTCTGTGAATGCATACAGTGTTAGTTGTCAATAGCTAGGTTTGCTTGTTGTCGATATTTAGGACTGTTGATTGCTAGTCGTGGATATCTAGGGTTGTTTTGTGTTGTGGATGTGTGATGGTGTGGTTATGGTGTTGGTGATTGCGTGGTGAAAGAAAAAAATGTCTTCACCTTCCTATTGATTTAGCCATAATAACCCATACATGTACTTTAATGATTATTATTCCTCACACACGCCTACTTCCCCTCCCTTTGAAGTGTCACTCCCTCCATGTCACTCATATCTTGATCCTTATAACCATGGGTGGGAAAATCAATCCGACTTTGGGAGTAGCATATCTTCCCTACAACCCACGACCCTTTTTATTTTGGAACCATGTGTCATTTGCTTAAGCCCTACCCATACCTTAATGGAATGTCCTTTGGCCCATGAGTATTCGGAATTGGTGCACGATCATGTAAATGTGGGAGGACCAATCTAATTTTTCTTGGCACACTCTCAACAAAAGGGCGATGTTTGAACCAACTACTAATCCACCGTTACAGGGAATGTCATGCCATGTTCCACCACCACCACTGCCCCAACCCCAATATGCCCAACCCACATGGAATCCTAACTTTGAGATAAGGTCTTGTCCATGTTGGATAATCTAATTGAGATCAATAGTAGTGCATGGGGCGATATTAATGAAGTAAACACTTTACCTATCCAACCACATTATGGGCCAATTTGTTGAAGAGGGGATATGTTTTTCCCCTAACCATGTTCAAAATGTTACAACCCTTCGGAGTGCACCTAAATTTGAAAATAAGGTTGGATGTAGTGCAGGAAATGCGCAAGGAGGGGTGGAAATTGAAGAAGAAGTGAATGAGTCGTTAGAACGAGTTTTTAAATCTTCAATCTCTGGGGAGTCACAGTCTACGACAATATTAACGGAACTTTCTGTTCCCGAAGCACCACTCATACAATGTCTAGACCAACCTTCCCTTATGATTGTTGAACGTGACTTAGAGTGTTCTATCAATTGCCCATTCAATCCATTATTTGCGAGTCCTCTCCAAAATGCGTTACAAGATGAGGCTACTAAGGCCAAATTGGGTGCTGTGGAAGAGGGAAAACCCTTTATTTTGAAATTCTCTAATGACCTCTTCCCATGGCCAATGACGGGGTACCTATTTCTAAAACTTACTTGCCCACCACCTTACCCTTTCATTCCACGATATGATCCGTACTTAGGTAACAAGGATAGGAGTGTGTGGAGCAATCATTTAATTGATCCAGGTTGACTTATTGGGGTTACGTCTGGCTGAAGACGTAAAACTTAGCGCTCTTGTGAGGCAACCCATATTTTATTTTCTTATTTGTTTTTTATTTTGTTTTTATTTTTATTGTAGGTTATTTCTTACCTATGTGGGGATGCTACAGTCGAGGTTTGAGGGTGTATTTAATTTTTCCATATTTATCTTATCTCCTCATTATTCGATTATGTGTTTCATGCTTTACATCTACCATGAGGCTCTCCATTCAGGTGACTTCTTTCCTCACTTCTTTTCTTTTACTAGTCATTGTAGCATTATTTTGGTAAACATTGAGAGCAATGTTTAGTTTAGGTTTGGGGGTGTAGAAAAGAAGTGTTTATCATATGTTTTCATATTAAAAAAAATTAAAAAAAATTAAAAAAACAAAAAAAATAGTTTTTAGGTTGTTTGTTAGTATTTTTCCTAGGTTTTGATAGTTTATCCTGTGATGATGCATGGTACAATTCTTAAGAGATTAATTTACATTGGAAGTGTGAGTAAGTATACTTGAGGATAGAGAACTTAACTGAGCAGCATCTTTCTGTTACAGTCCTCTTGGATCAGGTACTTGACCTAATAAAACTCACTCCACACACTAGTTACATAAAGTAATACCCTCTAGAGACTTGTTGAATACTAATCTTCAGTGGGATATCTTTAGTCAGAGTCATTGGATGATGTGTGGTTGTCTTTTGAGCTTAAAAGATCATGATAGACCATTTACTTGGCTATGGCAAGGGCTGGAACCAGAAATAGGTTGAGAGTATAATACATCTTGGACGGATTAAAGATTGCTTGAAAATATGAATGCTGAAAATGAAAATGCAAAGAAAAAAAATATAAAAAAAAACTAAAAAAAAAAGACAAAAACAAAAAGAAAGAAAGGGGCTGCTTGACTTTATAGGATTAACTTAGGCTGATGCTCGGGCCCGAAGCGGTCTTCTTAAAACCTAATGCCCTAAGCCAACTGGCTGGGAGTCATTGACCTGAGTCATTGTTAAACCTAAGCATCTTGAAGTCAGGCCTTACACAGTCTCGTAAAAAAAAGAGAAAAGAGAAAAAAAAGTTTATGGTGTATTATCCTCTCAAATCTAGAATGTTGGACCCGAATGAGGCGCGCAGGCATTTGTGCTATCATGACTCTAAAGATTGGGATGACTATATAGATTCTGATGTTCTTTGGTTAATGGGTAACACTGGATCTGTATAAAATAGAAATTTAGAATGTATTGCTACAATGTTCTACACTTTTACTATTTACATTATCATGCTATATAATATTTGAGCAAAAATTTCCAAGATGAAAGTGTAAAATAAAACCACTTACTTGAGGGTTTCTATTTTCCTGTTGATTATGAACCAAGTACGTGTAGTTAATTCTCTTAAACATTGTATTTTGCATTTGTCGGGATAATAGGTTTGCTTGTTTTGTAATGTTTTAATTTTTGCTTTGTTTTTGTACTTAGGTTAATTAGTTTCATAAATACATGTTTGTGGGTAGCATGGTTGCAAACCCTCACGAGACAACACTCGTCCTACTAGGGACACCTAGAGGTTTAATGGCTTGTTGTATACGCTCAATGCAATCATGTTCCCTACGAAAGTGGCATTTACTTTGCTGTTTTAGTTATTTTAGTTGTTTTTGTTTTCTTTGCTTGATTTTGTTTTGCTCGAGGACTAGCAAAATGTAGGTTTGGGGGTATTTGATATCTACAAAATAAACACATTTTTATATGCCTTTCTGCCTATATTTTGGTCGTAATTTTAGTTGAAGGATTATTAATGGTTATTAATGTTAGGTGAGTAATTAGGGGATTAATAAATAAATGCGCTTAATTGATTAATTTAGATGCGTTAATTGGATTTCATGATTTCACATTTTATTATGCATCTAATTTAATATTTAATTTTATTTATGTAGGCGTAAGAGTTTCAAATGCAGATCATCAAGAGTGGATGCGCGCCAAACCGTTTCTGTGCTGAGATTGAAGATCCGATGGTGGAGATTAATACGACGGGTTTTAAATAAGAAAAAGAAAAAAAAAAGAAAAATGGAAATAGATCGGTTTAGGTCTGTTAATTCTGGTTCGGGTTTTAAATAAAAAAAATAATAAGAAGTGAACCGGCCCGAGCCAAAGTCGGGCCTTTCGTTCCAAACAGAGGCGATGCTCTGTTTGATGAGCAATGGAGCAGACAGTCAGCCGGCGGTGAGGCGATCGGAGGTGGACGAAGCTGGCATGACGACGGCGAGATAGGTCTTGATGGCGACAACCATGGCGGCTCTCACGACGGTGATGGAGGAGAAGCTGGAAAACACAGAGAGCTCGAGCTCTCTGCTCGAGCGCCGGCATGGGAGTTCGCAGCGTTCATTGGACAATCGACGGCGGTCACACAAAGATGGCAGCGGTGCGAGCAGCGGCGGCGACGGCAGTCGTGCCGGAATAGGATTTGGAGGTCGTCTGCAAGTCGGGAACTAAAACAGAAGCCGACTCGATTTGGGACTCTTTGAAACAGGGTTATGCTTAAATTGGAAACGGATTTGGGTTCATCCAAATCAGAAATTGGAAGGATTAGGACTCTCTTTCGATTTGCTTATAAAAACTGGATTTTTAGAGGAAGAACGGACTGGTTTTTTTGGACGGAAAAAAACAGAGATTTTGGGAGAGGATTTTCGTCGAAAAAGCCAGGCACTTTCGGCCGGATTCCGGCGTGTTTCTCGACGGAGGAAGAGAGGAACGAGGCCGAAGGGGAAAAGGAGGAAGCAAAGCTGTGAATTTGGACTGATTTGGATGATTTTTGAAGCTGCTACAGTGCGTTACAGTAACCGACTCATCGGGGAAGATGATGAACAATAAGCTTGCTACAGTACCATGAATAGTGATTTTGTGAGCAGTGTTTCGATGAATCCGACGAATCAGGCTATTTCTTTCTCTTATTCCATGTCTAGCTAATTTTCTTTATCAAGGCTAGATGAAGCCCTAAATTTATATTTTCTACTCTTATTTGTTTAATTTAATGAAATTTGATATGATTATTCTTAATGCGAATTTCATTATTGTTTCTCTTAAGTGTTTTGACCGAGAATTAATGAATGATTAATAGAATTTGATCTTGATATTTCCTGTGTCTAAATAATAACAAGATTATGATTGATTCTATGCCCGGCCAAGGATAGAGTTAGTTATATTAATTTATAGTGGATGAATTTTTCGTGTCTGGACACGAACGTATAGTTCATTCACTGGTAATTTGTGTGTCCGGCCAAGAACATAAATTACTGTATCATATCAATTTGTGGAAATAATAATTGAGAGTAGTAATTGCATGTTTAGTGGTGGATTCGACGCTTTGATATTCTCATTCATCTGATTTTTTTTAGTAAAATTTATTTCTTTAGTTAATTAAATCATTAAAATTTAATCTTTTCATTAGAATTAATTTAATCTTCTAAGTCCTTTGGGTTCGACCTCGTTACCATTAGACTATATTGAGTCTCGTGCGATTGCGAGTAAATAGTTAAAAATTCAATCAATCATCGAGCTAGCCGAAGGGTTGCCGTCGCCGCTAGAGGACACCCTCCCCCTGCTGCTCCTCTCCTCTCCTCCAGCTCCCCCTTTGCTTTTGTCTTAACCCAATCGCCGGAGTCACCGTCGTGGTCACTGGAGGTAGCCGAGGGTCACCGGAGTTGCCGTCGCCCAACGTCGATCGAGATAGTCGGAGGTCGCCTGAGCTCCAATCGGCTTCGACAAAGGCACTGCCTTAGATCTCTGAACCGAAAGGTTCTGGCTCGAAATACCCCCTCAGCCGGCTGCTCATCTTCTTCATCTTGTCTCTGATAAAACTGGGAGGAAAAGCTGCTGAGTTACCTCAGTCCGTCTAGGTGCCCATCCAGCCCATCCAAGTGTCCATCCTATTTTAACAGGTGTTACAGATCGCGTCTGGTTTTGCTTTTGATTTTGAATATGGCCCGATCGATCGCATATCATCTGTCGATCGATTGCGTACACAATTTCAAATGATCATAACTTTTTGCTCAGATCTCTGAATTGCGAACAGCCAGTGGCATTGGAAAGCTTTCTTTGTGAACTTTAATATCAACTCCCATCTCCTCATTGGTCCACAAATCCACATTTCTTATCCAATTTTTTGTGTATTACAACAAACTATAGAGGTATAACACTTATGGGGCATACTATGGAGATGTAAGAAAGAATAGTAGAAGGATGTTTGCAAAAAGTAACTAAGTAATAGAGAATCAATTTGTTTCATACTGGAGAGGTCAACAAGAAAGCTATATTTTTGTTATGATAGTTACTAGAGAGATATGGGGATAAGAAATAAGACTTCTATATGACCTTTATAGATTTAAAAAAAATTTGCATTAAAGTGCTGATAGAGCACATTTGGAGTGTTTTGAAGATGAGAGTCATAAGAGGTTACATAAATATTATAAAAGATATGTATGAAGGAGTTCTGACTAGTGTACGAACAATGAGGGAAACTAAGACGTTTTTAGTGACGATAGGTCTTTATCAAGAGCCAGATTTATGTCCTTATCTTTTTGCTTTAGGAATGGATGAACTAACCATATATATACAAGATAGTGTACTTTGGTGTATATTTTTTGGCATATGAAATAGTTTTAATTTATGAAAGCAAAATAGGTTTGAATGCAGAAGTATAATTATAGAGAAAGGCTCTATAATCAAAGTATTTCATAATAAGTAGGACTAAGACAGAATGCATGGAATTTAATTTTAAAGAAGGTAGAACCTTAATTGAAATATATGAGAATAAAATGTCAATGTGTGATAAATTTTGTTATTTAGGATTTATTTCCATAAAGAATGGGATATTAATAGTGATGTAGTGCAAGGGTAAATGCGGGGTGGGCAAAGTAGAGGGTAGCCTCATTTTTTTTATGTGATAGATATTTTCTAAAAAAGCCTAAAGGAAAGTTCTATAGAACAACCATTAAACGTAATATTCTATGAAGCAGTGTTAGACACCAAAGAAAAGTCATATAAATAAGTTGAATGCAATTGAAATGATAAAGTTAAGGCGGAAGAGTGAGATGATTAAGAGAGACTAGAAATGAAAATATTCATAAAAATTTAGGGGTTGCTTCTTTGGGCAAGAAAGTGAGGCAATGTTGGTTGTTTTAGTATGGGCATATATAAAGAAGACCAATTGATGCTTTTGTGAGAAGACTATGAGAGATGCATATAAATGATGCCAAAAGAGGTAGAAGAAGACCTAAGAGAATTTAGATGAAGTTAATAAAAAATGATATGATTTTACTATCTCTTACAAAAGAGTTGTACAAAAGAGGCCTGATTGGTGGTGTAAGATCTATGTTGCAAACTCCAAATAGTTGGAAAAAGACACTACTTGATTATGATTATACTTATTATACTAAATAACTATTGCAATTTTAATGGAAGTAAGCCATCTTGATTAGGATGAAAGAACAAACTATTCTAGTGGTAACTTTGTTTTTGACAAGAAAGAGATGAAAAACCCTTGTTGTCTTTGATAATTGAGAGAGATGAGATAGTGTAGTAGGTAATCGTGAAATAATAATGACACCTTTCGTGTATATATATATAATCTTTAGGTTTTGAAAATCGTGAGTGTTAATCTGATCATCATTAATAATAAGATTTTGGCAAAAACAAACGAAGTAATAGAAAAACAGACGTAGCATGTAGCATGTAGCATTGATACATGTCTCTTTTGTTAATGTGTGAGATGAGTTTACATGAGATCGTTCTCATATAAGGAGCATAAGGCCAATCTTTATTGCTGTTAGATTCCGATCGGAGGGTAGATATCAAATCAATGGGTAGGTGAGTGTATTATATTAAAGAGTGGGTGAGATCATTATGAATATTTGTAGCCGTCCGATCAAGATCCAACGGCTATGATTCAAAATGGCCTCATATAAGCAATATGAGAGCGATCTCATTTAAGCTTTTCCCTTTAAAAATTATACTCCCTCCTTCAGTGAAACTTGTATCGGAAAAAAGATAGTCCAACATCGCATGGCTGACTTTGGTCGGCGGAGAAAAGTCTAATATTTTGTACGGCCCCAATCAATTTCCTTTGTAATTTGTAATGCAGATTGCAGACAAGCTTTTCAGGGATGCAGGTCTGTCTAATCGTATCCGAACAGATATAGCACGTGTTTTAATGCTCTCTCTCTCGCTCTCTGAGAGACATGTTACATATCCACATCCACATGTACGGGGCCCTTGCTTAAGGTTGGTACTTGTGAAGGCATTTGCCTGCCACCCTATCGCTCCAGCTGGCCCTGCCAATACACAGAAACAACCGTTGATTGATCTAAGAACTTCTCACTAATTTACATCTTTTCAGTTTTATCCGCACTACTCTCTCCATCCAAAAATATTTATCCTCATTAAGAAACCAAAATGAATATTCATAATTCATCTTTTCAGTTTTATCCGCACTACTCTCTCCATCCAAAAATATTTATTCTCATTAAAGAAACCAAAATGTGGGTATTCCCAAAAATGTGGAAGACAAACACTTCGATAGTAAAAAAGTATACAAAGAAAATAAGGACAATATAAGCTAGAATGTTAGGATGAAAAAATAACATATACGAGGAGGCTGGTACAGTGTTTTCTTCACCACTGGAAAAGTGGACTATGTGAGGCCACATATTGAATTAAAGACTACACACATACACTTGGTTCTTAATGAATATAGAGGTGTGTTGCTATTTGCTCAACAATCAATGATGTTAATATTGGAAATCTGTGATTGGCCAGTCACATGTGAAGGCGTTAGAGATCTGAACCCTTGTTGATTCACCAAATGACTAGTGTGCATTATTTTTATTTGTTAAATATGAAGTAAAATTTAGTATTCCTATTAAAATAGCAAACTTTAAATTGACTATATTCAATGTTTAAAAAATCTTCATAGACTTATACTAGAAAGAGATGGAAAACTCTTGTTCTGTTTGATAATTGAGAGAGATGACAGAGTGTAGTATGGGGCAGGGTGAAATTATAGTACCCCTTTCATAGTTATGATAAGGATTTTCCAATCGTGAGTGATAATCTGAATCTCTGATCAAGAGCTTTTTTATATAATTATTCTCTGATCAATAGCTAGTAATAATAAGATTTCGACAAAGACAGATGAAGTTATAGGAAGGCCGACGTAGCATGTAGCAATGATACATACCTCATTTGTTAAGTTAAAAATTATACTCCTCCAGTGAAGTTTGGATTTTAAAAAAGATGGATCCAAACGTCACAGAGTCCAATCAATTTCATTTGTAATGCAGATTGCGGACAAGCTTTATGGGATGGCGGGAATAGTCAATAGACCACATGAGGTCTGTCTAATCGTCTTTCAAATATATATAGCACATGTTTTTATGTTCTCTCTCTGAGACACATGTCACACATCCATATGTACGGGGCCCTTGTTTCGGTTAGGAGACATTTGCCTATCAACCATTATGGCACCAGCTGGCCCTGCCAATACACCTAAACAATCATTGATTTATCTAAGAACTTTAGTTTTACTTAGGATGAACTGAGGCTATGTTCTTCTTTTGTTCCTGTTAGTAAAACTAAAGTTTACTTTGGATGAACTGACGCTATGTTCTTCTTTTGTTCCTGTTAGTAAAACTACTCTAAAAATAGTTAATGTTGAAGCAAGTAATGGCAGGAAGTGAACATTCAATGAGAACACTTTGGACTACTTCACATGTTCACCCGACTTGGACGTACAAAAAAATTAAATGTATAAAAGCCGATTAGGCTGATTTACTAAAAACACTCATATGTATAAAAGTGTGATGACCGATGACTTCCACCGTAGAACACTAAATACTGTCGATTAACATAGATCCTTCGATATGCATAAAAAAACGATCAATTTGACAGTTTGATAGGGACATTGTATCAGGAAAATAAGAAGATAAGCTTAGATCCCTATCCTGACACCCAACTAACTTGAGGGGCCCTTAATTCAAGTCAGATGCAACCCCATCTGTCATACTCTCGATTTCCTGGGGCACATATTTATTGCCACATGACAATTCGGTGTTTTTTTGCACCCCAACCCAAAATGACCATACGGAGGATTTAAAAAAAATTATCCGTATTTTTCTAGAAGAAGCATTAAAACAGGATAGAGGAAGTATATTTACAGACATTAAATTTAGAAATGTTAGAATATACAATAAATTAATAAAAATTTCTGTTTCCTAACAACTCGAGCTTTTAGAAAACTTGGTTATCTAACATAGTATCAGAGCTCTTAGCTATAGAAGTATCTAGGTTCTAGTCTCGCTGGAGGTGTTTATATATCAGTTATGTTCCACGTAGCGTGTTTTGTGGACGCTTACACGTGAGGAGGGATGTTAGAATATACAATAACTTAATAAAGATTTCCGTTTCCTGAGAGCTTTTAGGAAACTTGGTTATCTAACAAGAAATAGATGATATTAGGTATGAGCCCATAATGGTTAATGTGCAGTGATGGCGTGCAACGTGGTGGGACAATTATGGACTTATAGGCGGCTGAGTGAGGAGGAGGGAGCTAGGACGAAATTTGTGTGGGCCAAGATAGGGTTGTTTGAGAGGAAGCAAGCCCATTTAGGGGCCGTTTGGGGAGTGATTGAAAGCAAAACATCCAGCTGAAACACCTCAGGACGTGTTTCAGGCTTGATATGGAAAAAACATGGATGCTACAGTGGACGTTCAAAATCCACTCTAGATATTTTAACTTTTTCACGCCTCAAACGGCCCCTTAAACCCATCACTAAAGAACCCCACGTCTGATTTTGACGGATCCATGTGGACGGTCGAGATTGCAAGGATGGGTAGTATAGTTCAGTTTTGACTACTCCCTCGGCGAACCCAACTTGGACATGTTCAAAGTCGGGCATCAATCTGTGCCTCAGCAGGATTATTCATGCGACAAGTTTGCCTCAACTTTGTTTTAGTAGTAGAAATTGTTTTGCAACGAGATTGGATGCTTTACCTGCAAGCTAGGGTTTTAAGAGCTGGGAAGCTGCCAGGGGCAAGAATGTAGGGAGAAAAATTGTTTTCTCTTTACGTTTCTGCCCTTGCCATCTTTAGAGAATTATTAAATTGAGATTAAGTGACTTCTCTTCCACTTTCTACCTAAAATCTTCGTAAGAGGAGATTATGTGGAAAGTAAGGATTTTCTATTGTTTTTGACTTTCTGTCTTGCTTCACTACATGTTGCACTTTGCTAAAAATTAGCGTACCAAATGCACTACTCCGAAAGAAGCTTAAATTCTCTGAAAAGTCATGTGGAAAGTGGTTTCCAATGCAGCCAAACGCACTATGTGGATTCTGAAAGTGCTCTTTAGTCCTAGAGGGGGGAGGTTAACAGGACCACCAACCATTAAAAAATCTCACTCTATTTTACTAACAGACAATGTTAATTTAAACAATCATTCAATATAACATTATCACATTAGTAAGTAATTGGAAGCACACGAGTGAGAGAGACTTAAGAGGTGTAGAATGAGTGTGACAATTTTCAAGATAAGCAAACACAACCAATCACACAAAGATTTATAGTAGTTATTCACCAAGCAACTCACTTCAATGGGTATGTCCACTCTCGCAGCACATAATCTAAAGGACCTCCGACATTCACTAAGTGAGAGTTTTTAGCTCACCCACAACATCATACACTTGTCGGTTTGTTTGGATCATTGGGAACCATACAAGAGTGAATTTATACTCACCACCAACCCAACTCTCTCAAAAGAGTGGTTCAACCCTATGGTCTACACCACAATCTAATACAAGTAAAAGAGAGATTTAAAAGTACTTACTTTATGATGGAGAAGTGACTAGAATACATACTCTTGACGGGAGGATGTGAGATATCTTACCCAGTTTGCTTAAACTAGTCTTGAACTAATGACCTTTCATTGTCCATCCTTGGATTCAACTAATGATGCTCTAAAATTTTAGAGTTTTTTTGGACAAGGGATTGGTTTCTCTAAGAATTTTTTATAGGATTAAGTAAAACCATGATCAAAGATACTTTGAATTACTCTCAAGGGTCAAAAGTATGGACCCATCGAATCACTAATGAGGGACCGGATAGTAGATCAAAGTAACTCAAGACCTTTGAGAGATTTGCAAGTATTTAGTTCAAGGTCAAGATGGGTTTTTCGTTTCCAAAGGGTGATTCTAAGTACTCAAAGAAACTATGATCAATGATGACTTGAATCCCTTCCTGAGATCTTATAATAAGGTCTTGAACTCTTTTTCAAGAAAGAAGAGAAAGAATAATCAAAACACTCAAAGCTCTCTCATGGTTTACAAAGAGAAGAATAAGGTCAAGATGTTTTTGGGGAGAAGACTTCCACAATTTCTCCCAAGAGATGAGTGCTTATAGAGGGAGAGATAAGTTGTCCCATCCACATAGGTTCAAACAAACTAGAGAATTTTCCTAGAAGAACATTACCTAGAGCAATATATCTTGCAAACTAAGGGGAGAGAGCTTGATGACGCATCACCATAAGTCTTGAACCTTTGAGCTTGACCCTTGTTATCTTCACTTTTCATTCAAATTGATTTGCCTTGAGCACACATCTTTGAGTCTTATCATTTATATCTGTCTTATTCATTCTTGTGCCTAATCTAAGACTCAACTAAGTTTTGTACAAAAATGACAACACTATAAAAGAGTATACATTTTTACAAATGTGACACTAACAGATTCAAATGAAGAAGCATTAATCTAGTTAATGTTCAGCTAGAGAATTCAAGTCATATTCCATCTTTTCGGTTAATTTCATATCTTATCAGAAACTCACTAAGTTGATCTTAACCATTCTTCCGTTGGTTTCTATTCTAGAGTCAGTTTTCTAATAGACTATTTTTCCAAACTGCCATACTTTGATACTTACTTATTTTTTACAACATATTTACCATCTATGAGAAGATTTAATCTCAAGTATTAATATGATCTAGACTTCTAATAGACATCCAAAATTTTCAAACGCATCCAATATTGTGAAAATAGGAGTTTTGTACACGAAGTAATGGTTGTTGCAATTTGACCTATTTGTGTGGTATTTTCAGGCCGATCGATCGCCCGAGCGATATACCTTCTTTTTACTGAATATATCCACTTGTTCAACGCCAATTGATCGCCTTGCCCAATAGTCTTTCAAAAGTAAGTTTCGTGACGTATTCTGAACCAACTTAGGGAGTTTATAGATATGATATTCCTCTGTCATTTCACCATGAGAGTTGCCCTAAAATTCACAAGCCCCAGTTTTCATGTTCCTTTCATCTCTCATGTTGTCAACTAATTGGCCTCCATTTTCTCATTGATTGATTCATGTTCTTCGTGTTAGATCTATTGTTCTGAATGTTTCGAATTCTTACGAGTTGTTTTAGATTTTTGTGACTTTAAATTGGGTGTTTTTCACCCTAAACCTGAAGTCCAAAACCTTCTAGTTACTGGAAGTTCGGTCAACCTCTGGAAAGCGTGGAAGGACACCTCGGTATCAATATGAGTGTGGATGACTATTGATATAGATATGCGTTGATGATACATTAGTACGAGCCAAAATAGGATGTGTTGTATACTAAAAATTAATAAAATTGATGAAAAAAAATTCTTTTGAGCATAATATGTAGAAAAAAGTTACAAACAACATAGAACTACAACATTACAAGTAGCACAGGCTAGATGAGGAGGGTTAGGGCTGGTCCCGGACAGCCGTGTCCACTTGTCCGCTCATTTTCGTGGTTAAGTCCGAGCCGTATAAATTTATTCCCGAAAGTTGGACACAGACATGGACACGGGTCTTCGGACAATCATTTGTCCGATGTCCAGAGTTTGCATAATAACAGCCTTTAGTCCAATGATATCTCCTGTAAATTTAAAGAAAAACAGGGCCATATTAGTCACTTTTGTTATGTATTGTAGCCAATGAAGGCAGCTGCATGGTATTCTTTTCTTTTCATTGATTATTATATGTGTTATATATACGTTTGATCAACAGGAGGTAATGAAATTTTTTTATTTTTTATGCATTTTATATCTTGAGATGGTCACGTGAGGTACAAATGGCATGAAAAAGCTGTGTTGGATTTAAAACTTCACATGATTTCAGTTGCTGCATTTGTCCGTGTTTGTGTCCGTGTCCGTATCCACCGGACAGATGGACATGGACATGGCATGGGCAATTGCGGACAAGCCTGGTCCGTGGTCCGTCCGGTTCAGGAGCAGCCCTAAGCAGGGCCCTGATTTGATTCTCATATAGGGACCCTCTTAAGTGATTCTGGGAGGGGGCAACATTATATTGTTTAAAAAATAATGTTGATCTAACAATTTTTAACTATAAGTTAAGCCACGGGTGAATTAGACTCATCAGCTAAATTATGTAAAAGTCCATAAGTTAGATGTGCTAGTGAATTCATAGGCATATTCCACAATATTTAATAAAAAAATCTATCCACCCGATGGATCCACCTCTATTGGCATTGCGTTTTCTTAAATATTTTGTTGCCAAATTAAATAGAAAAAGGCATGAGTATAGTAATGTAAACAAAACCTCGTGAAAAGAGTTTGCCCATAAATTTTATCACACATTCACGCCAAGCAATTCATTTAAAGCCCTTGAGGACCCGAATGTCCTCGCGCAGCACAACGGCCGGGCAGCTGCCAGCGCCAATGCCTACCATGCCGGCCACCATCTCCAGCTTCCTCTTTGGGCCACATTGTCCTCCTCCTCCGGCGACCCAAAGATATCCCCAGTCCCGGCGTCCAATATGTAGTATAACAAAATTGGGCGTTAGCAACGGTTTTATTTCTGTCGCTCAGCATTTGTGACAGACTTTTGTGACAGAAACTAAACGGTCGATAATTGTATCCATTCTCGACGGTTTATATCCATGGTTAAAAAAACGTCGGTAATTTATATATATATATATATATATATATTAAAGAGACCGATTACAGGTCGTCGGATGAAAACCCTAATTTTTAACCCCCATCAGCCTCTCCCCTGTACCTATTCTTTCTACCTCCTCTCCCTCTGGCAGCCAGACCTCTTCTCCTGCCGGCGTACGGACAATGGCCTTTGTCTCCCTTCGGCTCTTAGTCCCACTCCGACGAACCTTTTCTCCGATCCACTGCACGCCGAAGTCCCTGCTCCTCCGACCCTCCTTTGTGCTGTGATGGCTTCTCTCCTATCCCTCCTAAACTCCGACTCCTCAACTTGGCTAGATTGGCAGACGCCAATTTCTCGACCTTGGTCGCTTTGCCGGATGCCCCTCCGGATCGAGGTGATAGAAGCGTGTCCGCGCAAGATTTTGCCTTTTTACATGAATAGATGGTGTTCGATCATGATGCTCACGATGCTCGCCCTTCTACTTCGTCTGGTAAGTCCTCCGATGATGCCGTCTCGATTTGCAATGTTATTAATTTAGCTCAAGGTGGGAATTTTTTTGCTTGACCTAGGTGATGGCACGCTCTTCACCACTAGACAAGCATACCGTGGTAAGACACCTATACACCATGTTCGGCGAAGTTGTCGCTGTGACAGGATATGGAACCAATGATGCTCCAGTACTTCATGAAGCAGATATTGGACTTGCTATGGGCATTGCTGGAACCGAGGTATTTATACATTTGAAATATTTAGTTACATTACCTTATTTTTTCAGTGACTTTTAATCTCTATTTTCCTTACAGTTTACGTATAGGCGTCAAAGAACAGGAGGAGGTGATGTGTTTTCGCTTATACATTGGAACAAAGAATGAACTAAAATAATTTAATGTTACAGGAATAGGTGATTAAATCTATACAAATTCTGTGGTGTGTTAAACTGATAAACTACGCCATTCTGAATTTCTTCTTGTACTGGTAATTAATAGTGCAAGCATTTAAAATGTGAAAGAGTATGAGAAGGAGATCTGATTTAGGATAGATTACTTCACAGTAATATATAGCTTAATGAAGTTCTAGGAATGATATTTGCATGCCTAGAATAATGCTTTCTGATTCGCATGAATTTACTTCGTATATATATGCCTAGAATTACTCCTTTGGTCTTTATAATAATGTTTAAATGTGGTGTTTTGCTTAAATCTTCAAGAGTGTTGTGCTTAGAACAGAAACTGCTAATTTTGGACCGGCTGTTTATAATCTTTGTTTGCACAAGATGGTGGAAATCCGTACCAACAAATAGAAATGGAATGTGAAGCTCATATCTCTCTAACTTTGCAGTCATTGGTGGGTCAAAGCCCAGACTTGGTGGTGTTTCTCTCTTTGGTTGAAAAATGCTGGCATGATCTTGCAATCAAATGCTGATGATTTGTGGTATAGCTTTATATCTTGATACAACCAATGTCAAACAAACGCCAATTGTATGTTCATTATGGGACAGGGGTTGCAGCTGTTCCGCAAGCATCTTTCTTTGTCCCCAGAAGTTGAGCACAAAACTGTTACTGGCCTTCTAAGGTTGATTGAGAAAGAGAGGTGACTCTCAAGACTTTAGCAACTTTAAATCTTATCATTGTTGTTATTATGTGCCTTGTCTATGATATCTGTGTTAGAGCTCTTTTATGATTGAAAAACCAATTTAATATGTTATTTACTTCTTGGAGATCTGCATTTGCGAGGGCATCTGGTGTTAAGCCTTGCCACTGTGTTCTCTGATAAATTTTATGCTGTCTCATTGACTGTAGAAAGAATAAATGATTATCTCATATGTACTTCTATTTTTTTGGTCGGGCTATTTTTTACTTTCTGCTTTTTCTACATGTTCTCTGGCCTCAATAAACTTCATTATTCAATGCATGTCTTTAGTGCAGCCAAGTAGTCATGCTTTAGGCCTGTAATTGCTAGCACATGTTCTGCATATCATGGTGAGCATATATTTTTGTATTACCATTTGGCATGCATACGTCTAAATTTCTAAAGAACATGATTCAAGGAGCCAATGAAATTTTTTACCCATGTGGTCCTTTTAACCTACTGCAATGACTTCCTACCGACTTTCAGAAGTTACCTTCTATTTAGTATGATTTTTGACATCATTGGCCAATATAGATAATTGGAAAGGATGAAAAGGCTGACAGGGAAAGCAAGTGACAGTGAATAATGGATTAAGAAATTTGAGGTTGAGGTTTTGAGAAGCTAAAGGAGATGGACTGGCGGGGTGGGAGACTACTCATCCTTTCATTCACGAGTTGTCGACCACAACTTCAAGAACAAAGAAGTCCAAATTCAGTGTTTGAATGATTTTGATAATCAGAGCATCTGTGATGTTGTGGTAGCATTTTGTATTTTGATTTCGTTGTGGAAGTTTGGCTTAATGCTCCATTATGTGAATATGCTGAAGGCTTGACACAATTATATGTACAAAATATCATATTAGATTGCATTTGTCCATTTACTGTACACTCATCCTGCTACTACGAAGTAATGCCTTTAATGTTTTGCCTCCATACTATCACCATCTTGATGGAGAAAATCAGCAAGTATCTTATGTTTTTTTTATTATAACTGTTAATTCATCATTCTCTTAATATCATTCAGTCTTGTTTGCCCAGATTAGGGGAATCCATTGATAGGACACTTGTTAGGCCATCTTCTGCGTATGTTCACTGCCTTAGGGATCTATACAGAAAGCTTTGAGAATCCATGCTCAAAGTCACTGCCTTAGGGACTGTTTGCTAGACTTAATGCACTTGACTCACTTCGGCAAGCTCTTAGTTCTTATATTCGTGGAACAGGGCAGGGGATAATTATGGATGAAGAAAAAGACAAAGACTTGGTGTCTTATCTTTTGGAGTTCAAGTCATCTCTTGATACAATATGGGAAATAAGTTTCTCCGGAAACGAGGCATTCTCGAATACCATAAAGGATGCATTTGAACACCTTATTAATTTGCGTCAGGTTAGCATTACTTTGTCACTGTATATATCTTTTAAATGTCATTACTTCTATCTTGTACATCTAAAATTGTCAATATAGTGATAATTAAATGTCAAAAGTTGTTTTCACTTTGCCTTGAAAATTTTAGGATGTTACATACAGTAGCAATTTTGAGTTGCTTGCACTTCCTCTCCACATAAGTTATTACAATTTCTGATGTCATTTCTTTGTAATATTGCAGGGGATAGCTTCGGTTGCTCTTAAAGGCTTATTACAACATTGAAATTAGTTAGGGGTAATTTTAGCTAAGAGCACTTTCGTATTCCTAGGGAGAAAGAACAACTTTATTGTTTTGCATTAGTTGTATTTATATTTCTTCTATATTTTATTGTAAGATGACACTTTATACTTATATGAATAATATATGAGAATATCTTTTGCATTAATGAATAATATATGTTATCCATATTTAGCACATCAGCATAAATCTGCTAGTATTTTTTTTGAAATCTGTGCCAACAAATAAAATCTGTCACAAATGAGCTAAAACCGTAAAAATAGGTATCCAACAAAGTTTAGAGTCTGTTTATAAAACCGTCGCTAACATTTATACCAACGGATAAAAATGGTACATATATTTTTGGCAGAAAATTTCTTTTTGATACGGCAATATACGTTAAAAACATATTTTCAACCGATTTTATCCGTCACTAAAGATTCTTTTTATAAACAATCTAGTAAAAGATAATAAACGACAGTTTAGAGCCCGTCGCTATATCTATCACAAAGCTAAATAGCGACGGTTCACTGTAATCCGTCGTCATTATATTTAGCGACGGAATTTGTCTGTCGCAATAAGAGTACACTTTTATTGTTAAACAAGATTTTTTGTTGTTTCACTTAGATCTTTATTGTTTCCTCCGTAGATTGGCAATATGTTCTCCCACTACTGCTGTTCTCACCGACCAATGGAAGAGAGGGATGAGGATATAAGCTGTCGATCAAATTCACGAATAACTTAAATGTTCTATTTAGTTTTTTTCTATCTTACTTCAATAAAACCATGTTGAGGAAAAAAAACATGTCTCTAAAATTTGCTCGGAGGAGCACTGATCCTTAGCAGGAGATTCCTCCATCATTAGGTCAAAAGAAATGATGCCGTGAATATCCCACCTTCGAAGAGTAAATGAAATGGAGAGAACTAATTAGTTCCTCCGAAAATCTCTTATTTCAGAAGCCAATTAGTCCCACAACATTACATACATGCACCAATATCAAGACAATAATCTAACTTCAGTCCCCTTGTCCCATATTACTAGCTCCATTTAGAAAAAATGTGTTTTCTATTGAATGATGGGACCCAGAACTAAAGAATGGAAAAAGCTGGGCAGAAGTTGTGAAAAGTTTACCACAGTAACCACACAACTTATCAAGTATCTAGCAACTAAAATTGAACCAAATAGAGATACGAATATGGGACACATTTTTTCTCCGAAATGAGCTATTAATACGGAGGAATAATTCAACAGAAAGAGGATACTCCTATCCAATTGTCAAAACATTTTCAAGCTTTACGGATCCTTTACCGAAAGGCCGGACCTAAGTGCCATGCTTGTGATGCAGTCCTTTAGCTTCTCCTCAGTCATCATCCCTTGTTTCCGCACCTGGTTCAGACAACAACGTTAAATTTGTAGCTTTTATATTAACTCCCTCACCAAACATTTCTTCAGTCAATTTCTAAATGTTTTTGTCTTTTCTTTTTACAATAATAGGTTTTTTCTTTTTCGACAATGCAGCACCGACACCGGAGAAACCAAGACAGGGCCATGCGCAAGGAGATTATGTTGGCTAAGATCATGTATAATGGAAGGTAACCTAATTATTCACATGGATTTCACCTTGATAAAAGATTATCTGTAAGCTTCCTCATTAAAATGATGTAACTTATAAAAAAAATAACTTTCTTGTCCTCACAGGACCCACGACTACCTAATTGGTTACTAATCCTTGAATCTATACTATTAAAAGTGAAAGGGGTGTGTAAAATACATGTGGTTTAACATTGTTCTTCATAGTCAAACCGAATGGCAACTCAAAAGATGTCATGATTAACTTCCATTGATCTCATCCCGAAGTCATACGACTAACTAAACTCTATTAGCCAAGATGACTTCCTATTCTACAGTAAATTTGTCTAGAATTTACATAAGATCCTCTTTAGGGGCCGTTTGGTTCGTGATTAATCTAAAACATCCGCAATGAAAATTTCACTTTTACTATCCATTTCCGGAATTTTCACTGTGGATGTGTGAAACACATCCTGATGAGTTTCAGCTGAAAGTGAAAAAAACTGGAAATGAATAGTGAAAGTGAAACATCCACTGTGAATATTTTGTTTTTTTTCATGCCCAAATGGCCCCTTAGTATATTGTAGATACCTTAATATCGCATTGCTCTCCATCACCTAATGCATCGTGGAAGTCTATTCTCTCAATTCCCAGATCTCATTCGAGCCTGTTTAACCTTCAATATTGGTGATGGCAAGGATACATTATTTATTTGGATCCTTCCTCCAACTCCCCACAGTGATTGCTTAGGAAACAAGTTCATTTCGGCAATCGTTGCAAATTGTTTTAAAGATGGTCATTGGACTCTTTTGATAATAGAGCAAAGGGGCCAGAGTTGCAGTTCATACTCAACCCTTTGCAGCTTAAACTCCAATCAGCGGTGGATTCCATTCCCTATAAGCTGAATGTCTCAAGGTGTTTCTCAACTAAAACAACTTCTAATGTTCTGTTTGGTGAGTCGCCATCATTGCCTTGGAGTATAAGTTAGTGTGGTTCAAATTCCATTTAAATACCATATTGGAATCACTGCCCGCCATGCAATCCGTCAAATCTCAGTCTGACCGCATGAGCCTCGACTCATATTGGCTTTTGTCCTTTCGTTTTGTACCTATGTTATAAATGTTACCCATACACAGCTCATGTGTATGGAAATGTACACATCAGCTGTATATGGAAATGTGTAGGAATTTGTTGTAGGGTTATCATTGCCCGTTATAAAGGAAAATGATATTTGTACAGCAGATTCCTACACATTTTTCATACACAGCTGATGTGTATGGAAACATCAGCTGACCCACTCATTTCCATACACATCAGCTGTGTATGGAAAATGTGTAGGAATCTGCTGTAGGGTTATCACTGCCCCGTTATAAATGTTACCCTTTTGCACTAAAAAAGGGGAAACGATATTTGTACAGCAGATTTTTACACATTTCCATACACAGTGTGTATGGAAATGTGTAGAAATCTGCTGTAGGGTTATCACTGCCCCTAAAAAAGGCCCTTCGGTAGCTTGTCTTTTCTAGCTTAAAATTCCATGCATGCACTAAAAGCACACAACTTATAATGCTTCTATCCTTCATCGTTTATAAATTGATAACTAAAAGATTTTTTATTTTTGTCCCTGTCTAGTATATATCTTTTACAAAATAATGAAATGAGCTCTGTTTATATGCATCCTGTTTTTATTTTTTAACAAAAACCATTTTCACATAAGACATCATTGAAAACAAAGAAAAAATAGTGTGACAGATATTCAAGGGACATTCATTACTACTAACCAATGGATCAACGCTCTGATATAGATACCATTGCGATTGTTATATCAAAGGTTGGTTGACAAAACAATCGCAATGGTACGTAAACCTCGGGTAATCTAGGGAAAGATCCTACGTTTGATTATAAGGTGTGTGATTTTACCGACCATGTAAAGGGGTGGGCTGGCAAAATCGTGGGGTGTAACTTTCATTGTTGAAAACAATGGTTACTAATAAAACTATGTAGAATGAACCAAACAACAACATAGACTTGGGCCAAATTGATTTAATATGGCGGTATGGGATGTTACTTACCCTGACGAAAACTGTCGTTCTGTAGTGGTGTGGATTGGTCTGCTCTAGACCAATGTATGTGATCGCCAAGCCCAGTGATTCAATCACGTGTAAGACCTCTCCTCCAACGCTGGCACCGCCCTTGCAAATCATCCTGACAATGAACCTACATTCGTCCATTTTCTCTGTCTCAATCTGCAGCATATGGCCCACTTAATTAGCAGCACTGTCTGTCAAAAAATATGTTATTCATGAAAAGAAACTTTCCACATTCCGAGACCAATTCTTCTCCTTCATTTTCCATAACAAAAATAAGGAAATCATCTTTTCTTCCACAGACTGATAACAAGATGAAATATGAGAAACTCCAAGCGCAAAAATGCATATGTGCAGTGCATGCTCATGTGTGGGAAGCGTGAGCACGCACTAGAAGCGCATGCATTATAAAGGCAAGGAGATTATCATTCTCCAAGATAAACTTACTTTCAGGGAATTTAGGATCAGACAGAGTTCATAGGGATAATTAGTAGGAAGCTACCAAATTGTTGTCTTGGATTATATGATACAGTTATACTCTCTCCGGTCACTTTTAATCGATACAGTTTTTTCTAATGAACTAAAATTTTAGTGTATTTGAAAAAAAATATCAGGAGGGAGTAATAATGTAGAGTCAATAGTATAATAATGTAGAATTATGACTCTCGACTACATAAATGCCCTTTTTATATTCTCTAGCTTATTGATATGATCTATACTTTGTCTCTACGTGATCATAAAGTTTCCCTTATTTTATATCATGAAAGTCTCTCTTATTTTTAACTTGGGAAGAAACCAAGCTTTGCGGTTGTACTAGTTTGCACAGTTCCATACTCCTTTTTAATGTACTACTTATACAGTTATCAATCAGATACTCTCTCCATAACCATATTAATAGTCTTATTTGTTTTTTTCAAAATGAACCGTTTTTAATTTATTTTATAGAAAAATAAATAGGACTAAAAATATATATGGAAAGAAGGGAGATGATACACGATATAAAGGTTGATGACAGACCTGGAGAATCTCGGCCTTGGGCTTCGTCATATTTCCCCGTGCTACATTGAAAGGTTGATGTGCCGCATGGGGAGGCAGGGAAGCTTGAACTTTGTTCCTGGCTCCTTGCTTGAGCTCTGTTTGAATGCATGCAGTATCTTCGTGAATGCTTCTCAAGTAGGCCAAAGCGTCCACTAATACTGACCTTTTATCCATCTGCCATTGCTTCCCAAAATTTATTATCACCATGTACAAATCAAAAGTACCATTTCGACCTTTTTTCTATCAAATACTATTAATGTACTTTCTCAATGGATTGTGCTAGCTATCTGTAGTTTAACAAGGTATAAGTCATACTCCTCTCTTCCGAAATAATGTGTACATTTCAAAAAATCGTTGTTTTTATTCGACCATGAAGCCCACAAATCCCCTCCTCTCCTGTCCTGTCGGACTTCTCCCGAGTCAGATCCTGACCCTCAGCTGGGTTTGATTGCATCATATCCTTTAACGTAGAGACCACCTCCACTCCCGTCGGCAGGGCCGCCTTGCTGCCCTCCGCCGCCTCGTTGAAGAGTACAACAAAGATGCCGGTGCTAGTGAGCTTGGGCAGGAGGCTTCGGATGGAGAAGGCGATGGCTAGGTGAGAGTTGGAGACTTGCTTGCGGATCTCCGCGGGGGTGTTGAGCAAGTTGGTGGTGGTGATGATGGCGCCGAGAGAAAGCACCGCAAGGAGCGCAATGGAGAAGAAGATCAAGTTGGGAAAAGTTATTAGCTGCGCGCCGCGCATGAGAACAGTGTGCTCATCACCAGTGGGTGATGGGCAGATCTCCTCTGCTTGTGCCCCCTCATGACAAGCAAGGGAGATGTGCCCATCACCCATTGGTGATGAACACACTGTTCCCCTGTGCGGCGCATAGCCAATAATTTTCCTCAAGTTGGGGGACAGGAGGAGCACCACCTGGCCCTTGCGCATGCCATGGCTGTACGAACGCCACTATGGCATCAACGGTACGCTAGAGCTTTGGTAAGGTGACTCGGCGGCCGATGGCGGAGTAGATGAGAGCGATGTGGCCAGTGTGGGGGCAGGAGCGGATGAAGGTGGCGATGTCAAGGAAGTTGTCGGGAGGGTGGCAGTGGGCAAGGCAAAAGCCGCTGCAGGGGTCGACGGTGGCAGAGCTGACACGAGCGTGGAGGAGAGGATGGGGAGTTGAGAAGAAGTGTGAAATGGGAAAAGAAAAGAGGAACGGTAAAAGATATCACGTGAGTAAGTCAAATATAGAGAATATTTTGGAATATTGATATTTTTAAATATACACAGAACGGAGGTAATATATGTCAATATCATCAATGTACCTTAGTGATATTTGGCACGAGTGCCCGGAGTGCAAGAAGTTGCTGGCTGAGCCGCTTCCTTCTGTTCCTCTCGGAAACCAAATTCCTACTATTCATAGTGGTGGACATTGTGATGCTCTGATCCATGTGATCGTCCACTTCATCCTCCCAAAAGGCCGGTAAGCTCATGTTTATGGTCACATTTGCCGAGGGGGTCAGCTGGTCGATGGTCATCTCCGGCGAGTTGGTGGCGGTTGTCGACGATGTCGTCGTGGAACCAACAGTCGGGCTGACAACCACCGGAACCGCAAGGCCGTTGTCATGGCATTCGGTTGGGGCAGGTTGTAATATGTCGTATTCCTCCGAAAACATCAAATTGGTATACTCCTGATAATCATGTGTCTCGACCGTGGGTGCATCCAGCAGCATCGACACATTATCGAGGCCGGGCTGCGAGTCGGAAAGGTCTAGGACAAAAGCATCGTCCGATTCTGGTCTGGGGAGGTTGAACGCAGGCTCTGCACCGAGTTCAGACACTCCAAATTGGAAGAAGTCGTCGTCCAGCAAATGCACGTCCTGCAGCAGCTCGTCGGCCACGGTGGGGTTGCACTGCTCGTCCATGTCCAGCCATGAAGATAACGTATCCAGGTATCCTGTGGAACGAAAGCCTCCATCTCTCAGCTCCGGGATATGAGAGTTACCCAGCTCAGGTTCCATTGCCGGAAGAACAGGAAGAAGCAAGAACTCTCAATAATGTCGGATTCTTTGGGATTGTGAATGAATAATTTTACAAATGGATAACAGTTTCGGGAGAGGTGCATGTGATCAAGAGGTCTGAGAGCTTCATATAGACAGCGCAGTCTGATAGGGACAGGCAGGCTCTCGAGAGTACTCTACTCCCCTCTCTTTTGGTAAGATAGGTGAGTGAATCTATCACTCATTTTTTTATCATATTTGGTAGTAGAGTCCAAAAAAGAAGATTGGTGGGCTTCAGTCATACCCCGTCCAATGAAGCTGCCCTGCATTTGAAAGGCAGTCCATCATTTGTTAAATTTGTATTTAACAAATGGCATTGTCAATTAGTCTAATAAATTTAAGTTAACTTGAAAGGCAGACAAGTTTACAAAAGAGTTGGCATAAAATAAACCATAATGGCATAACACCATATCACCGACCCCGAGAAAATATTTTGTTAATTATGAATTTGATTAGTAAATACAAAGAGAGTTCATTGGACGGAGGGAGTATTGGATTTCATTTTGAAGGTTGATGGTATGTTACACCAATCAGTCATATTATATATGTTGGCTTAATCAACATAATCAAACTTGTATAAAAAAATCAACATAATCAAACAGAATCATGGTTGGGCTATAGGAAGGAAATTTCGTTCTTAATTGGGAGGAGACACGTTGCATAATTCTTACACCTTGATGTTCGGATAAGATCTAAAATTTTCAAATTTAATAAAGACATGGGCAAGGGGTGACCAGTAGTTATTATTATTATTTTTGGCAACAAGGGATGACCAGTAGTTAGCCTTAAAGGATGAAAAAAAATTCTCTTTAAAAAGAAAACGTCCTAGTCCTTAGAACCATCTAGAAGGGCAGGCAAAGCATCATACCCGGATCGCCGCATGTCCAAGTCCTAGATGTCATACCCAACAGGTAACAGGTTAGGTAATCACCATATAATCTCGTGTGGGACAATGAAGAGGGATTTTGAATTGAATGATGTATAAAAACAAAATTGAATGAAGGGATTGTAAGTTAGTTGGCAAAATTTAATATTTTCCCAACCATATCCTACATACACATTAATGGAAGAACAAAATTATTTCCACTTGTTTCGGGTGATTTACTTGGTTTACCAATTTAATATGTACTCATTTTTATACTATCTTAATGCCCCAGGGATCGATTGATAGCCTGAATCGAGAAGAAGAAATTAACTATCCCCTCTGTACAATGAGCTTGTCTGCATTTGCGAATGAGTGAAATTTATGGAACTCTAAGGCCCGTACAAAAAACAAAGTTGTCCCCCATCCTTTTTAGGGAGCGAAGTGATCCATCTAATGGTGGAACCGGTTTTTTTTCGAATGCAGACAGGTTATGTCAGACGGAGGGAGTAGTTCACTTCTTTATTTTCTATAACCAACCAATCAATGTCCTTATAACACTCGTCTAGTCTATGCCTGTAGTGTCATCTGACCGGTGCGGTCTTCCATCTGCTACAAATCTAAACAGTAGGAAAAAGTGACGAGTCCGAAACCTAGTTTTTTTAATGATCCATCTTCTTTGATGACTGATAAATGTGATTAAAAAGGACCCCGGGTCTAAAAAATACCGATATATCGCCGTGGATCTTGATGATTGAGGGTTCCCGTGATATTGGAAATCTAGATAGATATCATGAAACTTCAGAATACTAGTAAAAATAACAAAAAGAAATAGGAGTACTACTTCGATGCGCGTGGCAAAAAAAAAAACCGCTGTGAGAAGTTTATTTGTAGCTGCTCCGAGGCGTCGCTATGAAATGGCTCACTGGGAACATTTTGACAAACAAAACCATCAAATATTTCTTTTTTGGATCATACAAAGCCATCAGGCTTACATAATCGAACCAATAATTTTGATTTTGATGTGGATGATGATACAAATCTACGCTAAAGTCCAATCTACTTATTTAATGCACGTGCCAATTGCAGCAATATAGTATTCCATCCTATTTAAATTAGTGTACTTTTTTTTGTGACATTAATAATTATATTTTGGCGAACCATATAATTTTACAATTTTAATACTTCGTAAATAACCATCTCAACGTGTAATATCTTAAGTTATTGAGCTTTTTCCATATTACCTGGCGCGACTACCCATCTTCCCATGTTACCTAGTTTTTCTACTGAAATGTCACATAGCCTGGAAAGAATACCTAAACTACCAAAAATGCCCTTCTGAGCCGAAGGGTCGTGTCTAAGTACGCATGATTCCCTCGACTCGCCCATAACAACCAAAGGCGGCGAATTTTCGGCGAATCGGCGTGTCTCACGTCCCCCCACGGCTCCCTACAACTCGCATAGTTAGCGATTTTGAGCGATTTCTTACGATTACACGAGTAGTGAGCGATTTTCGGCGATGGTTTCTGGCGGGCTGAAGGTTAAAGAGTGATTTGGCGGCGAGGAACACTGGGAATGACTTAAGGTTTCGGCTGGCTAGTGGAAAAAATCTTTGTTTCACCCGAGAGCAAAGGAGAAAATTAGTATGAAGAGTTTCTTGGGCATTAAAGCCTCTTCGAAAGTAAAATACACTCGGAGAAGAATATAAAATCACCGATAAGGTTCAATCCTTAGTGTTTTTTCTTTCAGAATCTTCAATTTTATTTTTTTGTATATGGATTAGGGTGTAGAAGCGCATACACAACTTTATCCAAGGGCGTGTATGCACATACACGACTTTATCCCAGGGCGTGTGTGCGCATACACGACTTTATTGTAGCGTGTGTGTACATGAAAACATGCCTTTATGGTAGCGTGTGTATGTGCACACGCTATATATTAAGTCGTATATGCGATAATAAGACTTTATTAGTGTTATTGTGTACACAACTGAATTTAAAGGGAAATGATATTTGTACAACATATTCCTACACATTTTCCATACACAGCAGCTGTGTATGGAAAATGTGTAAGAATCTGCTGTTGGGTTATCACTGCCCAATTTAAAAGCGTGTGTACGTAAACACACGCCTTTATTATAGGATGTATATGTGCACATGCTATAATATTAAGTCATGTATGCAATGACACGACTTTATTGTCTTGATGTTTTTTTGTACACGCTATGTTTCATTATGTAATCATTTTTTATTAACTATCTCATTATAGATGGATACACAAAGAGATGATTCAAATGACCAAATCCTAAGGGAGGAAGAGGAGGATCAGGAATTTATAGTTGCAGCACGAGAGCAAAAGAAGAGGGCAAGGAAGAGGAAGGCGTCCTCAAAGACCTCGTCAAGAGAACTTATAAAGCGCGACCGGTTGTTCGGACGCATTGTTAGCCCATAGTGCTAAAAAAGCGTGTAGCCCTCCTACAGCTTAACCAAATATGCACTGAATTGATGGTGGAGATGGGATTTGTTGTCATTTTGGATGCTAATTAGGTAATAGATTCTAGGAACCTCCTAGACAACTTGGTGAGGTATTGGGATGACTTTGCCAAGGTCTTTAACATCAAGGGTGGTCGTTAAATTTTAGAGCAAGAAGTTGCTTTTATCACTGGATTGCCCGCACAGGACGACAACATTGAGATTGTTCCCACTAAGGGCATCCGACCCCAAGGAGACTTCTACAATGAGTACTTCTTCGTGAGGAAACCGGAGAAGTAGTACATAGAGGAAATTATTGACAAGCTAACCGAATGAGCAATGAAGATGCTAGAGGATCACATGGTGAAAATAATCATCTGCCTCATCTTCTTTGCAGTTCTGTTTCCACACAACACAAGAGCGATGCTACCCTATTTTTTTTTTAATACATTGAAGACCTCTCTAGATTGCCCTCCTACAATTGGCTGCAAGCAATCCACAAGATGCTGGTTTCTGCTACATCCCACACCACAGACAAGTAGAAGCTAGATGTGAAGGAAACTCAAAGAGTGGAGGACACCTAAATGGAGCCGCATATGTACCTCAGGTAAGCTATTCTTTGAGCTATGTAGTCGTGTATGTATGTACACGACTACTTATTTTTTCATGTGTGCTTAGACACAACGCCTCAGTGTCTCGTGTATAAGAAGACACACGATATTGAGTAGTCGTGTAAACACACGATACTGAATAGTCATGTGTACGAACACACGACCCAATATGTAGTCGTGTACACGACTACATATTGGGTTGTGTGTTCGTACACATGACTATTCAGTATCGTGTGTTTTCTTATACACGAATTTTACTTGAGTTGTGTGTGTAAACAAACGCTAATGTTTTGTTTTACTGACTATGCATATTTAGATTTTTTAGCACACTACCATCTTCCATGCTATAATGGGGTCGATCAGTCAGAGGGTTAGAAGGTGGTTAGGATCAGGCGCCCTCATTACGGAAGTGAAGCAAGGCACACATGCCAAGCACCAAATGGCTGAGTATTGGAAAAGGTGTTTGAGCATGTAGACATTTGGAAAGAAGTATTGGATGTCATTTGCCCACTGGGAGAAGAGGCAGTCCTCATTTTGTCTGCTTTAGTGGCCCCTACTCCTCAACGACCAAAGACAGAGAGGAAAGAAATGAAAAAAAAACCTGTGCATGGTCCCCCCTCATCCTCGAGGACACCCACTAACTCAAACGCAATGGGAAGATTAGACGGTTGACTTCAGGGCATAAATACATTAATTGAGGTCGCCCTGGAGAGGTATGAGAAGATGGGAGTGAGTGTGGGACCTCTGTGTGAGGTTCTTCACTCTATGAAGGCCAAGAAGAAGGAGGAGATGAAGAAGAAGGTGGAGAAGAAGACTCCGGGCATATGCAGTTTAAGGAGCTGGCGCACAAGACCGTTAATGACTCATTCAAATGGGGTAAATGTAAGTAAGACACATTAAAATGACTTCTCGGTTTTTTTTAAACGTGTTTTTCCTCACATGATTTTAATTAAAGCCGTGTGCGGAGAAGCACGAGTTATTTATACTCATGTGCAGTTATACATAACTTAATTTTTGCATGTGTGAACTGACATGACTTTTTAACATTTCAATGCAGCTCCAATGAAGCGCTCACGGGAGGAAGAGAAGGTAGACCGAGCCACAAAGAGAGCCTCCGTGAAGAAGTTACTGAAGAAGTTCCAAATAGAATTCGACGAAGATATGGACCGTGTAGAAGTGGAGAAGTGTCAGAAGTACAGACGGGATCTCTTCCCCCCCAGGATCTGTGCTAAGGAGGAGAAGGACGACTGTCCATAAAATTAATTGCATAGGCAAATGGAAGAGGAGCACATGACGAGAATGACGGTGGAGTAGGCTTCGAAGAAGAAGAGGAAGCTGGTGAAGGATGTCGATAAAAGCATACAGAAAAAGAGGTCTCATTCACGGCGATGGGCCCAGATGAGATCGATAAAATAGGGTGGATCGTTTCATACACCCGGCCCCTAGAGTGGCAGAGGAGAAGAAATCAGATTCTGAGGAGACCGTCTCCGATCGGTAAACAAGCGATATCATTAATGTGGTGATGTCTTCATTGAAGGAGGCAGATATTGGGGTAGAGAAGGAGGAAGAGGAAGCAAAGAAAGAGGAGGAGAAGAAGAAGAAGGAGGAGAAAGATGATGAGGAGGAGCAGGAGAAGGAAGAGAAGGAGAAGAATGAGGCCTATGGACGTTGAGAGCCTCCAAACACCTCCATTAGCTGCAATGGAAGTCCTAGAAGACTACGTTGGTTTGGAGTTGTGCTTCGTGATGGGCATCTTGTTGGTAAGGGATAGAGTCACAATCAATGGGTGGATTGCTAATTTGAGAAAGGCTTATCTAATCCCAACGCTATGCGATGCAGACTACATATCCCTCATGCAAACGACAGAAATAAACACAAACGTAAGTATCTTTCACGTTTATTTTTAGTATTAACAAATTGTGTATAGAAGCATGCCTTTATGAGTGGTCGTGTGTTCAAGCACATGACTACTCATGAAGGCATGTGTTTGTCTACACGACCTACCTGTTTTGTTTTTTTCAATTTCAAATGCAATAGAAGGTCGTGTATACAAACACACGCGTTGATGACTAGTCGTGTGTTCTAGCACAAGACTACTCATGAAGGCGTGTATTTGTATATACAACTTGCCTGTTTTGTTCTTTTTCCAATTTCAAATGCAATAAAGGGTCGTGTATACAAACACACGCCTTTATGAGTAGTCGTGTGTTCGAGCACATGACTACTCATGAAGGCGTGTGTTTGTATACACGACCTGCCTGTTTTATTTTTTCCAATTTCAAATACAATAGAAGGTCGTGTATACAAACACACGCCTTTATGAGTAGTCGTGTGTTCGAACACACAACCACTCATGAAGGTGTGCTTCCATACACATGATTACAATTGTGCTATTGTAGTAATACGCAGGCAAATTTTGTGGTTGTGTACAGGTGATAGACGAATTTCTCAGTCTGTTGTGGCATCGCAATGAAATACACTGAATGAAGTATCTGTTCTATTTTTTTTTGCTCCATTGCTTTTAAAGAGATTTTTGACAATGTAAGTTGACCCTGCAAATTCTCAAAAACTTGACTTCACATTTTTCCAAAATCTAATCTACATGCCATGGCCCACTTTTGCAGGAGTACAAAGAGGATGGAGATAATGCAAAATTGATATGTAAGGTTGGGAGGATGTTGAATGGACTGAATAAGAGCATGTTCAATGTTTTTTCCCAATCCGCACCGGCTCTCACTTCTGCCTCGTCTACATTCATTTTTCAAACTTCGTTTGGCACTTCTACAACCCGCTTTTCGGCAAACCTAACATGTACCCACATCACAGAGCGACAACAAGTAAATTCAGGAAGTTCATGAACGTAGTCATGTCACAATACCTAATATTAACGGGTTGCTTGGAGTGGAGGATGACTCAGATCTTCAAAGCGTCGTGACAATTAAACTCAAAAGACTACGAGATCTTCGTGATGATGTACGCGGCGCACTTGACATCCAATGTCAACCCTCCAGAGTTTAATCAGGATACAATTTCACGTTTATGGCGCCCAATGATATACACTTGAAATATGGACTCCAATGGTTAAATCATCAATCGCCAGAGCCAGATACAGTGCTATCGAAGAAAAAGATCGATCGAAGCTCAAAACGATCGATCGTATCTACTGGAGTTTTTGAGCTTTTGGATGTGCGAAATACAGTAAACACGATCGATCGAGAAAATAAGCGATCGATCGCTAATGGATATGAAGCGGGCGATCGGCGCAACAACGTAGAAATCAACAAAGAAAAGTGATCGATTAGGAAGCGATCGATCGGCTATACGGAGCGATCGATCAGTTTGTGCAGCAAAACTTAAATCAAGCCTATTTTGACTCGGATTTGGCAGGGGACTTCGTGGTTTCTCTTCAAACATATAAATAAGCCCTAAGGGAGAACGTTTTGGGGTATCTTGAGTTATTTTGGAGGCTAGAGGAAATGAGAGAAGAAGAAGAAGAAGGAGATGAAGAACACAATGGTGATTTCTCTTCCAATGCGAGGCTAAACACTTTTCCAAGGCGTAGATGAAGCCTAATAATCTGGTTGTGTAGTTTCTTTCCTCTCATCTTATGTTTTACTCTAGTTGGTATATATATTTTATTGTATAATCACTGTTAATTCATTAAGGTTTGTTCTTTGTACTTGAGAGAGATAAGAATAAATTCTTGTGAGTTTCAATCCGAAGAATACTTGAGTGTCCGAGAGGAATGTGAGTAAACTGAGGTGTTATATATCAATAAAGTTTCATTGGTTTATACTCGAGAGAGATAGATCACAATTCCATGTTTTAATCATTTTATGTGTTACGTCCGAGAGGAGAGCACTATATTTTGAGTTGACAAGTGTATGTCCGAGAGGAATATGCTAGCCAATTAGAAATCTTTATTCAAAAGAGAGAGAGAGAGATGATATACTAGTTTATTGTGGTGGATTCAAAGCCTTGGTCTCTTGCATATTGATCAAATCTCAGCTTAGTTTAGTTAAAGTTCATTGCTTTCCTTAGAGTCACTAAAAATTGGACTTTTCTCTTGAATTTGGTAAATTGTTTAACTGTCCCTAAGGTTCGACAACCCTTCAATACTCCCTGTAGTACACAATTGCCTTGTGCACTTGCAAGGGTTTAATTTTAAACGATCGCCCAATCATTGTTGTCTGTATGATTCGTGGGAGCTAAGTGACAAAGTACGGGTACGGCAATAAAACGACGAGGTAAGCGTACGGAACAAAACGGCAGAAAACGGAATATACGGGAAAATAACGTGAAAAAATGGGAAAACAATAAAAATAAAAAATTAATATAGTAGGTATAAATGTTAAAGAATAACATATTGCAAAGTTGCGCATTTAAAAAAGGAGTTGCACTTTAAATAAAAAACGTGTTTTACGTGTTTAAACACGTTTATCAGGATAAAACCCGTTTATTTCGGTAAAAACATGTTTTCCCATTTTAAATGCAGAGTTTTACGGCTGAGTGGCTGAAACGTGTAAAACGTGTTTTATACACGTTTTAAACACGTTTCTGGTCACATATGTGGGAAGATAGACTGGGAGTTCAATGAAGATTCAACTAAAGATCCAAGTACGCAAGTGACAGTTATAGGTTTTGTGAGGGAATAAGATGAAGACTAATACACATGTACAAATATTTATGACAATAAAAATTCAAATTCTTCAATTTTAATATATCGTACATTTTTTTCACACGCCTTTAAACTAAGTTGTGTGTTCTCGCACACGACTGCTGCCCATACAAAAATGTGTATATATGTTGTTGTTTTAATTAATCTCTTAATTTTACTCGCAAGTGTACAAATCGTATTTAGAGTACAGTCTCACAATTTTACGAGGTCGAACCCACAGGGACTTGTATAGCGGAAATCTAATCAAACCCTAACTAAACCCTTGAACTAAGTATGAAATTTGTAGAAATTGATTAACTAACAAATGATTAATTAAATTAATTAACGGAATAAAAATCTAAACTTTATCAAATTAACAAAGTACTAAGGCTTTGGAATCGGCATGCAGTCATTTATAGAGAATCCTAAACTCACAATCATTTATCATTCTCTAAAATACTCATAACAAACTAGAATCCTATTCACATTGTTACGAAAGATCTTAGCTTAACACCCAAATATTCATACAAAATTCATGCCATTCATGTTATTTAAATTAACAATTCAAATCACTAGATGTATCCACTTACGAGAGAATCACAACTAGTATCCAATTTGTCATTTAATAATTAAAACAAGCGTGCATTGACAATAGTAATTCCAAATCATAGCAAGAACATGATTGATACTATATTCGGAATTAACTAAGCAATTAAAATAGGAACACATAAACATTATCGCACAAGTCTGAGAAAAATATCAACTTTTCACAGGTCAGGCATTCTCTATAGTCACTACAACCTCATCCTAGCCTTAGCAACTAATCTAGCCAAGCATATTAACTAAAACACAGAAAAAATATATAATTAAACTCATTGACATTGAAATAAATAATTTACTTGACTTGAAGAATTAAATAAAAATAACAGGGTTGATCTTCCTTTGAATCAGCCACAAAGTGTCACTCCTTGCACTTGAATCTCCAAAATTACAATTGAAACTCAATTACAAAGTGGGAAATAAAAACCTAAAAACTGAAATTAAAAATTGTAAAAGAAAACTGCAATTGAAAATTGTTATCTCCCGGTCGTCGTCCGAACAAGGCCGTCGCAAACCCGTCGATAAGCCACCAAATAGATAGAAACAAAGTGGAAAAATGAGAAACAAAGTGGAAAAGACAAAATTTCTGAACTAAAAAACTGCAATTTTTGCTTCGGTCGTCTGTCGGCCGGCTCCTCTTAAACAAGGCTCTGCTCTGATTATATACATGAACTACCACCGGTCTCTTTCTTTCCTCAAATCAGAAGTTTTTTTCCCAATCAATTTCGTGTAAAATACCCTTCAATTAATTGCATTCTAACTTTCCAAAATCCGGTAGTTTTCCATTCGAATTGAGGTCCAATTTGTAGAAAAAATCCAAGCTTTCCTCTTCGAAACAGTGCCAAAAATCGCCCAAATGTGAAACTTCCTTTTGCTTATCCAAATCAGTCCCTTTCAGACCTCCCATTGAATTGAAATTGGGGCACTTACCATTTTAAAATAGCTTCGCAATTTGATTTTCCTGATTCAGCTTTGTTGCACGTGAATTTCCAAATCGAGATTTTCCTTTTTCTATCCTCTTGATTGCGCCCTATTCCTCGCCGGAACCATCGTCACCGCCACCGTCTGCTATCGCCGTAGTGAACCCATGGTCTCTCCAGCCTTGTCGCTGCCTCTGTTCCAGAACCCAACCATCGATTGTCACTGTTCCTGCCGTCGCCTCACTAGTCGCTGATAGCCGCTGTCGTTGCCCCGTCGTGGAATCATTGCCACTAGAAACCAGGGTCGCCATAGCCGCTGTCGTAACAATCTCATCCGCTAGATCGAATCTGAATGCTCTGTACTTTAATTTTGCGCCTGTCTTCTCTTAAGTGTATCATCAACAGTTCAGATCTTTTTACGCACTTGATCTCAACTCTTGGGTCACTTTGGCACTTCAAAACCCATTTAATGGCTTCACTTTGGCCGTCATGCAGTCCGAATACTTGAACCTACATAAATAAAATATGTTCCACAGACACACCAGATATTCATAAAATTACGGAACATATCTAAATTGAGCCATTTAAAGCAAAATATTTATTCAATTCCTCATTACTAAACTAATTATTAAAACTCACTTTATTTCCCGGCAACGGCGCCAAAAATTTGTTGTTGTTTTAATTAATTTCTTAATTTTACTCGCAAGTGTACGAATCATATTTAGAGTACAGTCGCACAATTTTACGAGGTCGAACCCACAGGGACTTATATGGCGGGAATCTAATCCTAAGATCAAAATTAACTACCCTTGTTGAAGAATTAAATTGACTCGATTAATTACAACTACGACTAATCAAAGACTCAATGCGATTAAACAACTTTAATTAACTAACTAATATAAAAGTAATTAATTTGTCTACTGAAAAGAGACAAATTTGACAAATAAAAATTGAAACTTTTAATCAAGAATTTAAAACACTAGGGCATAAGAATCAGCACATAACAATCATAAGAATAATTATCCACAATCAACAATTATTCTCATGTTTATCTCGTAGAGAATTTGAATTCAAACTATTCTCTTACGAAAAATATCAGCTTGAAAGCATACAAAATTTAAAATATAATTTGTCTTCTCTTGCATATCAATAGATGAAATTCAAATCATTAGTTGTATCCATCATTCGATAAATTATAACTAATATCCAAATAACATATTAAACATATAACTTATTGTAATTGATTCGAGAATAACAATTGTTAAAATACATTAATTTGATATAACAATTGCATCATATGAATCATACTCCTACAATTAATCATGGCTCCTCATATTAAGGAATTTAACTGCAAACTTAAAGGAATTCATTTTAATTCAAATCGAGATAACTTACAAGAATTTTAAGAAAATAAAGAAAATACAATCCACTGTTACTCTCTCGGTCAACGAACTGCTCTCTCTTGGTCGACTGTTCCAGCAGCAACAGTTCGAACAAGACTTTCTTCGACTCCAGACAACCAGAATGAGAAATGAAACAGAAAAAAAATAAAATTTTGGAACTAAAAAAATCAAAATAAATTGCTCTCGGTCGTCTCTCTGTCGGCCGGCTCTTCTCGACCCCTTTTGCTCTATTTTTATATACCGCAAGAACAGTTCGTTGCTTTCCTCCAATCAGAAGCCTCAATCTTGTCAGAAAAATCCTTCCTTCGCGTGTGCCTTCCAAATCAGTCGATTTGCAGCTCGATTCACATTGAATCCCGTCCAATTGCATAGAAAAAATTCCAACTTTGAACTCTCAATACAGAGCCCAAATCCCCCAAAATAAAGCTTCCCAATCTGAGACAAAATCCTACCCTTCTATCATCTCAAATCGAATTAAAGTTAACATCTTACCATTCTAATCCAAAGCTGCAAGTGAAACTTCCTGATTTAGCTTTGTCGCATGCGTTCTTTCCAAATGAATCAGTTTCCTTTTTTTCTACTGTTATGTTCTCTGCAATGTTCTTCATCGCGCCGCCGCCCAGAACCATTGCCGTCGCACTACTGCTGTCGCCTCGTCGTGACCATCGAGCCCAAGCTGCCGTTCTTCCTTAGCGCTCGACCGATCATCATTCACCGCCCTCTGCCGATGGTCGCCGTCGTCGTCATGACATCCGACTGTTGTCTGCTTTCTCTTCGCCATGGCCGATCGTCTTTTCTCCTCTGGTCCTCTCGGCCGCCATCAAACCGGCACCCGTGCCATCGATCGTGACCATGGAATGTCGTATCGGATATCGGTAAAATATCGGTCGGCCAAAGAGACGAAATATCGGAGATATTGTATAAAAAAATATCGGTAGTCAAAAACTAGTTTTTACCGTATATTTTCACAATCTAACTTCTAAAATGAGTTATACTAATTTAAATAAAGAATAAATTTCAAAATATGCCTATTAGGATAGAAAACAAACATGAAAGGTTTTTTTTTTCAAAAAAAAAAAATTTTGAAATTTTTTTTTTTAAATAATTTTTTAATTCAAAAATACCGATCTTTCGGTCCGAAACCGATATATCGGCGATATTTGGAATTTTTTGAAAAATCGAGATTAATTGGTATCGATGTATCGGTTTAGGCCTGATACTGATATATCGGCGATATATCGGCGAGACGATTTTCCATGATCTTGACTGCCGAACTCGAGGCCCCATTCTGATTTCACCATCGCTCGAGCAGAGCCCGAGCTCTGCTTTGGCTGAACAGACCACCCGGCCTTTTGGCTCGGGTTCTTTTTTTTTCTTTCTTCAAAACGAACCAGTTCGGTTCATTTCAATTTCTTTTTTTTTCAATTGCTTAATTGAAACTCGTTGTAAGAATTTCATCCGCCAGATCGAATCTGAACGCCCATCCTTTAATTCCGCATGCCAGTCTTCTTCATCAGTGAACATCAATGGTTCAAATCTTCTATGCGCGTTTGATCTCAGCTCTTGGGTTTCTTTGGCATTTCAAAACCTGTTTAATGGCTTCACTTTGGCCGTTATGCAGTCCGAACACTTAAAGCTACATAAATAAAATATGTCCCACATTACTAAACTAATTATTAAAACTCACTTTACTCATTCTAACTAGAAATACGACTAACAAATAGGTAATAAGGCATACAAAATGTGTATTTTTCATGCGTAACAATATACACCCATTACAACTACAATATCTATGAGTAAGTTCCATACGATCTACGTGAAGAATGGTGGGAGCTTTGGCAAGCCATAACGATGTTTCTGTGATGTCTTGTTTATAGTTAGATTGCATTCTTGCGTGATTCTTCGCTTCCTGCACGTCCTACGTTTCTCTCTCAACTGTTGGGTTAGATTAATTTTTTCGGTTGTGACCAACGTGCAGACAATTACCACATTTCCTCCTCGAGGTTTCAGATGGCTCGAGTTGTGGCTCGATTCTCTTTGTCCTTTTCCTACCCTTCTTTCGAGCTTCAAGCAAAGGTGGTTCGCATTAAAAAGAAAACCCATAATTGCCCCATGGACTTCTGTCTAATGTTGAAAACACTACTTCTTCGTACGTTGTGCAGTACATGCTTGCATAGTACCACTTCTCACAATATTCGATTGGGTCCAAACTCCTCTCATCAATACTTGCTATCAAGGTTTTAAAAACCGAACCGGTGACCGACCCGGAATTTCTGTCGGGTAGGTCCAACCGGGTTCAACCGGGGGTCAACCCGAGTTGACCTGGTTTAATAAAAAAAAATTTTAAAAAAAAGGGTAGGGGAGGGGAGCGGCTCCCTCTAGCCGCCGCCGGAGGGGGAGGAGAGGGGTCTGCCTCTCGGTGCCGCCCCGTTGAGGCAAAGACCCCCAGGGGGGGCCTCCCCCTGGCCGCCGCCGGAGAGGGCCGTCGAGGCAGAGCCGAAGTGGGGCTCCCGTCGAGGCACAGCCCCCCGACGGGGGCTCTGCTTTGCCTCGAACTAGAGCCCCCGTCGGGGGGCTCTGCCTCATTGGGGCGGCCTGGGGGCTCTACCTCGATGAGAGCCCCGCCTCGCGCTGGGCAGAGTCGGGGCTCCCGTCGCGACGGAGCCCCTAGGCGGGGGCTCTGCTCTGGTTCGAGGCGGCTACCCTACCTCGAACCAAAGCCCCCATCGGGGCTTTGCCTCGACGGGAGCCCCGCCTCGCGCTGGGTGGAGGCGGGGCTCCCATCGCAGCAGAGCCCCCGCCGGGGGGCTCTGCTCTGGTTCGAGGTGAGCCTCCACTCGAACCAGAGCCCCCCAGCGGGGGCGGGGGCGAGGCAAAGCCACCCCGATGGGGGCTCTGGTTCGAGGCTGGCAGAGGCCTCGCCGGAGGCTTTGCCGCGACGGGAGCCCCGCCTCACACCAGAGCCCCTAGCGGGAGCGAGGCGGGGCCGCCCAGGGAGGGGTCACCGTGGGGAGAGGGAGCGGCCGGAAGGGGGGAGATGGGGGTAAAACCCGGACCGGACCGGTCGGCCGGGTTACTGGTTCGACCGGCCGAGTTGTAATGACTCGGCTGGGTCAACCGACCCGGTCAACCTGGTCAACTCGGACCGAAAACAAGTCCGGCTCCGGTCGGACCGGGTCGGACCGGCTGGTCCGGTCCGGTTTTTAAAACCATGCTTGCTATGGCATGCTTGCAAGGAAGTCCCATGCTCTGGAAGAAGGCGCATGTGCATGTTCTCTTTGTAAGGTCAACAACATCCTGAGAAATAAAGAGAATGAATGACACAATTAGCTTAACGTGTGTACGAACATATTGTCGTGCATACAAACACACGACATTATAACGGTCGCGTGTTCGAATGAACGACAATTTTAAAACTCGTATCCTCGTATACACGATAACATAATGTCATGTATACGAACACACGATATTATAACAGTCATGTATACAAACACACGTGTTGATGAGTAGTCATGTGCTCGAACACATGACTACTCATGAAGGCGTGTGTTTGTGTACATGACCTACCTGTTTTGTTTTTTCCAATTTCAAATGCAATAGAAGTTCATGTATACAAACACACACCTTTATGAGTTGTCGTCGCACGCGTTCGCTCGATCAACTAAGTTATTGGCCAAAACCTAGCCTTGAAAAACATATTATTTGCACTTTATGACCTTTCTAATCCGAGGAACCACATTCTGCAAGTAACAACTGATAGTCAAACAATATTACAAAAATAATTTGAAGGCGTACTTCAATTAGACCACACTAACTCCCTCTTGTAATGTGGCAAAATGTGATATGAGTCTTCGGGGTTGCTATCGATCAATCGAATCAATTCCTCTTTCGCCCTCCATGCCCTTCTATAGTTGACTTTGATGCCCAAATGTTTCTCAATGTACTGTTGTATATTTTCTGTTTTGATAGAGTTTGAATCCTTATGGAGGCCATGACACTTCCTTGCAATCCACTTGAAGTCAAATGATGATCTTTCGAACTTATCTTTGTGTCACATGTATGCCTTTCTTCCCTCATTATCACGCTTATTCTATCTAGTCTGTTCGAAGCTTGTATGTACCATTTACACCCTAGAACCTTGTATGTTGTAGCAAATGTGTCCTTGTTCTCATCCACCACTTCGAACATGAACTTCCTCTTGATTGCCAAATCAGTAACTACCATCTTGAACTGCTTGATGCTTTCGAACATAGCCCCTAACAAAAGTTGTGCCTCGTAATCATCTTCTTGCAAACTACCACTCAACATCACCTCCTCCTCATAAAGTTGTGCAAGACTGCCCAAACCAAAATAGGTGCCCTAATCCTAACCACCATCACTTTCAATATGAAGGAACTCATCATCCTTTGATTCTTGCTTATTGGACACAACATACTTCTCTTTAAATGTGTATGGTCCAGACTTGGCCTTCCCTCTAGAAGTGGATGGTTTGGCTACATGTTGGACTTCTATCATTAAGACGAGTCTCTTCTCGTAGGATCTGCTTGCAGAAATCTGGTTGTGTAAGAGGCTCATGTCACTCATCCCCTGACTGATCGTTTAAAATTAAAACCCTTGCAAGTGCACAAGGCAATTGTACTACGGCGAGTATTAAAGGGTTGTCGAACCTCAGGGATGGATTAATCTTTTACCAAATTCAAGAGAAGAAAGTTGCAGTTTTTGTTTAATCTAAATAAAGTTATGAACTTTAACTACTAAGCTGAGTTTTAATCAATATAGAGAAATATCAAGGCAAAGAATCCACCACTAGACATGCAATTACTACTCTCAATTATTATTAAGCATACATTGACATGATGTGGTAATTCGTGTTCTTGATCGGACACACGATTACTAATGAATTCACTAACGTTCTTGATCGGACACGAAAGTTCATCCACTATTGTGTAATCAATCTTATCCTTGATCGGGCATAGAATCAATCACAACTCTATTATAATGTAATTAATCTTATCCTTGATCGGGCATAAAATCAATCACAATATCTAATTTCATTCATAATCAATCAAGTCTATGATCAAGCACTCAAAAGAAACTCATGAAATCGCATTAAGTATGAATCATAATCAACTTTATAGAATTAAACTATCAAGAGTAGTAATACACATCTAGGGCTTCATCAAGCCTTGACAAGGAATTTAGTTACACATAGAAAGAGAGAAAAGAAAAGTCTGTTTATGTAGATCCATCGTCATGAATCCTTCTTCTTCTTTGCTCCAAAAGACATCTTCTCTTCCTCCTCTCTAGCCTCCAATAAAGCTCTGATTCTCCAAGGTTGAATGCCCAAAACGTTCTGCCATAAGGCCTATTTATAAGAGTGAAGAAAAACCACGAAGTCCCCTTCCAAATCAAAGTCGAAATAGGTCTTATTTCGGTTTGCCGCACACGGCGATCGATCGCTCCGTATTGTCGATCGTTCGCTGTCCGATCGATTGCAATTCCTTTGTTATTTTCCTCCGATCGATCGCTTTGCCGATCGACGCCGTATGATACCGATCGATCGTAATTACTGTCTTCAGCGATTGAAAAATTCCAGTAGATACGATCGATCGCGTTGATGGCGATCGATCGTTGTTACTGTTCATGAATTTCAAATGGCTATAACTTTCTTTCCCGAATTCCGAATTGTGCATGGTTGGTGGCGTTGGAAAGCTGACTTCTTGAATCTTAACATGAAACTTGAATCAGTCCAATACGACATTTGTACACGAAGTTATAATAATTTAACCATTTAAGTTACTTTTCTCCTCATTTCTGTGTATTACTCTTGTTTCCTACAAAAACCATAAACTATATTAAAGTAGTAGTTATTCTAATCAAACACCAGCATAAACATAAGTTTAGGAGATAATATAATGCATATTTCATGTGCAGATCACTGACCACGGTAATTCCTCGTCATCCAACTACTCTTCATTTCAGTGTGTGCGTGTGGCAATGTACACGCAGGGAAAATGGTCATACGTGCATGTGTACATGACTTCAAGTCAGGTCATGTGCATGTGGACATGACTTTGCGTTAGCGTGTGCATGTGTACATGACTTCAAGTCAGGTTGTGTGCATGTGTACATGACTTTGCATTAGCGTGTGCATGTGTACAAAACTTCAAGTCAAGTCGTGTCTTCGAGAACATGACTTGTATAGTTAACGTGTGTGAATTTCAATTCTTCCCATAACTTGAAATGACGAATCTTCATCTCTTCCTCCTTCAACTGTTGATGCATTAATGTCATTGAATGATGAATCAGGCTCTGTCACACTCCAAAATCCTAGACCTCAATCAGAGCACGGAAGCAACTAATCATAATAATGTCAAGAGGTCAGATCTCGGGGAGTGACCGAATACTCGATCGATCCCAATCCAAAAATATAAATTTGGAATGCACAAGATCAAAATGACTGAACAATATCAAAATATCCAATCTTAATATAACATTAAAATCAACTACTTAAATTATTACAGTTGATCAAAACTCAATAATAACAATATAGAATTCTGGCACATAGGCTGACAAGTTTACTAGAGACAACCATAAAAGAAATAATAGAGAAACTTAGTCTCTAAGCTTCAACAATCCAAAGCAACTCCAGCAATAATACCTGCTCAGCTTCTCTCCTTTTTGATTACTACATCAGATGATGCATGAGTATTCCAAAGGAAATTCCAAGTAGGATACCCAAGAAAATCCCTCAAATAGAAGGAATATAATAGATATTAACATCACATTATAGAGAAGAAAACCAAAGTTCAACAGAATCAAAAGTTGCAAATACCGAGTTTTCTTCACTTGAATACAGATCATACATAAGACAATAGTAGTTCAAGGTATGGATAGAATAATCATTCAAGACTCCAAACATACATCACGTAAGGAGAAGACAACAATAATTCCAGACTCCAAACATCTAAAGTGTAGGAGGTGTCAATTTCTGCTCTCAATTCAGTCCACTTCCCCTATGGACTTCTATACTAGATTATCCTAGAGGTTCTTCAGAGGAACCCGACCATGCGTCTAGGGATGCTGGCCCTATCGGTGCTTACGGGCACAATGGGCGGAGACTATAAGACCTTCCGTAATATCTTGTAATCTAAGTACGTATATATACCTTTATTGGCTGAACTACAGAGGTTCAATAATAATCCAAGATCACTAAGTATCTAGCAATGGCTTGTGAGCATACTATGATTCCACCTCGAAGAGATCTCTATTAGAACTCTTAGTGGAGAAGCAGTTTACATGGAACTGAATCAACTTTTAAACAACAGGAGCTATCTCATCAAGAGACTCATTCAATGATCTTTCTTTAGCTTATTCACAGAGGAGTACAATAGATATTTCATTATCTCAATCAGGATAGACTCACATAGGAGTAATCAAAGAAGTTTATTGTTTCAAACATCGGATAACTCATGACTAAGAACTCATCAAACAATTGCCACACCGAGCACCTTCACCGTGCATAGCCCTAATTAAGACCATCCCCGAATCAGACAACATCAATATTTTTATATCACAAAATGACAAGATAGCAAGGTTTAAGCATTCAAACCCTAACCGAGAATTTGATGTTCATAAACGGTTTTATGAAACTCAAGACATGTAGTGCACCGCACCACCAAGAAAGAACTCGATTCATAGTTACCTTTTCTGAATTACCATAAATGTAGTCATTACTAATCTAGTTCTACAGTACTTTATAAGGTTATTGTTTCTCATAAATAATCATGTCTTATAATCTTAGTACGTATTAGTATTTTAATCTCTAACATAGGGTACTGTTGTATGCACAATAGCCCACTTCCCATGCTCACTACGATATGTACCGAACTTATTATGATCCAAAATTTTTACAGAAGACAACCCCTTGTCTATAGTTTCTAACTCTTTTGATGGTATAAATTTCCAAATTTTTTGCAATTAGTTATTAATTTTTCATTACCACTCATTGGCACAGAATCAGTTCTGGCCGAGAGCACCAAACTTAATATAATATAATTAATAACTTATAAACACTTACTTCAATACCTATTACTACCTCCCTGACATTGTATCTCACCTTCTTAAGCATTTTACTGAACCCCATTGCATCTGTGATTATGTATTTTACTTCATGAAGCCCTCTATGCAAAGTAGTTTATACAAACAAAAGTTATCTCTTTAAGGCCACCATACTCAAAAGAGATAATTAATCAAGGACATAACAACTAATTATTCACAAAATGACTTGATTAACGAAAGCCCCTCGTGACACCAGCAAGCTCTGACCCATAATTCTACTTACTTTAGAATTAATGCATCATATACGCTTAAGATTAGGAATATTGGTATGAAATAGAATAATCATCACTAAGATTCAAGCAATTGAATTAGGAAAGACGACAACTTTCTGTGGACATAACGTCACACGATATGAAACAATATGAAACGAGTCCAATTGGAAATCAATAAAGATAGGGTGTCTTTGTAGGACTAGCACGTGAAGGATTTGAACATAAAAATCGAGTAGAACCAATAATCACTTACCAGACATAACAATCGGCATTTTGTCTACTTAGACAACACCACCATCACAATAATCAGCAGTATTATCATCTACTACAATCATAACCCATATGATATGATAATCATGGTAAACAAGATTTTAATATCAAGAAGTGTAGGGAAAAGAAAGTCATCCTACCTCTTTACGATAAACCGAACTAGTCTTCGCGTGCTTCAAACTCTACCTTGCACGACCTCCTCCGCTTTGCCGATCCACTAAGAAACAAGGCGAGGACTAGAATAGGGTGATCGCTGGTTGGAATGAGTAGAAGAAGGAAGAACGCGCCAGCACCCACGCACAACTCGATTTGCCAAAAAAGGGATGCCGACACTCCACAATTCCAACTTAAATAGGTAGTTTCTTTTCTAATTCAAACAACTCTCCACCGTTGATCTTTTCCACATCCAACTGTCACAAATCAGTCCAGCAAAGAGGATCTCTTCGGCCAAGACATGATCCCCTAAACTCTCTCTCTATTTCGGTTAGGATTTCACAAAAAGAAGGGATTTAAATTCCTTCAATCGGTTACTATAACTACCATGGTAATTACCTTCTTTAATTCCAATTTGGACGTCCTCTCCTTGACAAGTAACACCCCTAATTGGTTGAAGAGAAGTCATGCCAATCTTCTCATTAAATCCTAATTGAATCCTACTAAATTTACCATAACCACTTTAGGTAAATTTCCTTCTTTAAATGCAATCAGTTTTAATTAGGAATATAATCTCAATTTTCACCCACGACTTGATCCCTCAAACAAGGAAAATCAGTTAAGCCACATCACCCACGTGACCCCTAATCCCAATTTAAAAGGATTTCAAAATTACCATTGCAATTACCCGAAACGGTGCAATCGATCGCGTCTTCTCTAGCGATCGATCGGCACACACACAAAAACGTGATTCATAGTTGATACGATCGATCGCAAGAACATAACTCAAAAATCACATTAGATACGATCGATTGTCTCGTTACCGATCGATCGCACTAGACTTTAGCTCATCAAAAAAATTGACCCGATCGATCATGTCTCCCACGCGATCGATCGCGTCCAAAAATTTTCTGAAATCAACAATCTTTTTAATTAATTCAAAAACTCACAATTTAAGGCAAAAGAAAGCTTACCTTGAGCAATTTAAACAATATTTCCCGCCATCACACCAATCAAAACACCCGCTTAAGAATTTAAATTTTTTGGGTATTACAGGCTCTGATCTTGTCCTTATTGACACAGGTATCCTCTCGTCCTCCTTATTGACACTGGAGGTCATCTCCTTATTGACACTAGAAGTCATCTCCATATTCACAGTAAAGGTCCTCTCCACGTACAGGTCTAGTACTTCATTTGCGGCTCACTTGTGAATGAGAAAAGCTGTCTCCAGGTCTTTATCGTCCTCAAGGACATATGGGGATGCAGATGAAACAAGATATGACAAAGAAAAAGTACCATATGCAGACTTGAATGGTAATCTTTCTTCCACTTGCTTCAAAAGTTTCAGGTACTTTACTTGTGTATCAATAGTCATCAACTTCAGTTTTCAGCCCACGTATCCATCAAAATTTCTAAACACTCCATCATAGTGTAAGCATATATGAACCTTTTTCATAACCCCTTGCCAATACTATCCCCCAACAATTAAAAAACCAAAATTTATTAAACCGTGTATGAGTCGTGTGTACGGGCACATGACTTTCTTTACAGTCGTGTGCATGCATACACGATAATTTAGAAAGTTGAAAACTTGCCAAGTTTTTAACTTTCTTCTTTGGAACCAATTTTCAATATAAAAATCGTTGTATTTAAACTTGACGTACCATTTTTATTGTACGCTTTCTCCGTTGCAGTTGTTTTTGCGTAAATAGCTCTTTTCCACTGGTTTTGCTATTTTTCGGCGTGAAATCTTCTTTTTTTTGGATTGGACAGCGTCGACGGTGATATGGACCACTATGATAGACGTAGATTTGCCGAAATGCCTTCTTCCACCCCGCAAAGCACTAAAATGAAGAATTTGGGTGCAACCATGGCTACCTAATCCAGCTGGGGGTATTTTGGGTACATCATGTCCAATTTTCCGGCAATATGGAAGGAACGAGGAGATTCCAGGTAATGTGAGAAAATAGCTAGTGGCGCCAGGTAATATGGAAATCAATAAGTTTGATGTACCCATCAGGCTTACAATAAAAAAATCAATAATTTTGATGTGGATGATGAGACAAATCTACGCTAAAGTCCAATCTACTTATTTAATGCATGTGCCAATTGCAGCAATATAGTATTCCATCCTATTTTAATTAGTGTACTTCTTTCTTTTTTGGGACATTAATAATTATATTCCGGCGAACCATAGAATACAATTTTGGTAATTCATAAATAACCATCTCAACGTGCACCTTAATCTTAAGCTATTAAAGTAATACCCGAAAAGCATTGTAGCATAGTGGTAGTAACTCTCCACTACTAAGGAGAGTCTTAGAAAGGATTATTTGGCCATAGGGCCTACTACTTAGGTGTGAGTGTATGGCATCACTGCCATGGGACGGTTGTTGGTATATATATATATATGAAGTCATTGATTGACCGATAAAAAAATTAACATCTCAACATTTTTGCAAAAAAAAACAGAACTCCCACCCCACATTTATAGTAATTTTGATTGATTTCAAAAATTGAACTTTAGTTAATTTTTTTATAATAAATAATGAGGTATAAAGAAATTAAGTTTCTTGAGTCTTGAGACCTTTCCATCAAGTTATCAAATAAGTGCTTCCCATTTTGATGCTCGATACACATTGGCGATTCAATGGAATATATATATATATATATATATGAGGCCTAAGGCGATGTTTATAGTAATATTTTAACTCAATTAATTAACCAATTACTAAAATTCTTCAATTAATTTTGTAAAGTTCAGATAATTTACCTATTCATCTTTCTTTTGAAAGTTTTATCTTCTTAACAAAAATGTGGAAACAAAACAATGACTTTGATAATAAAAAGTATACAAAGAAAATAAGGACAATATAAGCTACAATGTTATGATGAAAAAACAAGATATTCGAGGGGGCTGGTACATTGTTTTTTTACAAAAAAGAGAGGAAATAATTCCTGCTATATTTGACAATTGAGAGAGATTAGAGAGTGTAGTATGAGAGGGGTGGTGAAACAATAGTGACATACAAAGAGCAAATTGTTGTATGACTAAAGATAAATTAACAACCCATATACTAAGTGAATGTTGTTAACTCCATCGTTATGTCTCACAATGCCTGGTTCCAAGTTCGGGGAAAGGAAGGAGGGTTAGCGTTAGGTTGACAGTCAGCTATAAAAACTCTGTCAATCTCTATTAATATTATACCACACATTCTAGCCAGAATTAGGGCATTCTCTGAAATCGATGTGTTGCAATAATGCCATGTTACAATGAAATGTGAGTAAGGGTTCTCGCATTAGTCTTAATAGGCACGAGTAAAGAAGCTTGTCTAAGAACGTAGGGTTAGAGTGGCAATGTGGAATATTGAGACTGTGAAGGGTAAAAGTATGGAGTTAGTAGAAACACTTAAGAGAATGAGGGTTAACATAGCTTGCTTGTAGGATATTAAGTTTGTAGGAGAGAAAGTTATAGAACTAGGAGAAGACATTAAACTATTTTATGTAGCTAGGTAAATATTCAAATAGGAATGGGTGGGTATAGTGGTTGATAAGAACTTGCGAGAAATCTTGTAAAGGTAAAGAGATTTATTGATAATATTATATTGGTGAAACTAGTGTTAGGGAAATTCATAGTTAATGTTATTAGTACTTATGCATCTCAAGTATGATTAAGAGAGAACTTAATAAATAGTTTTGGGAAGAAATGGACTTAGGGGCCGTTTGGGGCATGAAAAATCAGCTCCATCCAGTTGAAAAAAATCCAGCTGAAACACCTCATGAGGTTTTAAGAAGAGTGGAGGAAGCTGAATACGTAATGCAAGGGATACCCAACAGGAAAAAGTTATATAGGGGGGGAGAAGAACATATAATACAAGAGAGTGCACAGAGAGTAAGGATTTGAGAAGAGGAATGAGACGGAAGAAATTATTCTTGAATTTGCAATAGCAAGCAATCTAGGTATAGAAAATACATATTTCGATAAGAGAGAAGAGTATCTAGTAACTTTTAAGAGTGTACCTCACAAGAACCAAATAGATTTTTTTAGTTAAAACGATGATAGAACTAAATGTAAGGATTATAAGGTTATAACCAGAGAATTTGTAACACTACAACATAAATTAGTTGTTTTGGATGTCTACATGAAAGAGTGGAGGAAGCGAATGTCAGATAAAGGGAGATTAAGATCAAGTAGTGAAACTTGAAGGGTAAAATACCCAACACTTTTGTGAAGAGATTGAGGGTTGAAGGAAATGGGAACTTAAATAAGGAATCGACAATGATTTGGAGTAACATGGTTAATTACATAAAAAAGTGGTTAAAGAAGTGTTTGGTGAAGTGAGGAAGAGAATGGACGTTAAGAAAGAAACATAGTGGTGGTGTTGAAGAAGGCCAAAAAGTTATCAAGGAAAAAAATATTTCATCAAGGAGTAAGAAAAATATAAAAAGCAAGAGAATTGAAAAATATACGTTAAGTTTAAGATAGAGGTTAAAAAATAGTGAGTGAAGCTAGATATAAGGCATTTGATAATTTATATAGTAGGTTAGGGATGAAGGAGGGGGGTAAGGACATATATAAGATAGCTAAGTTAAGAGATAAAAGAAGTATGGACTTAGAGCAAGTTAGGCGCATTAATAATAAAGATCCAAAAGTTTTAGTGAAAGATGATGAAATTATAGAGAGATAGTGTGGATATTTGAGTATTTATTGAATGAAAATTGTAATAGTGGCATGTATATTGAGTTTAGTTATGTTAAAGAGATAAGATATTTTAGGAGATTCTTCGTAGACGAGGTAAGAGTTGTGTTAATGAATATGAAGAAAGACAAAGTTCTAGGACATGATGGAATCATTTTGAAATATGGAAGGCTCTCGGAGGTTTGGCTTAACTTAGTTGATTAATTTGTTTAACAAGATCAGGAAGTCTAACAGGATGCCAAAGGAGTGGAAGATAAGCACCCACATACACTAATATAAAAATAACGGGGACATCCAGAGTTGTACAAACTACAGAGGTATAACATTTTATGGGGCATACTATGAAGTTGTAAGAAAGAGTTATAAAAGGATGTTTGTGAAAAGTAACTAAGTAATAGAGAGTCAATTTTGTTTCATACTGGAGAAGTCAACAACAAAGCTATATTTTTGTTATGATCGTTAGTAGAGAGATATGGGGATAAAAAAGACTTCTATATGACATTTATATATTTGAAAAAATCCTCCAACACTGTGCCGATAGAGCATATTTAAAGTGTTTTGAAGAAGAAGGGAGTCATAAGATGTTACATAGATATTATAAAGGATATGTATGAAGGGGTTGTGACTAGTATACAACAATTGAGGGGGTGGGGAACCAAGAAGTTTTCGGTTACGATAGGTCTTTATCAAGAGCCAGCTGATCGTTTAAATATAAAACCCTTACAAGTGCACAAGGCAATTGTACTACGGCGAGTATTAAGAAGGGTTGTCGAACCTCAGGGACGGATGAATGATTTACCAAATTCAAGAGAAAATAGCAATGTTGATTCTAGACTAAGAAAACAATAAACTTTTAACTAAACTAAGTGAGAATTAATCAATGTGGAGAAGACCAAGGCTTCGAATCCACCACAATAAACTAGTGTATAGTCTCTCTCTCTTTTGAATAAAGATTTCCAATTGGCTAGCATATTCCTCTCGGACATACACTTGTCAACTCAAAATATAGTGCTCTCCTCTCGGATGTAATACATAAAACGGTTAAAATATGGAATTGTGATCTATCTCTCTCGAGTATAAACCAATGCAATTTTATTGATATATAACACCTCAGTCTACTCACGTTCTTCTCGGATACACAAGTATTTTTCAGATTGAAACTCACAAGAATTCACTCTTGTCTCTCTCGAGTACAAAGAACAAACCTTTATTGAATTAACGGTGATTACACAATAAAATCCATACACCAACTAGAGTAAAAACATAAGATGAGAGAAAAGAAACTACACAACTGGATTATTGGGCTTCATCTATGCCTTGGAAAGGTGTTTAGCCTCGCATCGGAAGAGAAATCACCATCATGTTCTTCATCTTCTTCTCTCCTTTGCTCTAGCCTCAAATTTAGCTCTAAAGTCTCCAAGGGTTGGTCTCCAAGATTGATTCTCTAGTGGTCAAAACGTTCTCCCATAAGGCCTATTTATAAGAGTGAAGAGAAACCACGAAGTTCCCTTCTAAATCCGAGTTGAAATAGGTCTTATTTCTGGATTTATGCATACGGCGATCGATCGCTCCGTATTGCCGATCGTTCGCATACCGATCGATTGCAATTCCTTTGTTATTTCTCCCGATCGATCGTTTTGTCGATCGATGCCGTATAATACCGATCGATCATAGTTACTGTCTTGCATGATTGAAAAATTTCAATAGATACGATTGATCATTTTGAGGTCCGATCGATCGTTTCCTTCAATACACTGCTTTTGCGGCTCTGGCGATCGATCGCATTGCTAGCTGATCGATCGTGGTTACTGTTCAAGAATTTCAAATGGCTATAACTTTCTGTCCCGAACTCCGAATTGTATATAGTTGGTGGCATTGGAAAGCTGACTTCTTAATATTTAACATGAAGCTTAAATAAGTCCAATCCGATATTTGTACACGAAGTTATGATGATTTCACCATTTAAGTTACTTTTCTCCTCATTTCTGTGTATTACGCTTGTTTCCTACAAAAACCAAAAACTATATTAAAGTAGTGGTTATTCTAATCAAACACTAGCATAATCATAAGTTTAGGAGATAATAAAATGCATATTTCATGTATAGATCACAAGCCTTATATCCTTATCTTTTTTATTTATCAATGGATGAGCTAATTATATATATATATAAGATAATGTACTTTGGTGTATATTTTTTTGCAGATGAAGTAGTTTTAATTTATGAGAGTAAAATAGGTTTGAATGCAGAAGTAGAATTATGGAGGGAGGCTCTAGAATCAAAATGTTCATAATAAGTAGGACTAAGACAGAGTGCATAAAATTTAATTTTAAAGAAGGTAGAACCTTAGTTGAAATAAATGAGAATGAAGTGCCAATGTGTGATAAATTTTGTTACTTAGGATCCATTATCATAAAGAATAGGATATTGATAGTGATGTAGTGTAAGGTGGTAAATGCGGGTGGGCAAAGTGGAAGATAGCCTCAGTTTTTTTGTGTGATAGACGTTTTTTAAAAAGGCTTAAAGGCAAGTTCTATAGGACAACCATTAAACGCAATATTCTATGGAGTAGAGTCTTGGACACCAAAGAAAAGTCATATAGGTAAGTTGAATGTAGCCAAAATAAAAATGCTAAGGTGGATAAGTGAGATAACTAGGAGAGACTAGAAATTAATATATTCATGAGAATTTAGGGATCGCTACTTTGGGCGAAAAGTTGAGGGAATGTTGGTTGTTTTAGTATGGGCATATGCAAAGAAAACCAATAAATACTTTTGTGAAAAGATTATGAGGGATGCATATAAATGATGTCAGAAGATAGAAAAGAAGACCTAAAAGAACTTAGATGGAGTTTATAAAAAAATGATATGACTTTACTATCTCTTACAAAAGAGTTGGTACAAAATAGGCGTGAATAGTGGATCCATGTCGGTGATCCCAAATAGTTGGGAAAAAAAGCTACTTGATTATGATTGTGATACTAAATTACTGTTGGGAAAAAATGATATGACTTTAATATCAATTACAAAAGAGTTGGCATAAAAGAAGCCTGAATGGAGGTATAAGATCTATGTTGCCCCGAATAGTTAGAAAAAAATATTACTTGATTATGATTAGGCTTATTATACTAAATGACTGTTGCATTTTAATGGAAGTAAGCCATCTCGATTAGAATGAAAGAACAAACTATTCTAGTGGTTTGGTACTTTGTTTTTGACAAGAAAGAGATGAAAAATCCTTGTTGTCATTGATAATTGAGAGAGATGCGATAGTGTAGTATGGTAATCGTGAAATAATAATGACCCCTCTCGTATATATGTAATCATTAGGTTTTGAAAATCGTGAGTGTTAATCTGATCATCACTAATAATAAGCTTTTGGCAAAAACAAACGAAGTAATAGGAAAACAGATGTAGCATGTAGCATTGATACATGTCTCTTTTGTTAATTTAAAAATTATACTCCCTCTTCCGGTGAAACTTGTCTAGATTGGAAAAAAGATGGGTCCAACATCATATGGCTGAGTTTGCTCGGAGGAGAAAAGTCTGATTTTTTGTACGGCCCCCCTAGAGTCCAATTAATTTCATCTGTAATGCAGATTGAAGACAAGCTTTTCAGCGATGCAGGTCTGTCTAATCGTATCGTATCTCGAATAGATATAGCACGTGTTTTAATGCTCTCTCTCTCTCTCTCTCTCTCTGAGAGACATGTTACACATCCATATGTACGGGGCCCTTGTTTTCGGTTGGGGCTTGGGAAGGCATTTGCCTGCCATCCTGTCGCTCCAGCTGGCCCTGCCAATTCACAGAAACAACCATTGATTGATCTAAGGACTTCTCACTGATTTATCCATTCATCTTTCTTTTCAGTTTTATCCGCATTACTCTCTCCGTCCAAAATTATTTATCCTGGTTAAAAAAACAACTTGTCATTTTGGTTTCTTAATGAGGATAAATATTTTTGGACGGTGGGTATTCTAAAAAAATACGTGGAAACAAGACCAACACTTTGATAATAAAAAGGTATACAAAGAAATAATAAGGACAATATAAGCTAGAATGTTAGATGAAAAAACAAGATATGCGAGGGGGCTGGTACGGTGTTTTTGACAAGAAAGACAGGAAATAATTCCTGCTGTCTTTGACATTTGCGAGAGATGAGAGAGTGTCATACAGGAGGGGTGAAATAATAATGACCTATAAACGACTAAGGATAAATTAATAACCCATATATTAAGTGACTGTTGTAACATGTAATTTCAATGGAAGTAATCCATCCCGATTAGGATGAAAGAACAAGATTTTCTAGTGGATTGGTACTTTGTTGTTTACTAGAAAGAGAGGGAAAACTCTTGTTCTGTTTGATAATTGAGAGAGATGACAGAGTGTTGAAGTATGGGGCAGGGTGTAATTATAGTACCCCTTTCATAGTTATGATAAGGTTTTTCCAATCGTGAGTGTTAATCTGAATCTCTGATCAAGAGCTTTTTTTATACAATTATTCTCTGATCAATAGCTAGTAATAATAAGATTTCGACAAAGACAAATGAAGTTAGAGGAAGGCCGACGTAGAGCATGTACATGCCTCATTTGTTAAGTTAAAAATTATACTCTTCCAGTGAAGCTTGTCTGGATTTGAAAATGGATGGGTCCAAACGTCACATGGTTTGCTCTCTCTCGAGAAAAAACGAGGGGAGAGGGAGGGAAACTCTGATTTTTTGTGGGCCTTAGAGTTCAATCAATTTCATTTGTAATGCAGATTGCAGACAAGCTTTATGGGATGGAGGGAATAGTCAATAGACCATATGAGGTCTGTCTAATCGTCTCTCAAATAGATATAGCACGTGTTTTTATGTTCTCTCTCTGAGACACATGTCACACATCCATATGTACGGGGCCCTTGTTTCGGTTAGGAGACATTTGCCGATCACTATGTCTCCAGCTGGCCCTGCCAATACACCTAAACAACCATTGATTTATCTAAGAACTTCAGTTGTACTTTAAATGAACTGAGGCTATGCTCTTCTTTTGTTCCTGTTAGTAAAACTAAAGTTTACTTTGGATGAACTGAGGCTATGTTCTTTTTTTGTTCCTTTTAGTAAAACTACTCTAAAAATAGTTAATGTTGAAGCAAGTAATGGCAGGAAACGAACATTCAATGAGAACACTTTGGACAACTTCACATGTTCACCGACATGGATTTACAAAAAAATTAAATGTATAAAAGCCGATGAGGCTTAGATGGCTCCCTATCCTGACAACCAACTAACTTCAGGGGCCCTTAATTCAAGTCAGATGCAACCCCATCTGTCTTACTCTCGATTTCCTGGGGCACATATTTATTGCTACGTGACCATTCGTTTTTTTTTTTTGCACCGCCACCCCAAAATGACCGTACGGAGGATTTACAAAAAATTATGGGTATTTTCTAGAAAAAACATCTAAAACAGGACAGAGGGAGTATATTTACATACATTAAGTTTAGAATGTTATAATATATAATAAATTAATAAAGATTTCCGTTTTCTAACAGCTCGAGCTTTTGGGAAACTTAGTTATCTAACATGGTATCATAGCTTTAGGCTATAGAAAGTCCTAAGTTCTAGTCTCACTGGAGGTATTTATATCTTAATTAGGTTTCATATGGCGCATTTTGTGGACGCTTACACATGAGGGGGATGTTCTAATATACAATAACTTAATAAAGATTTTCATTTCCTAAGAACTTTTGGGAAACTAGGTTATATAATAAGAAATAAATGATACCCATAATGGTTAATGTGCCTCCATGCCCGGCTTGCCCCTTCAGCTTCTCCTACGAACCTCTGCCATGGGACCGGTGGGTCGCTGGCATGGAAAATCGTCTCGCCGATATATCGGTATCGGACACAAACCGATACACCGATACCCTTAAATCTCATTTTTTTCAAAAATTTTCATATATCGGCGATACCGATATCGCCGATATACCGGTTTCGGACCGATATATCGGTATTTTTTGAATTAAAAAATTTTTTTTCTAAATTTTTTTTTCTTTTTGGAAAAAAAAAAACTTTCATGTTTGTTTTCTATCCTAATATGCATATTTTGAAATGTATTCTTTGTTTAAATTAGTATAACTCATTTTAGAAGTTAGATTATGAAAATATATGATAAAAACTAGTTTTTAACGACCGATATTTTTTTACACAATATCTCCGATATTTCGTCTCTTTGGCCTACCGATATTTTACCAATATCCGATACGACATTCCATGGTCGCTGGGGATCCACACTGGGGGGTGGGGACTGGGGAGCAGTGATGGTGTGCCACGTGGTGGGACAATTATGAACTTATAGGCTGCTGAGTGAGGAGGAGGGAGCTAGGACGAAATTTGTGTGGGTCAAGATAGAGTTGTTTGAGAGGAAGCAAGCCCATTTAGCAGGATTATTCATGCGACAAGTTTGCCTCAACTTTGTTTTCGTAGAAAAAGTTGTTTTGCAACGAGATTGGAGGCTTTAGCCGCAAGCTAGGGTTTTAAGAGCTCAATTTTGTTGTGCTTAAGCTAATGAGTCCATCATAATGAGTATAACATAGATGACTGTTTTTTTGGTAAAGTACGAAGTTAAGGAAGCAAAAGTCAAATACTTTTCGAGATGCTTCGCAACTTGGATGACCCAAGGCAATGTAAATTCCTGGATGAGAAAAGCTACAGATGCTCAATTAGGGCCAGGCGCTAACATGTGGGCATGGAGCCCATGATGGTCTTGGGGATGGGCTTTCTAAAACAAAAATGTTGGATTGGCAAATTCCATGACAAATGCACTAAGATCAAGGTGTAAAGGATTCGTGTAAAATCACAGAATTAGGGTGGTTCGATTATTTGAAAATAAGAGATGGAGAGTTGACATATTAAAATTTTAGATTTAAGTACAAGTTCAACAAATTCAAGCTACGGGTATTTTGGCAACCAATTCTAGTAGAAGCAAAATCAAAATCAAACAGAAAAGTGGAAATTCTGATTTCCCCTTATAATCTATGCATTTGGTTGGCAAATTTTGCTAAAAATAAAAGTATTATTATTTTTATAATTATTCGAAGCTGACTAGGGCAAGAACGTAGGGAGAAAAATTGTTTTCTCTTTACGTTTCTGCCCTTGCCATCTTTAGAGAATTACTAAATTGAGATTAAGTGACTTCTCTTCCACTTTCTACCTAAAATCTTCGTAAGAGGAGATTATGTGGTAAGGATTTTCTATTGTTTTTGACTTTCTGTCTTGTTTCACTACATGTTGCACTTTTCTAAAAATTAGCGTACCAAATGCACTACTCCGAAAGAAGCTTAAATTCTCTGAAAAGTCATGTGGAAAGTGGTTTCCCATGCAACCAAACGCACTATGTGGATTCTGAAAGTGCTCTTTAGTCCTAGAGGGGAGAGGTTAATAGGACCACCAACCACTAAAAAATCTCACTCTATTTTACTAACAGACAATGTTAATTTAAACAATCATTCAATATAACATTATCACATTAACAAGTAATTGGAAGCACATGAGTGTAGAATGAGTGTGATAATTTCAAAGACAAGCAAACATAACCAATCACACAAAGATCTATAGTGATTCCTCACCAAGCAACTCGCTTCAACGGGTATGTCCACTCTCGGAGCACCTAATCCAAGGGACCTCCGACATTCACCAAGTGAGGATTTTTAGCTCACCCACAACATCATACACTTACCGGTTTGCTTGGATTATGGGGAACCATACAAGAGTGAATCTATACTCACCACGAACCCAACTCTCTCAAAAGAGTGGTTCGACCCTATGGTTTGCACTACAATCTAACACAAGTAAAAGAGAGATTTAAGAGTACTTACTTAAGGATGAAGAAGTGACTAGAATACATACTCTTGAAGGGAGGATGTGAGATATCCTACCCGGTTTGCTCAAACTAGTCTTGAGCTAATAGCCTTCCATTGTCCATCTTTGGATTCAACTAATGATGCTCCAAAATTTTAGAGGTTTTTTGAACAAGGGATTGGTTTCTCTAAGAATTTTCCTATGGGATTAAGTAAAACTATGACCAAAGATTCTTTGAACTACTCTCAAGGGTCAAGAGTATGGACCCATCGAATCACTAATGAGGGACCGAAGAGTAGATCAAAGTAACTTAAGACCTTTGACAGATTTGCAAGTATTTAATTCAAGGTCAAGAAAGGTTTTCCAAAGGTTGATTTTAAATGCTCCAAGAAACTATGATCAATGATGACTTGAATCCCTTCGTAAGATCTTATAATAAAATCTTGAACTCCTTTTCAAGAAAGAAGAGAAAGAATAATAAAAAACACTCAAGGCTCTCTCATGATTTACAAAGAGAAGAATAAGACCAAGAGGTTTTTGGGGAGATGACTTCCACCATTTCTCCCAAGAGATAGGTATTTATAGAGGGAGAGATAGGTGTGTCCCATCCACTGGGGTTCAAACAAACTAGAGAATTATCCTAGAAGAATATTACATAGAGCAATAGATCTTGCAAACTAAGGGGAGAGAGCTTGATGACGCGTCACCATAAGTCTTGAACCTTTGAGCTTGACCCTTGTTATCTTCACTTTTCATTCCAAGTGATTTTCTTTGAGCACACATATTTGAGCCTTATCCATTTATATATTTCGTCTTCATTCTTGTACCTATTCTAAGACTCAACTAAGTTTTGTACAAAAATGACAACACTATAAAGGAGTATACATTTTTACAAATGTGACACTAACAGATTAAAATGAAGAAGCAGTAATCTAGTTAATGTTAAGCTAGAGAATTCAAGTCGTATTCCATCTTTCTGGTTAATTTCATATCTTATCAGAAACTCACTAAGTTGGTCTTAACCATTCTTCCGTTCGTTTCTATTCTAGAGTCAGTTTTCTAATAAAGTATTTTTCCAAACTGCCATACTTTGATCCTTACTTAATTTTTACAACATATTTCACATCTACGAGGAGATTTAATCTCAAGTATTAATATGATCTAGACTTCTAATAGACATCCACAATTTTCAAACGCATTCACTATTGTGCAAATAGGAGTTTTGTACACGAAGTAATGGTTGTTGCAATTTGACCTATTTGTGTGGTATTTTCAGGCCGGTCGATCGCACGAGCGATATACCTTCTTTTTACTGAATATATCCATTTGTTCACAGCCAATTGATCGCCTTGCCCAATAGTCTTCCAAAAGTAAGTTTCGTGACGTAGTCTGAACCAACTTAGGGAGTTTATAGATATGATATTCCTAAGTCATTTCACCATGAGAGTTGCCCTAAAATTCAGAAACCCTAGTTTTCATGTTCCTTTCATCTCTCATATTGTCAACTAATTAGCCTCCATTTTCTCATTGATTGATTCATGTTATTCGTGTTAGATCTATTGTTCTGAATGTTTCGAATTCTTGCGAGTTGTTTTAGATTTTTGTGACTTTAAATTGGGTGTTTTTACCCTAAATCTGAAGTCCAAAACCTTCTAGTTACTGGAAGTTCGGTCAACCTCTAGAAAGCGTGGAAGGATGCCTCGGTATCAATATGAGTGTGGATGACTACTGATATAGATATGCGTTGATGATACATTAGTACGAGACGAAATAGGACGTGTTGTATACTAAAAATTAATAAAACTGATAAAAAACAATTCTTTTGAGCATAATATGTAGAAAAAAGTTACAATGAATATTGAACTACAACATTACAAGTAGCACATGCTAGATGAGGAGGGCTAGGGCTGGTCGTGGACAGCCGTGTCCACTTGTCTGCTTGTTTCCGTGGTTGAGTCCGAGCCGTATAAATTTATTCGCGAAAGTTGGACACAAGCATGGACAGGGGTCTTCGGACAACCATTTGTCCGATGTCCAGAGTTTGCATAATAACAACATTTAGTCCAATGCTATCTCCTATAAATTTAAAGAAAAGCAGGGCCATATTAGTCACTTTTGTTATGTATTGTAGCCAATGAAGGCAGTTGCATGGTATTCTTTTCTTTTCATTGATTATTATATGTACTATATATACGTTTGATCAACAGGAGGTAATGAATTCTTTTTATTTTGTATGCATTTTATATCCTGAGATGGTCACGCGAGCTACAAATGGCATGCAAAAAGCTGTGTTGGATTTAAAACTTCATATGATTTCAGTTGTTGCATTGTCCGTGTTTGTGTCCCTGTCCGTATCCACTGGACAGATGGACATGGATATGGCATGGGCAATTGCGGACAAGCCTGGTCCGAGGTTCGTCCGGTCCAGGAGCAGCCCTAATTAAGCAGGGCCCTGATTTGATTCTCATATAGGGACCCTCAAGTGATTCTGGGAGGGGGCAACATTATATTGTTTAAAAAATAATGTTGATCTAACAATTTTTAACTATAAGTTAAGCCTCAATGGGTGAATTAGGCTCATCAACTAAATTATGTAGAAGTCCATAAGTTATAAGTTAGATGTGCTAGTGAATTGCATATTCCACAATATTTAATAAAAAAAATCTATCCACCTGATGGATCCACCTCTATTGGCATTGTGTTTTCTTTAATATTTTTGTTGCCAAATTAAATAGAAAAGGCATGAGTATAGTAATGTAAACAAAACCTCGTGAAAAGAGTTTGCCCATAAACTTTATCACACATTCACGCCAAGCAATTCACTTAAAGCTTGATCGCTTCTGTTGAACCCTTCAGGACCCGAACGAGCTCGCGCAGCACAACGGCCAGGCAACTGCCAGCGTCAATGCCCACCATGCCGGCCACCATCTTCAGCTTCCTCTTTGGGCCACGTTGTCCTCCTCCTCCGGCGACCCAAATATATCCCCAGTGCCCGCGTCCGACTTGGTGTCCGATGTAAGTAATTCCTTAATTACCCTTAAGTGGTCCCACATGATAACTAATAAAATTACAAGACTAGTTATCCTAATTCTAATTGGTTAAGGGTATGAAAGTAATAACCACCTTATGGACGTGGTACATATTGCATTCGTGCGCTTCTGGTGGATACATGATTCTTCCGTTTCAAACTTGTAGTCCAATTTCGTAGAATTCATGAATTGGGCAATGTGGTATGCATGGCATTCATTGAGCAAGATTAAACTCTAGCCACTCTTTCACAGTACATTCACTTCATTTTTACAACTGAAACGCATTTTCTGGAATCGCTTGTTCGTGGCCTCTCATATCTCACCCTTCTATATACAAGCATGATGGGCTTTCCATTCTTTACGCATTAACGTCCTGCCAATGGGCACAGGAGAGGAGGCCTCCAAAGACATGGGTCGATATGTGCTGCTTGACTGGCCTCATTCCTTCTCAGCTTCCTATCCCAAACCCCACCAAAGTTTGGTGAGCATAGGCGTTCCTTCCAACCCCTTCCCCCTCCCTTCCACCATGAACTTGGAGGGTGCAGGACAGTTGCACTGTGGAAGGCGAAGAAGACTGCCAGGACGAGGAGGTGGAGTCGGATGTAAGTAATCTTAATTAACATACAATATCATTATTAGTAATAGAGCATACCTGAATCCATGGCAAAATGATGAGGAGAGGTTTCTCTCCCTTGCCCTAATCTTTCTAACGATCTTATTCTTTAGATGGAATTTCTATCGTCTGGTTAATCTCTATGGGCGGAGAGGACCAACTCTTCTATTTATACTTAAGTAACCACGTCCAACAAGTAGTTATTACTTTCATACCCTTAACCAATTAGAATCAGGATAACTAGTCTTGTAATTTCATTAGTTATCATGTGGGACCACTTAAGGGTAATTAGGGAATTACTTACATTCTCCCACTTGGTCCGAATGATAATTATCATAATAATAACAAGATAACATAAGGTGCACAAGATTATCCATTCAGATTGGTCACATAAGACTATAATTAAACAAACTATTAATACGAGTCATGACGGTTCTATGTCTTTAGACGACACGGTCCCATTCATGTACCATAATATTAAATAATCTGTTCAATATAGTATTTAAAAGAGGAAATCATAAGAGTTCACTTAATGTCTCCACAAATTGAGACTAGTCCTGTCACAAATATTTATTCATTCACATTGATGCATAATAAGGATAGAAAAATCAGAAACACATTTATTGATATCAAAGTGTAATAAAGCATAAATATCATCATAAGTAAAGCACGATTCATACTATTATGGATTAGTGTCAAGACCCATTCTATTGGCATGTTCGATAAAGGTCTTTGGAGGTAATCTTTTCGTTAATGGATCGGCAATCATAAGGTTAGTACTAATTTGCTCTATAAACACTCTTTGTTTCTGAACTTCTTCTTTAACAACAAGAAACTTTAATTCCATGCGCTTTGCTCCTTTAGAGTACTTGTCATTTTTTTAGAAGATAACTGCTGCGGAGTTATCACAATAAATTTTTAGCGGTCGATCAATAATGTCGACAATACCAAACCCTGAAATAAAATTCCACAACCATAAAGCTTGAAGTGTGGCTTCATAGCATGCCATAAATTTAGCCTCCATAGTGGATGAAGCGATGATAGATTCTTTTCCACTTTTCCATGATATGGCTCCTCCAGCAAGTATAAATAAGTAGCTAAATGTAAACTTTCGATCATCAACACATTCAGCAAAATCAGAATATGAGTAGCCAATAACCTCAAGATTCTCAGACCTCCTATATATGAGCATGTGATCTTTTGTTCCTTGCAAGTACCTCATTACTTTCTTGGCAGCTTTCCAGTGATCCAATCCAGGATCTTTTGATATCTTTCTAGCATACTAGTAGAAAAACTGATATCTGGCCTTGTACAGATTTGTGGAGACATTAAACTTCTAACTACAGACAAATATAGAATACCCTCCATCTCTTTCCGTTCCCATTCATTCTTTGGACATTGCATAAGGCTTAATTTATCCCCTTTCTGAATGGGAATTGAGTTCACCCATATCTTTCATTTCAAAAAATTTAGAGAGAAAGTCCATGGTTTTATACATTAATCCAAGGTTATTACTTGCAATTAATATATCATCAACATACAAAATAAAAAATATGAACTTACTCCCACTGACCTTTAGATAAATACACCGAACAACGATGTTTTCTTTAAATCTAAAAGAAGTAATGGTATCATTAAACTTAAGGTACCATTGTCGGGAAGCTTGCTTAAGTCCATAAATTGATTTCTTAAGTTTGCAAGTTAAATGCTCTTTTTCTTCAATGGAGAATCCTTCAGGTTGGTCCATATAGACTTCTTCATCTAAACTTCCATTCAAGAAAGCTGTTTTCACATCAATTTGGTAGAGCTCTAAATCATAATAACCAATACTGAAATAATTCTGAGTGAGTCCTTTTTGGATACTGGAGAGAAGGTCTACAACATCATCATTAGTAATAGAGCATACCTGAATCCATGGTAAAACGATGAGGAGAGGTTTCTCTCCCTTGCCCTAATCTTTCTAATGATCTCCTTCTTTAGATTGAATTTCTATCATCTAGTTAATCTCTATGGGCGGAGAGAGGACCAACTCCTCTATTTTCATGCTTACACGATGTCTCGTTTCAAAACAGGGGGTGCAATGCATGCATGTGGGACTTAGCTAATGTCTTCCCCACAGAGGAATGAGCAGGCATGCATATTTGGTTGAGTCCACGTCTTTTGACTGAGCGTATACGTTTAGGGTTTAGGGTCGATTTCGTATGATCGACGGCAGGTGAAACTTCACCAGCGGTCCAGCAGCTATTTGGTTGGCATTTGGTACATGGGAATTCAAAGTGGTAATGGTGTTTAGGAGTCCTTTAATGTGCAATTACACGGGAGTAATGCTATCCTACGTTAGGTCACCCACAATTTGGGGAGTGGGTGATGTGACATTGTCCTTTTAGGCGCTTGCTACATGAGCTCTCTGGGTGAAATAATGGGAAACTAAACATATTTTCGTTAGCATGATGTATGGAACAAGTCAGTGGCATGGGGCGTGCAGTAGATGCTGCGTGTTGTGACGAGGAGTTTTTTGGTCTTCTTTCTTTTCACGAGTCCACTGTCCTTCGAGTTTCTTGCACCAAAGTAATGCATGAAGTGTGATAGTATACAGATAAGTTTGTTATTTCATTGTGCAATTTTATGTGATAGTATGCTGGATCAGCTAGGCATAGCCAAGATCAATGGTATTCTATAGATATAATTGAAATGACAGACTAAAATATTTGATAGTTGAGAATAACTCCCGATTGATCGTTTTGAGAGGAAAAAAAGGACGCTACTACATTTCAGCATACAAGATTACTGACATCGGTCGAAACTAAATTGTGCTGCTTGAATGACTTGCGTGGATTGCATCAGATGTTTGACATTTTCTTGTCCTTGTCCAGCTTCGTAACAATTACAGGAGTTAGCCTCGTATATGGGGTTTCTCCTATCATAATATACGAGATCTCTTAGCTGCAGCTATAAGAAGACCGTACAGTCCCTCTTTCGTCATTTTGCTTTCTTTCTTCACCTTTTTTTTGGAGAAAAACAGGGAGATAAATGAGTGTTGCAAACTTGCAGTCAATTGGAAAGAAACTTATATAAACAAAATGCAGGTGATCAGTCATCATTTTAACTACATTGGGGAACCGAGTGGAACCCTCAATAATTTCATAATTTATTGATGACAACCAATTAGAAAAGGCAAGGCAACCAGACTATTAAGAGCACCTATCCTGCCACCAATGGAATGGCAGTTCGAACTCAGGACATCCGCTCAAGGAAACGTGTTCTTGCCATCTCACAGATTAGGATATTTCTTGTGTACATGGGCTTCAATTCTAAATTCCTATATGGTAATTAATTAATGCTTGCGAACCGCAGTCCAATGTTACTTGCTGTGACATTGGTCTATATAGGTCACCTCTAGGAGCAGACACAAGTCAAGGAGGAAAGCACATGCAGAGGGATTCAACTATTATAAGAAGGATTGCATACTTTATAAGAAGACAAGTGCCTACTTACTTTGACAAACGCCATGGTTAGCATTTGCTGCGGTCCGGTCTCGTTGACAACTATAGAAATCACCTTCACGTCGAGGCTCTCTATCACGCGTTGCACGTGACCAGCCATTCCTTCCATTCTCCTCCAATGTATCTTCACAATGAATCTCCCCTCCGTTAGCTCCTCTGTCTCCACCTACAATAGTACAATGATGTTGATAGTCTCTTTTTGTCGGTTTTCTTTTTGTTGGTTTTTATAGTGACAATAAGGAGAAACTGGTATACGTTGAGAATGGAAAGCTTACTTGGAGAATGAGAGGTCTTTGGCCAGAGGAGGAAGAAGAAGACTCGGGGACTTCTGATTGCTCCTCTAGCTCCTTCTGGATCTGCTCCATCTCACTCTCAATCCGCTCGAGATAGTTACGGGTGCCTTCAAGAATTGATCTCTTATCCCCCTATAACATGGATGTACTACATACTTGTAAATGCTACATGCATATATACATGCACATTTTCTTAGATGTAAGTGAACAATCTCAAGCCGGAGCCAACTAGTGTCAGATGCAAAGACCACAAAGTGCATAAGAAATTAGTGACTCTCATGAAAATGTTAGCTAGAGAATGGTGCATGTACATATTGACATGAAGTGTTACACGTTTCTCCTTGAAAGTTTGGTGATGACAAAGAAATGCATGAAAATCAGTGTGGAAAACTGCAAGTAAAGGAGATCTGACCTGTGCCAAGTCTGGGAGGAGAAGCTGTAGAGTTTCCAATTGCTGGTTTATCCTCGACGGGCTTCCGTCCCAAACATCGTCCGAAGAGCTGCTATTTTCGCTGTCGCTCATTCTTCCCAAGTGTGTAGTGATCTATAACTCAACTGAAGGCCTTTGGTCAACATGCACTGTGCTCCCCAGCTATGCAAGTGCAATGGCCTGTAGGCCTTTGGTCATCCCTTCCATCTATTTATAGGCAGTCTTGTTTGCTGTATGGAGTACAAATATAATACTCCTCTATGTCCTTCCCTCTCATCACCTTCTTATGTGGCTTTCCTTATCCATGTAAGGCTATCAAGTCTAACCACCTCACCTTCACGCAATTAAGAAAGGGTGAAAGCTGAGAAAGAACTGAAAAAAAGTGATCAATACCCATATCTATCTTATCATCTATCAATTGTTAGATTATTCCTTACATATATCCTCTCAGAATAATTATAGTCAGAATAATATTGAACTGTGGATTTCCCCGCTAACCTGACCTCAATCTTGCGGATTTCTTGCTGTCATGTTTATCTTCCTGTGCCCAATGATTTCACAAGTTCGAGGATTTCCTAACAGTAGTTTCATCATAATTTCATTTGGACAACAAATGGATTTGGCGTTTGCAGTCTTCGCGTATGTTTAAGAATGCCTCCTCTGTCATGAGTTGCTTATAGTATAACAATTATTGCTATTAGGTTGCATTTCTACTGTTGCTGGGATAAGGCAATTAGATCTACCCCATGTTTTTTCCAATACAATGTATGCAGGCATTGCCTGATCAACAAGCAAGCTGGAGAGATTATTGCCGGTGGATGGGAAGGTGCAACTTATGACATGATGGAAATTGGAAGAGGACTACTACCTTCAAAATATTGGCTCCATCTTTCCTATGTCCCCCTTCAAATTCCAATTAGTCCCACCTCATTGCTGTAACAAAGTAATTATGAAGTCATCTTCACACAATCGCCGCTAAGGATGAACCAAACTACCCTCGTAAACGAGGGATGAAAATAACACACATCTATCTAAAATCAAACTTTAAAAGATAACTTGTCGATGACAATGCGTAGAGGTGGAAGGGAGTGGAGAAGAAGGAAAGATGACACGAAGAAACTCCATTAAATGATCCATCTCAAAGGAGACAATGATCATCCTCACCAACATCCACATTCTACACCGTTGGGCAGAAGAACAAAGCTCACCTGGGGGCGAGGGAGTCACCGGCCGGCCAGGATCAGATTTTGCGATCACGGGTTTTTCCTCTCGTGGCTGTGGAACAATATCACTTGTATTCTCAAAATGAAGTTTTTTTAGATAGGGAAAAATTTCTTTGTCATTAAACAGAACTATGCAAGTGGAGTCGACTCAGAAATAGATGCCACACCCTAAAAAAGATTCTATACAAAAAAAGTTTGATTAAGATAAATCTCATAAAAATGATTCCATTTTATCCGGTATGAACATGTAAGAATTTGTGCAAATATTGTACTCCCATCTGTCATGAAATAGATGCCACACCCTAACCACTTTTTAGGTTGTGGCATCTATTCAGGACGGAGTATAATTCTTCAATAGTAAAAACATTTGGGGATGGGGGATGTGTATAAAAATGAATTTACAGAAATTTAACATATGCAACTTAAAGTAAAGTTTATGATTTTAGAAAAGGATAAATTATCGTGCCTCGGCTCACGTATGTCTATGTGTGACCAGGCTCAGATATCCATCGCATCAAGATCAGATGAAGCATGTTATTCTTGGGGGTAGGCGAGTGATTCAAAGCCGCCTGCCCCCAGTATCAAAGTGCAATGCTCGGTCGAAATCCGACGGCCTACAATGCCCCAAAACCTGTTGATCATGCGCGTTAGCCAGGGGTGTGCATGCATATACTATCAGGACTTGTCTATGAGTACATTATATAAATTTCACGACGAATGTATTATATAAGAAGAGATAATTTCATTTATCTTATTTTTTAGTATGTCTCGAGAAGAGGAAACCACATTACTCTCTAGAGATCGATTAGTTTGGAGTTTGACTCCAGGAGTCAATGGAGTCAAATTTGATTTGGAAAGCTAAATAGTGAAATCAACTTTAAAGTTTTTGGAGTCAAAATGAAGTTTTAGATTTATGCCACGGTCTTTGGTTTAGTAGACAGCACTTACTCACTACCACTAATTCATGAATTTTGTGCACTTGTCTGGTGCCAATGTTTTATGCAGTGGCCATTCAGGATGAGAGCAATGTGCATTTGCATTGAATACTTTTGTCCTTAGTTGTACTACTTTATTTTGGATACTGGATAAATTCTGTGGCTAAACTAGTGCATTACCAAGATGCGATGCAACATCTCCCTCACGCCATGGTCATCGGCTTCATATCTTCAATTACCAGATAATTAGACAAGCCAAATAAGCCATTACCAATTTACCATAACCACTCATTGGCCCAATTAAAGAAGTTGCTGGAAAAGACATAAAATGGTAGTAAAAGAGGGATATTTGCTGAGCACGAGAAATGCGTGGGATATCACAAGCTTCAATGCCCATGCAAATGAGCAAGATCTGCGTGTTCTAGATATCATAACTTTTTTATTTTTTATTTTGACAAAAAAGAGGTGTTCTTGATGGAAGCCAAATCAACAAAAATGACCTAACACATATATGCCAAAACAGAAACATTTTATATCCTCTTACTATCTGGAGTCGCGTGCAATTAAACCACCCATGTTGCCTACACTCAATAAGCATTTCAAGCAACAGCATGAACAGAAGACGAAATTCCATCGATTAATGGAGGAATTCTTTTACATGTTGCCTTGCGCCACGAGAATCATGCGTGCACTGGAATAAATACTGTATTTAAAAATGCAAGACACGGATTCAACTCTAATGGCCATGGAGTGGAGTCGACTCAGAGTTTTGATGGAGTCACGATGGAGTCATGTTTGCCTATGAGTCTAAAACCATATTTATAAAATTAATGGTTTCTCCTTCTGCACTAAAAAACATAATAAGGACGCCTAAGACATCGCTTTCTGCACTTTCTGATAAAGATAGAGGTGGTCTTGATATTGGATCCGCTCTTCTGTTAGTATGAACATGAATTAAATTGAATTCTTCTCCTTAGTGATATCTCCACACCGAAGCTGTACTCCAAAACCCTACATTAGGTTTTGAATGAACAGAGGGAAAATCTGTTCATGGGCCAATACGGGGTCCACTTTTCTTTATCCAATCAAAACGCAATGTGAAATTTTGGGGTACGAATCATGTCCATACATAGAGCTGCCTCATGCTGAAATGTTTGCATAATGCTGCAACATTAAGTGGTTCGAGATATTGCAATCCTAGTTCAACCATATCTTTATGGATGAGTAGTTCACTAAGCCCTCGTTTAGCCAGCTCTAAATTGTTCTTGCCCCATCTTTCTTTCCCATTGCTTTCCTCCCACGGTCATCGTCACTGCCACTGCCTCACACTAGCACCCTTGTCTTCTTTGGAGACATCCTCCCCTTTCCCCGCCCCCACTACGTCCCATGCCCGCAATACAACCAAGATGATCGCGACGTTCTAACCTTCTGGTTGATTCTAAAAGGGAAATGATATTTGTACAGCATAGTCCTACACATTTTCTATACATAGCCAATGTGTATGGAAATGAGTGGGTGAACTGATGTGGGGTACATCAGCTGTGTATGGAAACGTGTAGGAATCTGCTGTAGGGTTATCACTGCCCATTCTAAAACTACGGCATGCTGGCTGCCCGAGCAGTCAGCCTATGCGGCTAGATCTGGCAGCTGCTCAACAATGCAAGCTTCTAAGTTCTAACAACTTACCTATCTGAGCTGATACTCTATGCAATTGCACCCCATCGATTTAGAATAGGAACCTTTGTTATTGCACTGGTTACCTAAACAAGACAGATGCTCCCTCAGTCTAGCTCCATCAAAATAAAATTAGATGCTCCATTGGGTTTAATTTAAGTGGATTCTGAATCTTTTCTCCCCTCTGACAGAGTCTCTGAGCCGTGGCTTCCTCCATTAAATAATAATCAATAGCTCTTCCCTAACAGAATCAACTAGCCGTGGTATCCACCATTGAATATCAACACTTTTCCGATCGATGGAGTATACATTCAACTAGGTGTTAGGTGGGATGGCCCGCACCAGCGGCGGAAGCAGGATTTTCAGGGATGGTGATCTAATCATTTTGAGATGGGGGTCAGGTAATGAAATTAAGTCAATTTTTAACCTAAGTACTCAACCCCTATACTAATGTATATGTGAGATTTAGTGAAATGGATGAAACTCAAACCCCCATGCATTACACGTAGGTCCGCCTTTAACCTGCACCTCGTACGCCTCACGAAGAGGAGGTCCAGAAACCCCCACTATGTTAAGCACTTACAGGGATAATATCGTGAAGCCGAGGTCCAGAGTTTGAAATCCCACTATGTTGGGCACTTACAGGGATAATATCAAATACTACTCTGTTGGGCACTTACAGGGATAATATCAAGACTTACCTGTGTATGATGTATGAGCCTTGTAAATACCTGTGGTAATTGGCAATGGATTACGGTGCTCCAAGAGGCCTATCGTGTTGGGTTCAGATCCTCTGCGAGACCCTCACAGAGACCACGGTGTGGGGCCCCAATAAGGAAACGACACATCGGAAAGCTGCCATGCGCATTTAAGAGACCGCATGTAAAAGAGGGAAAATTATTGGATACGCGCCGCGCAGGGGAAACAGTGTGCTCATCACCAATGGGTGATGGGCACCTCTCCCCTGCTTGTAATGATTGCCCCAATGGGACCCATAAGCAGGGAGACGTGCTCATCACCCATTGGTGATAAGCACACTGTTACCATGCGCGGCGCGCAGGTAATAACTTCTCGTAAAAGAGCGTCCAATGTGCCTGTGAGGGCCTTATTAGGCAGTTTGAATTATGTGTCTTTGCCTTATTTGGGCCTCACACCGTGGTGGCTGTGAGGGCCTCATAGAGGATCTGAACTCCATTATGTTGGGCCCTCTGGTTGAATCCATCCTAGGGACTCGGATACCCTGCCTCCGGTCAGCTGTGACCTGTGAGGCCAACAACAGCCAATTTGGTGTGAGGCCCAATAATAAGAGAGCGCATTTAAAAAAGCGTCCTTACATACCAAAACACGGCTGTAAAATGCACCAATGGAAATGCATTTGACGTTCACAACGGATTGGCTGTGAATAGGCTATCGAAGCCTAGAGTACACCCTTTGTCACAAAAAATATCGGCAGACATAAGATTTTCTTCAATCAATTACATTACTTCAGCAAACAAAAAAGGAAGATGATCAAGTCCTTGCCCATATTTACATTCTCCAAAAGAGTACAGGTGGCTAGAAGTCTTATTATAAATTCTGCCCATAGTGCTCAAGTACATGCATCAATGTCATTATCAATACTCATAATTCTAATTTAGAGGATTGTAATGAGGAAGATTGCTGTCCCAATGTCAAATCCCTTCGAGGTTCACATATCTTTTAGCGATATGCAGGACCTTAGTGCCGTGCTTGTGATGCAGTCCTTCAGCTTCTCCTCTGTCATCTTCCCTTGTTTCCGCACCTGAATCAGACAATTACGTTAACATTATTGTTTTTTAAAGAGACGATGTTTTTTATGGTAACATCTTCACCAGCCATTTTCTTCTTCAAATTCTAAAGGCTATTTTATTTTCGACCAATGCAGCACAAGACCCGAAAAACCAAGACTCCATGAGCCGTCGGATCGAGATGCACATGGCGCACCTTGAGAAGTGGGCGAACGGGTGATTCAAACCCGCCAGTCCCCAATATTAATGTATGTTGTTGGATCCAGGTCTAATGGCGCGCTCAGCCTGCCTGTGGTTAGATGCGTAGGGCACATACTAATGAACTAACTAGAGAGATAGTAAGGAGCCATTTGGATCATGAAAAATTAGAAACATCCACATTGAAAAATCCACCTGGTTAGTGGATTTTTGGGAGTGGATGTTTCTGATTTTTCATGATACAAACAGCCCTAAATCCAAACGGAGGTAGTAATAAATGGAGGTAGTAATAAATTATAAAAACCATAAGATTTTTTATCATTAAGGGACCCACCTTATCCAACCAGTAGAAAACGGGCGACTAACGTGTTGGTGCTCATAGGAAAAAGTTGAGCCAAGCTGCTGTCTTGACTTGGAAGAATAATAAATAGGGAATTGCATTTTTCTTACTACCACCGCAAATTTTAGTGACTCAGATGGTTTGACTGGCCACTAAAACCATATGAGGTGTCCCAGGCCGCCTCACACGACAAAAATTGAAAGACCTGACTAGTTCAATGCTTGATCCTTTTTTTAAGAGTGGGTTACTTCAGATATAAGCTGGTGTAGAATTTCTGTGTTATGTTTCTCATCAGATAAGGCAGACTACAAATCCTAATGACTTCTACTCTTCTAAATTTCTTAGTGATGAAAAAGGGGTACTTCTACTGTTCTAAATTCCTTAGTTTTAAAAAAGGGGTACGTGAACCTTATTACTTATTAGATACATCATCTGATCCAATTACAGTCAAGCTCCAAAATTCAAGTAAACAGTCAACTGCGACCGTTTTAAATCTTAGTCTAAAAAAGATCGTGTACATTTCAAAATGTATGTCTCCAAGAACATAATGGCAGAGAGAGGACCATTACTTAACACCTGTGCCCACTGTCCATGCTCTTTTTTGAAGTCATATTCACATTCTTCTATAACTTGACGATTAAGTTGTACATACAACTGCAGTTGATAAAGTCATCAACTATACTATCTATTTATGGCTTTTACTACTAAGAAAGTTCAATTTCCATATACGTATCATTTGAAAATAATATTAGTCACTGACAATAGTAAATAAACCATATACTAGGGGATCTAATATGAAATGTTACTTACCCTAATGAAAACTGTCGTTATGTAGAGCTGGGGCTTCAGCTGCTCTAGGGCTATGTATGTGATCTCCAAGCCCAGTGATTCAATCACGTGTAAGACCTCTCCTCCAACGCCAGGGCCCGCCCTTGCAAGTAATCTTGACAATGAACCTACGATCCTCCATTTTCTCTGTTTCGATCTGTAGCATTTGGCCATTAATTGATAGCAACTTTCATAATCAGTCCAAAATATGTTATTCCTAAAATCAACTTTCCGCAATCCAAGACCAAATCTTCTGCACTTTCTACAAGGATAGTAGAATTCTAATCACGTTCTTCCAAAAAGAAAATTTTAAAGAAAGATCACTTTCTTCCAACCTTTGCCATTGTACTAGTCTGCATTGAAGTGCCAAAGCTTCTTTTCAAACAAATATTTAATGCCTATGTTTCGTTATTATGGTATGAGAGAAATAGAAGAATCTTTGAGACACCCCCTCCACTCCAGATTCAGTTACATCTTCCATCATTGGTCAAGTTAAGTTTTCATCAGAAACTCTTGGATCCAAAGACCGAATAATCGCTCATTGTGCTCATCTAGAGGATTTCTGGGACTGACTGCCTTAATTTTTTAGCCATTTTAGGATGTATTAATGCTTGCTTAATGTTCTCCTCGGCTTCCTGTTCCATGTTTAGCTCAGGCTGACTTTTTCTTTCTTAGTTTTTTCTTTTTTCTTTTTTGGGGTCTTGTGTAGTTGTTTATTCTTTGTTTGCCCCTATTTTTCCTTTCGGTTAATGAAATCTTTAATTACCCAAGAAAAAAAAGTGCCAAAGCTCAGGGCAATATAGGATTCTTCTCTTGATTGTTGCACTTACAAGGTTAGCAATCATAATACTGAAATCCGTCTTCCTTTTAAGCTATTTATCCGTCATATTAAAGAGTGTCAAGCAAGCTTTTTAAGCTGATAACTAGCTGACGACCTTGCATTGATGCCAACTAACCAGCCTCGGCTGTTATTAGTGCATTAACACGTTAGTGCCCAGCCTACCATGACGAGTTCAAGTGAGAGCGCTAGCATGTTAGTGCAGTTGAGAGTGGATTTAAACCTCATTATCGTTAATTGTTTACATTATAAAAATCTTAAAACATCATATATATGACCACCTAGAGAGAGAGAGAGCTAAGTGTTGCTAACAAAGTTATCCTAGGTACGCATTAAAGAATATTGCCTCTAGCCTGACCGGCAACCGTACAACCCACCGACACTATATTACATAAGGTGCTAATATAGTAGCATATGGATATCTATGTATTACATTAGCACATGGTTCTTAGCATAGTACATAGGTATCTCTTATGTACTACATTAGGGTCCTATGTACTCGGGTCAGTGGGTTTGTTCATATAATTGTTCATATTGATCGGTAACGTTTCCACTGGAGATGCCACTTGGTTCGGGTTTTTACCCGGTCTTTTTTTTAGTTATGGAGGTGCTTATAGAATACCCGGTTCTAGGTTTGAAAGAGGAACCGACCCAAAGGGTCGGGGTGGGTTCAAGTATTACATGAAAATCCCAACCCGACCCAGATATATATTTGAACACCAGAAAGTCAACTACAAAACCCATTTTCCTTCTTAGGGGCTGTTTAGGGCGTGATTAAGGGTTGTTTTGCTACACTGTAGCATCTGGATATTTTATATAATTTCAGCTGGATGTAAAAATCCACGTGTATGCTGCAGTATATATATCCAATATTCAGTATGAATATTTTTGCAATAATCACGCCCCAAACGGCCCCTTATTCCCATCATAACCAGACCCTTCTCTCTCTCTCTCTCTCCAAGTTGAGTTGCTCGCCCCTTATGGCCTCTCGAACCTGCCGCTAGTCATCCAAATCCACCTCCTCCAGCTCCTCCTCCAGGCCATTTTCCTTCTTATTCCCAAATCCCAAATCATAACCAGACCCTTCTCTCTCTCACTCTCCAAGTTGAGTTACTCGCCCCTTATCGCCTCTCAAACCTGCCGCTAGTCATCCAAATCCACCTCCTCCAGCTCCTCCTCCAGGGGGAGGCCGTTAGAGCAGACGGCCGAGGGAGCGCTGCTCGTCCTTGAGTTCCATTAATGGCAGATTTAGAGATTGAGAAAGATTTGAGGGGTTTTTGAGTAAATGATATTCACTACGTCCTCGAACTATTAGAGTGGGATGAAATGAGTAGTTATTTTTTTAGAGTCCTCGAACTTTGTAACCAACTGGATAGATTTTTTTATAAAAAAAATGAATAAAGGGGTGTAGGGCAGTTTTGTGTTAAAATTTTTTGTTTCAGGGCGGTTCCATGTCAAAAAAAACTAGACCCGTGGCGGCTGGTTTTACAGATTTAAAATAATTCCAGGCCCCGACCCATACACTTTCTGGTGGCATCCCTAGTTTCCACAATAAAAGGCTAATGACAATTGACAAACCTGGAGAATCTCAGCCTGGGGTCTGGGGATACTTCCCGTTGCCACGCCCGGAGGGTGCTGGACTGCATGGCAAGGCAAGGACGTTTGAGTGTTGTTTCTAGCTCCTTCCTTAAGCTCTCCTTGAATACGTGCAGTTTCTTCGTGAATGCTTCTCAGGTAGGCCAAAGCGTCCACTAGCACTGACCTTTTATCCATCTGCCAGTGCCTTCCACAGTATAAGGACACTATGAACATATCAAAACTAAAGAAAGTACTGTACCCTTCTAGGCATATATCTCAATAGTAGATGCATAGACCATGTCATGTCGAGGCAAGGTTTGTCTCACATGGAATTGTTAACTTACCTTAGTGATGTTAGGCACAAGAGCCCGAAGTGCAAGCAATTGCTGGCTAAGCCGCTTCCTTCTGTTCCTCTCTGACACCAAATTCTTGCAATTTATGGTGATCGGCTTTGTGTTGTTGCTCTGATCCATATGGTCGTCCTCCTCATCCTTCCATAGGGCCGGGGAGCTCATGTTTATGGTCACATTTGTTGAGGGGGTCAACGCGTCGAAGGCCGTCTCTGGAGAGGTGGTGGTGGTTGTCGACGATGTCGTCGACGTGGATGCGACGGTCGAGTCTACGACCGCCGGAGCAGCAAGGTTTCTATGGCATTCGGTTGATGCAGGTTGGAACATGTCGTACTCCGATAGGAACATATCGGTATTGTCAAGCATATCTACGTTAGTATCCAATAGCATGGATGCAGTATCCATGTTGGGCTGCGAATGGGGAATGTCTAGGAGAAAAGCATCGTCCGATTCAGGTCTGGGGAGGTTGGACACCGAGTCTGCACCGAGCTGGGACGTGGCAAATTGGAAGAAGTTATCGTCCAGCATGTTCAGGTTCAGCAGTTCTTCAGGCAAGTTGGGGTTGCAGTGGTCATCCATGTCCAGCCATGGAGATAACATGTCCTGGCATCTTGTCCATGAACTGAACCCTCCATCTCCCAGCTCGGGGATATGCAAGGCATTCAGTCCAGTTTCCATTGCTAGATGAACAGGATTCTAATTTCTAAGATGGACTCAAGGGGAAAGCCCTCAATAAACCTAGTGTTATTTGGGTTGGCAGCTGAAAATCCTTATTTGAGTGAGGTGAAGATCAACTTTCTCAGGCTGTCTATGGACTATGGCACTCTCCCCCACTGGCTATGTTCTATAAGAGTGGGTGAGTGAATGGCCTGGTCAGGGGAGTTGATCATTATATAGAGAATTAATGGAGAAGTGTCCTAAAAAGTTGATGGGCCTTGGTCATATAGTGGCTTAATCAATATAACTAAGGGAATCAGGATTGGGACTAGAAAGATCTCTCTTCAGTCTTCATATATAAGATGACCAAAAAGTAAAAACCATATTAAGTGGCATGTATTAATGTGGAAGAGACACAAAAGCATCCTACACATTCTTGCAGCCAAATGTAGGGGTTGACATAGGTGAAGGGGATGACCAACAGAAGGCTTCCATGTGGATGGGATGGAAAAGTTAGTAGGCAAAATTCTCAATTCTGTTTGAACAAAATGGCCGCTGTCAATTATGACCCATGACCTCTTAAACTAGCACCAGACTGCAGCAAGAATGCCATGAATGAGTTTCTACGCAGCTTCTCGGTCAGGTTCATCTGGCAGGCTGTGACACACGCAGCTGAAAAAATGAAGTTCTCTACTACTACCTTCAAAACAGGTGGACTTAATTGGTTCGATCCTTCCAACCATCTCAGATGTGTTGCAGAGAAAACAAAACTTCACCACATTTTGTTCCCTAATCTAATTTTACTTCGTCTACTAGTTAACATGTGGTCACAATATTTCAAACCATGTGCAAGATTTTTCACGCTCAATTATTACAAGAGTTTCGGTTGTATGCGGCTAGGTGCACTGGCGCAGCATGGGCACTAAGCGCGCCATACTGATCATGTGCCATACATTACAATGTTAAGCCTGTTCACCTCTGAAATGCGTACGCCAATGGCGTGCTTCAGACCTCACACATTTACAATTTGCGTTCGTGCACAAAATCACAATTATGAGTACTTTGACGTGATACAAATGACATACTAGCAATTAGCCAAACGGGACAAGGTCGAGGAGGAGGAAAAATTAGAGGCTATTACTAGTGAGATCAGACAAGTTAAAGCTCACAGATGTGCCAGAAAATCCACCTGATCATGAAGTGTGATATGTGGCTTGATCATCTCTGCCTCCCTAGTTAAGCTTGTTAACAAGCACTAGGACAAAGTTGCAATAATGGGGGGAAAACTCCCTCAGCAGAGGAGAAAAAAAGTACAATTTACAAGCTTTGCATGGTTTCACATTTGCATTTTTTTTCCTGTTTGCTTGCGTGTTAAGTTACGGACATATATATTCAGATACTTAATTTATACAGCTTGTCGTTCTATTAGGAAGAAATATAAGATCACATTGTAACTGAAAAGATTTGTTGATTGACCTTTTAGTCATACTTGATCATAAATAAATATTGACAGCATGATCTTTGTGATGAGTTAAAAATAGCAATTAACTTACAAAGTCTATGCCCAAGCTGAGACCTGCATGGGTCTGGTAGAAATCAAGCTCAGTAATGTAACTCAGCCAAGCTTCAGCTATGAATTAACGTGAGTTATCAAACCGGTCGAAGTCAAAGAAGGAAAAAATAATAATTCCTTAAACTATACTAATAATTTAAGGAATCTGGGAAATGAGGCAACATGGAGATATATGGAGATGGTGAATAAGAGGAGAAAAGGTCCCTCCATGGAGTACCAGAGGAGTCTGCAGCCATGGCCGGCAGGATCACCGCCAGCACGGTGAAGACCCAACACTTAATTATTCATTCAGCGGTGCAGTTGGCGACAAAGATGAGGAAACAAAGGAACCAGAAGGCCTTCTTTCGACTTTTGAGAAGATAAAGAAAGATACACTATTAACCTTGTTTTTGAAAATAGATTAAGAGGTCCTTTTTTGAGGCCACAATCTAATTAATACTTCTTCCGCTCCACTTTAAGTGTCTTATTTGGTTTTTAAAAGATCATTTACATCCTTGGATAGACGCTTAATGTGGGGCATAGGGAGTAACCATTATGACATATATATTTGACGAGGCTTCTACCTGGTTGCGTACTTGCATTCAAGTGGACTAGTTGTCTGAATACTGGGTACATGAGAGAAAGGCCTGAATAAAAAGCGGCTGATAACCCACTAAAATGTTCCCACGTAATGGGATAGGTAGGTTGTGGTCCAATTTAAGTTCCAAGAAATTACGTGCACGGTAAGTGAAAAGTGATCGATTTTCTTTGGCAACAATACTTGAACATGTCATTCTATGTTTCAGTTGTCAAAAAAAAAATGTTACGCCATGTTTCTATACTTCTTAACATTTTCTTCGGTTGAGTTATTCAATAAAACTGAAGAAGAGATTACAATTCTTATCTCTACTTCATTACGATGTATTCTTTTTATATATATGACTGACAATTTTATAGCTCATAAATTCGCCAAAAGTGCCATTTAACAACATAAGCAAGAAATGATATCTCTTTTCGCTATCTGCGTACTAAAGCTCATTGCAAAAGCGCTTGGGGTCGCCATCAGGGTAGGCTTTTCTTGTAGTATTAAAAAACAAATTCAAGCGTATAGTAGGTGCTCTATTTTTCGATTTAACTCACAATTGGAGACTACGCAGGAGGATGCTGTTGCGGCTAGATCCTTATACATTTTATTTACTCTTTTCATTATCTAGTGTATAGTAGTCAATTCACTCATATGTTAATCATACTTTAGGCATTGAATAGCAGTTAGAAAAGCTTCTTGATTAATGTACATTTTTCATCATAAAGTATTTACAATTCTTTACTTGGAGAAGATTAGCAATCTTTCTCAAATGTGGTATGGTCCAAGCATGTCGATCAAAAAACAAGAAGGAAAAAGAAAAAGAAAAGAAAAGCACTCTAAGCACATACTCCTCTTTTCATATTATGTCCCATATTCATTAACCTTTTTACTCCGTCCACTAATGACAATGAGAAATATCACGTGAAATAAGACTATTACTACAGGACATTTTTTTCGAGATATTCAAATGGGCAGATGGAGTATTTTAGTGAAGGAAAGCTCAAAGATGTTAAGCTCCATTCTTTTCATCCAACATAAAATAATGACAGGAAATCTCTAGTTAATTAGACTTTTAAGAGTGACGGATTCTTTATACAGGCTTGTTCCCAGGCTTTGACGGATTCTGCATACAGGAAATTTTTTTGACTAATTTTATTTTATTCTATGGTGTGGTCATATAATGCTAAAGATAAGAGGATGCATCTTTTTCTAGGAGCAAGAAATTAAATCTATATTCTAGTGGAACATACTGGATATGCTCAGATTTTGAACTTGGTAGAAACAACGTTTTATGAAACTACGGTAGCACAAGGTTGCCCAACGGTCAAATTGTTTGACCGATGAAAATGGTGGCCAAAATGGATGTGATTGCTCGACAAACTTGTAAATGACAAACAAATGTTTACAACTTGTAGAATGGTTGTGATCAACTTGTAATATGATTGGAATAAATAATCACACCGCCCCTTCTTTTTCTTCTCATTTTTAATGTGTTTAATTATTTGCGTTAGGTGATTTCCAAGTTGCTCAATTAACTTGTCAAGCAATTGTCACATAACCATGGCCGTAGTCTATTCACCCATGCCTTCATTTATCCGGATACTATGAATTCTTTTCAAATATTTGGCAATTTTCGTGTTTACGTTGGTAAAAAAATTATTACTTTTACCACCTATATTGCAAATGAAATTACCCATTGCTTTTAACTATTTGGTTGGATACTTATTATTGTGTGTCATTCGTTATGCCTTCAGTTTAGTGCTGATTTGTTCCTAATTTTTCCCTGAATCGAAGCGAATTAACTAGCTACCAAACCTAATCCGAATTACTACTTTGTGACAAAGCCTTTACTCCGGTAAACACATGTTCGGCATGTGTGAGGACACATTTTTTAACATTACTCAAATGCGTTGGTCTCCATCTCTTTTCTTTTCAACTTTAGAAAGACCGAGCTGAAGTAGGAGGTAGCCAATTAGCTAGGTAGGGCTCCTTTTCTTAATTAGATGTCTAAATCATTATAAATAGGAAGTAGGCTCATTCGAAATTATCTGATCAAATATGATCATTCTATTCCGTACTCAACTATAGTTTATATTTCAAATACTAGAGAACTACGGTGGGTTAGTCAAAGTACCTAAGGTGGATTCGTCCAACTATATTCTTCCAAGAATTGACCATGGACTCCTTCAGGCTAAGCGGCTCCTGGAAGAACACTGCAGTGGCCATTTCTATTTTGCGCTTGCCTTCTGTGCAAATGAACAACCAGACTTGCCTTAACGTGAGTAAGGTGGTTAGAGTATCTAGACCATCGCCCAATTTCAAAGTTCAAAGGTTTTTTACTGTCTGTACTCATGCCGTATGTAGGAAGATTACATTTTTGTCTGAGTATACTTAGTAGTCAAATTGCTCGTAATCATGACCTCAATGTTTTCTCTTTGACCCATTAAAATCTCACTTCTGTTCTGATGTAATCTCACTCCCGTCTTGAGGACTGAGGAGAACGTTGAAACATGAGCAGAACCATTAGGAGTCTATTGCCTGTATGAACAGATTCGAGTTAGCTTTTTAATTTTTCTTAACTTACAACAACCACGCGAAGCTGGCATTGTTTATTAGTATCGAAGATGATCAATAATGACACACTTTATTAAGAAAATTCACTTTCTTGGTTAATTCTTTGTTTCTATAGCACGTTTTTATTTTGCTTGGAAAAACTGGGGGGTTACTTTCTTTCCGAAATTAAGCGGAAACCGGAAAAGAAAACACATCATCGATATAATATGATACAATAACATAAAAAGAAAACTACATTCTCATCTTGCTTTCAAGAAAGGGAATTCATCTAACATCTTAAAAAGATGATGAGAAGATGGAAACCGGAACTTTGAAATTCCATAGTGCGCACCTCGGCTCCAAGCCACGGCTACCTCATCAAAGTCGCCTCTAGTCCAGACTGTGTCCCCCTCTCTAGCCCCACTTTTGCTAAGTGCAGATCGTATCCCATCCCTGCAATGTCATGCACCTTGGGAAGATTGAAACGGTTCAAACAACCTCTTGTAGTGCCCACCATGGTTTTAAAAACTGGACCGGCCCGGCGTTCGATTTTCGAGCAGGGTCGTCCTAGTAGATTAACCCAGTCGACCTCGTTTAACCTACCCGATTAAACTGGGTCGAACCGGCCAGGCATGTCCGGTTTTTAAAACCATAGTTTCTCCCCTAAACCTCATTTTGTATTATCTGATTCCAAGTGACTAGCTGTCCTACCCTCCAGGCGGTTCGAGAATGAGAATTCTCCCATTCTATAGTGCTTCATCAACTGCTTCTCCGTACATCAATATCCATCATAAAATCCATTCTTTCTTTTCCTCGATGCAAAAGAACATCCTATCAGCTGCACAAGGGACGTAGTGAAAAAACATGGCTGTGACTCCTCTCTAACAGAGGCGGCTTGACCTTTAGTCAAGGTAGGCGACTGTCTAAGGCCCCGACCAAAGGGAAGGCCCATATTTTTAAACACTTATTGGTCCATGACAGGTTCAATTTTTAAAACTTTAGTGCCTACCCAATTCAAGGGCCCCCGACCCAAAAGGTTGGTATAAGGATACAACACACCAAGTGGACCCTCAGCGCGTTTCCATTGATCGAATAAATGAAGGCACAAACTAGAAGTTTTGTGGGCTCCGAAGAGATTAATTTGGTTGTGGACCTATCTAAGCCCAACCCGATGATCCAATCGAGTACTTCACGTTCCTCAGTGGACCCGAGCTTCCTTCCCTACACTAGACAAGAATGAGAATACACTGATGACGATAGTGAGTTCTCTTGCACGAGCTCCAATTCACATTCTAAAAACCAAAAGAGCTTCAAAACCTCAAAGAAGAAGAAGAAAAAGAAGGGACGCAAACAAAGAAATAACTGATTCTCTATTATAAGTTTGTTGTTGCTTGTATGATCTCCTCTTAAGAGGAACGCGCTTCTCTGCCTTTGGTTCGCCCAGTGAAAGGGTCATCCTTGTTTCGTTGTATTAAGGCTTCCCCTTTTGCTGGGCTATGTCTAATAAATCCTTAATTATAAAAAAAAAAGAATTGGAAACATATAATACAAGCACCTACGTATTCATCTGTAGACTCCATTTCTATAGCCATGTGAAGCACGTGAACTGGAAGTCCTTGAATGCATGATATCTCGTGACTTCCATGATAATATAAAATTCACGTACAGCTTCGTCTAATATGCCACATTAATTTATGTATCCTCCTGCCTGATCACCAATGATGCATCTTTGAATAATAACGATCTACTCCTAACATTAAAAGCTGAAGGGGCGAGTGTGTCAAATTGTCAAACCCCTTATAATACAATTGCAATTCGATAAAAATGGGATGTCGAATGTAATCATACATTATCATAATTGTACAACTTTTTCCGAAGCACTTGGAATGGCATAGATCTGACCTGCCTTCGCTCTTGTCGTGCCACAAAGTGGACCGAGGGTCCAATTAGACGGCCTTTCTATGAAAAGTTCACGATTATTTTTGTTGGACAAGAGGACGAGCAGAACGAAAGTTCAACAGGTGCGATGTCTGTACTTTGAAGCAATATCTTTTGTTTAAGTAGACGAGGTAAACAAGGTTACATAGGAGTGGGAGTCTACGAATGTGAAGTAGGAAGGAAATCAGTAGGACCATAGTTGAAGCAAAAGACAATTCTAGTTGGATGAAGTAAGTTGATAATGATAGTGGAGGTGACAAATGGAGCACAAAAATTGAAACTACTTTTCTTGGAATTGTTCGTATCTGCCATTTGAACCCTTCAACTGTTCAACACCCGATCTGAGAAGAGAAGAAACCTTAAGACAACATCCAGTGGTCAAGCACATGGGACTTTGGGGTTGTCCCACGTGATAACACAGAAAACGTAATTACTTGGATTTCTTGGAATTAGGATGCAGTTATATGTGAAATCTGAACTCCATATGAACTAAAGACAAGCTTGTGAAGTTGAGGAGAGAGGCTGACAAAGGAAAGAGAATTCATATTTGCTATTCGGAAAAGTAGATGGTTCTCTCGTCCTCCCACGGTCCACCGTCCAATGGAACCGCTCTGCGTTTGAAAAATGAGTTAAACTTGTTGGACTCAAAGACCTAGGCTCCAAATGCAGCCATGCACTGATGGACCTTTGTTTTTACAAATGCAGACAAGCTTCATTGGATAGAGGAAGGTATTTTCGCGCTGATTCACCTTTACTATCTTCCCTTTTATTTTTGCCACTATGAATATGGATGGATGATACCGTCATCTCTAAAAGACTAGAGACGCAAACACACACTCTTCGAGTATAATATTCATACAGTCGTCTCCTCTACACGCTGGCTCATCCTACGTAAAATCGCATCACTGGTGGTCTCTGTTATTATTAATGGGCCATTTGGGGCGTCAAAAATCAATTTTCATCCACTCCCAAAAATCCACCCGGTTAGCAGTTGAAAGACCTCATGGTTAGTGGATTATCCCAAAAATCCTAACCAGCTGAATTTTTTTCAGCTGGATGGTGCTGATTTTTCATGCTCCAAATGGCCCCTAAATGCTAAAAAAATAATTCAAAACAGGATAGTGTTCAAAGACCAAATTGGAGAATTGATTTTTATTTATATTCATTGCTGAAGTATTGGAGAATTGATCTCTATGTAACAGTAATTCAAAATGTAGCATGTCCAGTCTGTTATAATTCCTTGTCCATGGAAACAATGATGAACAATTAAATTCCTGAGCCCGAGGGAAAAATAGGGGGTTCGCATATGCTGTGCACTAATTGATAGCTGTAAGATCACGTGAAAATCCATATAAATAAGGATCCCTTATCTAGTATAAGCACATGGCTGCTTATATAGGAATTATTTATGCAACTCTTTTGTAAGAGATAGTAAAGTCATATTTTTTTATTAACTTCATCCATGTTTTCTTAAATCACCCTCTCCCTCTTTTGACATTATTTACATACATTACTTCTAATATTCTCATAGGCATTTATTGGTCTTGTTTGTATATGCACATAGTAACGCAACCTATATTCTCTGAACTTCCCTCCTATAGAAGCTACCATTAAAAGAGAGTTGAGATATGAATTAACAATTATAGCAGGTTTCCTAACAACTTAAAGCTATTGGGATAAAATGGTTATTTAAGAAACAACACTTACTAGGGGATGGAAGAATACTACATGGCATAACCAGTCTCTGAGTTGAAGCCATCCTTTCCCGTGAGGTGAGAGTTGAACCCTGAATGTTGAATCTATCAAGGCAAGAAAGGCACATTCTCCTAATAGTCCGGTCTTGTCTTGACATCTTAAAGTCCAAACATTTCACATTACCTCCTGCGTAGGCCATGGCCTGTTTGTACTTCGTCCTAAGTTGCAAGCACCCACATTCTTTCAAAGATTACATTCTGCTAGCTCTCTTGATAATTGGATCGCTTTATTGGTTCGTATTCTTTTCAATTTACTCCGCGCAATGTCACATAGGAGGCAGCAAACTGAAAGGGACCAAGTGTTGAAATTTGACTTGAAATTAAACAAATAAGTTTAAAAATGCAGCGATCGATCGGCAAAATAACGCGATCGATCGCGTAACGATCGACCGTGATAAACCGATCGTTCGTAGTTACTGTAATTTTCTACAATTTGGTTCCCATAATGGCCCGATCGATCGGTTTGAAAACGATCGATCGTAGTTACTAGAATTTTAGGATTTGTGCACCGCGATAAAAGGATCGATCGTAATTTTAGGCTAAATAAGGCGATCGATCGCAAAGCGATCGATCGGCTTATAAAACGATCGATCGGCTAAGCGGTTACAGCGAGTAAATGGCTGTTTCTCTGCGAAAAAGTGCGTCTCTTCTTTCAGAAAAAAGCCCAACAACGTTCTTTTATAAATAGAGAACGATTTTTCACAGAAAAAGGTAACAGAAACAACAAAAGAACTCATTCTTCTTCTCTCTTGATTCTTGGTCCACATAGAGCAATAGAATCTCCTCTGATCGAGATCCAGTCAGTTTGATTTGAAGTGCAACTTTAAACTGATGGTGTGGTTCGTTGTATCTCGGGAACGGAACGCTATTATTCGCCTATGCACGGAGGGCGGCGTATCTGTTTCAAGGACAATGCATAGTGTGCCTCGAACCTGGTTATAATTCTTATACTCATTCTAGTATTTCTTGTGTATATTTGTAAATTTATGTGCATAATTTGGTAGTATTATAGCCCTCTTTTATGTGGCAATCCCAACAATCTTGAAACAGATATTTCTTGTTCTTGTTGATTGAATACTACTGCAATTATGGGTGTTGACAAATCATTGAAGCCTGATAAATTTGATGGCAAGAATTTCATGCGATGGCAAACAAAGATGAAATTTTGGTTGACTCAATTGAATATATTCTATGTTATTTCTGATGTTCATGTGGAAAAAACTGTATCTTCTGAATCTGACAAGACTGCTAGTTCGTCTGATGTTGGAACTACGAAGGCTGTTGATAGTGACAAATTCAAACAAGATGATGAACTGTGCCATGGACAAATATTGAGTGTCTTGAGCAATGAGTTATATGATTTGCATGTGAATACTAAATCTGCTAAAGAACTATGGGATACCCTTGATAAGAAATTTGGAAAGGAGCATGAAGGGGAAGAAAAATATGTTGTAGGCGAGTATTTTGACTACAAGATGGTCGATAATAAATCTGTTAGAGATCAGGTTGTTGAAATACAGAATTTGGTAGCAAAGATCATTGGGAAAGGCATTCCCGTTGACGAGAGGCTCCAAATTCCAGCGCTTATAGACAAGCTACCACCCTTATGGCAGGATTTCCAAGTTAACTTGAAGCACAAAATAGACGCAATGTCCGTTGATGATCTTATGGTGGCCATACAAATTGAAGAGAAGCATAGAGGAAAGATGAAAATCTTACAAGGCTCATCTTCTAGTGTCAAAGATAGTGTTCAAGCAAATGTTGTAGAAGGGAAACCAAAGTTTCATGGCAATAAGAAGAACAACAAGAAGTTTAAGAATCGGTCCTTCAAACCTGGTTCAAATATCCATAAGGACAAGAAGTCGAAGGTTTGCTGGGTCTGTGGGAAACCGGGACATTTTGCAAACAAGTGCAAAGAGAAGAAAGGTCAGGACCATAGTCATGGTGGGGCTGCATCTTTTGCTCATGTTAACATGGTTACTTCAGATGACAGGTTAGTATTAACTAATTCTGAAATTAACTTGGCATGTGAATCTACCGATTGGTGAGTTGATACAGGGGCAACCGTTCACATCGGTGTTGATGTTTCTTCTTTTTCTTTCTATCAGGAAGTAAAGGATAGGACTGTGACGATGGGGAACTCCTCTGAGGCTAGAGTTTATGGAGTTAGAAATGTGGACATCCGGTTTACATCGGGGAACATGTTGACTCTTCGTAATGTGTTGCATGTGCCTAGTGTGAGGAAGAACCTAGTTAGTGGAGTACTTCTTAGTAGAGAAGGATATAAATTAGTATTTGAGTCAAATAAAGTTGTAATAACTAGACATGGTACTTTTATTGGCAAAGGTTATGTGTGTAATGGCCTCTTTAAACTAAATTTAGTTTCTTGTAATAACTCTTTATTTCAAGTAGATGACTATTTGGTTTTTCATGTTGATTCATTTGATGTGTGGCATATGAGGCTTGGATATGTGAATTCAAATACTATTAAAAGAATGATGAATCTTGATTTGATTCCGAAATTGCATGATGTAACTAGTGATAAATGTAAAATATGTGTTCAAGCAAAACAACCTAGAAAACCTTATAGGTCTATTAATAGGTCTACATGTTTGCTTGAATTAGTTCATTCTGATATATGTGAGTTGAATGGATTAATTACTAGGGGTGGTATGAGATATTTCATTACATTTATTGATGATTACTCTAAATATTGTCATGTTTATTTGCTAAAGTCTAAAGATGAGGCTTTTGAGAAGTTTAAGATTTATAAGATGGAGGATGAGAATCAAACTGAGAGGCGAATTAAAAGACTAAGGTCTGATCATGGTGGAGAGTATTGTTCCCTTGAATTTTACAAGTTTTGTGAAGATCAAGGAATAATACATGAGACCACAACGCCTTACTCTCCTCAATCTAATGGAGTGGCAGAAAGAAAGAATAGAACATTCATTGACATGATTAATTCTATGCTTTCGTCTTCGGGTTTACCGAAGAATTTATGGGGAGAAGCAATTCTTTTTGCTTGTATGATCTTAAAAGTGTGCTTCATAAAGGACAAAATACAACCCCATATGAATTTATGAAAGGAAAAAAACCGAGCTTGAAGTTCATTAAGGTTTGGGGATGTCTTGCCAAAGTGAAAATCCCAAACGTGAAAATGGATAAGCTAGGTTCAAAAACATATGATGCGGTATTCATTAGTTATGCACAAAATAGTAGAGCATATCGGTTTTTAGTAATTGGGTCTGATCGGTAGGATTATGCACCTAATACTATTAAGGAGTCCGATGATGCAACATTCTTTGATAATGTATTTCCTATGAAGGAAAAGAGTAAAGCTGTAGTGCATAAAGAAGATGGTTCATCATCTTCTATTCCAAGAATTGAATATTCGGATACCAATGTAGAGGTTAGGAGATCTAAAAGAACTAGAATAGAGAAGAATTATGGAGATGACTTTTATACTTACATGGTGGAGAATGAGGATCCTTTGACTTTTAGTGAGGCTATGTCATCTAGTGAATCTCTTTTATGGAAGGAAGCGGTACAGAGTGAGATGGATTCAATCCTTGCACATGGGACGTGGGTTCTAACGAATCTACCTCTAGGGTTTAAACCCATTGGGTGCAAATGAATCTTTAAAAGAAAATATTATCCTGATGGATCCATTGAAAAGTACAAAGCTAGATTAGTGGCTAAAGGGTATAGTCAAAAGGAAGGTCAAGGTTTCTTTGACATGTATTCTCCTGTGACCATGATAACTACAATTAGAGTGCTTATTGCATTGGCAGCTCATTATAACCTCAAAATCCATCAAATGGATGTCAAAACAGCATTTTTAAATGGTGAATTGGAGGAGGAAATCTATATGGAGCAGCCTGAAGGTTTTGTAGTTCCTGGTCAAGAAAGAAAAGTATGTAAGTTAGTGAAATCTCTCTATGGATTAAAACAGGCTCCTAAACAATGGCATCAAAAGTTTGATAATGTTCTTCTTTCTAATAATTTTGTTGTGTGTACATCGGATAAATGTTTATATTGGAAGTCCTTTGATTGTTCATTTGTAATGTTATGTTTGTATGTTGATGACATTTTATTGTTTGGTGATAATGTGGATCATATCAATAAGGTTAAGGGTTTCCTTAATGAGAATTTTGATATGAAAGACTTGGGTCTTACCAAAGTCATACTGGGCTTAAAGATTGATAGGACTTCTAATGGAATAGTTGTGAGTCAATCACACTATGTGGAGAAGATTCTAAAGAAGTATGGTTACTTCGATAGAAAACCTGTCAGTACGCCGTATGATTCAAGTGTAAGACTAAAGAAAAATCTTGGGGAAAGTGTGTCACAACTTAGATATTCACAGCTGATAGGAAGTTTGAGTTATCTGGCAAACTGCAGTAGACCGGATATATCCTATGCTGTGGGAAGACTAAGTAGATACACTAAGAGCCCTAATGAGTCTCATTGGATTGCCATTGAGAGGGTGTTCAGATATCTGAAGGGAAGTGTAAATTTCGGTTTACATTATTTCGGGTTCCCTGCTGTATTAGAATGATACAGTGATGCTAATTGGGTATCAGATTCTGATGAAACAAAGGCCACGAGTGGTTATGTATTTACACTTGGTGGTGGGGCAGTTGCATGGAAATCTTCCAAGCAAACTGTAATAACAAGATCTACTATGGATGCTGAGTTAGTAGCTCTTGATAAAACTGGAGGAATGGCGGAATGGCTTAGGGATCTATTAATAGATATACCCTGGTTGAATAAGCCAATTCCTGAAATTTTGATTCACTGTGATAGCCAATCAGCTCTTGATAAGGTTAAGAGTAAGAATCATAATAAAAGGTCTTCCAGGCATATTGAACTAAGGTATAAAATTTTGCGCAAGTTGACTACATCGGGAGTCATTACCTTAAGTTTTATACGATCAGCGGATAACCTGGCTGATTCGTTTACTAAAGGATTGTCGGCAGGACAAGTCCTTAACTCATCTAGGGGAATGGGGCTGAAAGCCTATGATTTAAGTCATCGTTAGTAATACCCCAATCTCTCTGAGTGGAGATCCCACGACGAAGATTCAATGGGTAACAACAAGCTAATGCGTGATTTGGAGAGCACTATTATAATAAATTGTATGCTCGCTCCCGTGTGATGATGAGAGTGCTCTACTGCATATAAAACAGGTTGACGAAAGTCTTAATGAGGTCAAGGCTTAAAAGCAGGGTATTGTTATGCAGATTACCCTTGGAGACTGTCACCTATATGAGTGCCACTGAGGTCGCAGTTAAGGAGAACGAGGGCTTGTTCTCTAATGTGCAACTCATGAAAAGATACAAGGCGCATGGCCGTAAAGCGCTACCCCGAATGATCTCGAAAAGGGAGTTACTCTAACTGTTACGTTTGTCAAAGCTCTTGCTCTAAGGTTCAAGTTCAAGACTTAGTTCACTTTGAACTTGTGAGAGTGGCAGTTTACCAAACTAGGTGTAGGTTCAAACCCGCAAGGTACCTATCGCCGAAAACTTAGAGTACTATTGCTCAATGTCTCATTCATGTGTCGTATGCATTTTTAGTGTGTAGACTGGTTTAATATCAAGTCATGGTGGGGATTGTTGAAATTTGACTTGAAATTAAACAAATAAGTTTAAAAATGCAGCGATCGATCGACAAAATAACGCGATCGATCGCGTAACGATCGACCGTGATAAACCGATCGTTCGTAGTTACTGTAATTTTCTACAATTTGGTCCCGTAATGGCCCGATCGATCGGTTTGAAAACGATCGATCGTAGTTACTGGAATTTTAGGATTTGTGCACCACGATAAAATGATCGATCATAATTTTAGGCTAAATAAGGCGATCGACCGCAAAGCGATCGATCGGCTTATAAAACGATCGATCGTCTAAGCGGTTACAGCGAGTAAATGGCCGTTTCTCTGCGGAAAAGTGCGTCTCTTCTTCCAGAAAAAGGCCCAACAGCGTTCTTCTATAAATAGAGAACGATTTTTCACAGAAAAAGGTAACAAAAACAACAAAAGAACTCATTCTTCTTCTCTCTTGATTCTTGGTCCATCATAGAGCAATAGAATTTCCTCTGATCGAGATCCAGTCAGTTTGATTTGAAGTGCAACTTTAAACTGACGGTATGGTTCGTTGTATCTCGGGAACGGAACGCTATTATTCGCCTATGCATGGACGGCGGCGTATCTGTTTTAAGAACAACGCATAGCGTGCCTCGAACCTGGTTATAATTCTTATACTCATTCTAATATTTCTTGTGTATATTTATAAATTTATGTGCATAATTTGGTAGTATTATAGCCCTCTTTTATGTGACAATCCCAACACCAAATTCTCATACCAGAGATTGAAATGCATGCAGCGGGAAGGCAAGAGTATAGGATGACACAGGGAAGAAGGATTATGGATACCAAATTGGTCATAATCGCAGGGCAGCTCCATGTCACTTTCATCGATGTCCAGTCCGAGGAAAGCCTCAGGATCAAACATAGCCAATGTTAGATTCAAAAAGTACAAAATGATGGATTTATGAAAGTGCCAAACTTAATCGGAAGCTAAAGGAAATACCAAATCACTCCCTTTCATCCCATATTAAGTGTCCCATTCATTTTATAAAAAACAAATGGGACACTTAATATGGGATGAAGACGATATTGTTTTATATTACCATTTAATATGCTTATTGCACATTGCGCTGACAATTAGATGCTTAAGTTCAGAAATTGAGGGTTCGAATTTAAACAATAAAAAACTTTGGAACAATAATATAGTCTGGAGTATCGACCCCCTCGGCGGCTTATTAAAATAGGTATTTGTTGTACTTGGGTCATTTGTTATGAAAAATTCAAGAATAGCTTCCCACATCTCATTCCTCTCTCCAAATACCCGTTATGTACCATCTCATATCATATTTCTTCTCCCATACGTGCTGATATATGGAAAATATACACATTTTTATATGCCTTTCTACCTATTTGTTAGTCGTATTTTTAGTTAAAATAAGGATAATTAATGTTTATCTGTGTTAAGTGAGTAATTAGGAGATTAATAAACAAATGTGCTTAATTGATTAATTTAGATGCGTTAATTGGGTTTAATGGATTTATAATTTATGATGCGTCTAAATTATATTTAACTATATTTATGCAGGTTGTAAAAGTCCTAAATCGCCAAAGAGAATGCACGTCAAATGGGTTCTGTGCCGAGATCGGAGATTGGGCGCGCGATATCGATACGGCGGGTTTTAATGAAGAAAAAGAAAAAAAAAAGAAAAAGAGAAAAGAACCGGAGTTGGTTTGGTCGGCGGCCGGTTTGGTTCAAGAAAAAAAAAGAAAAAGAAAGCGACCCGAGCCCGATGGCTCGGGCGCTGGGCGTCTGGAACAGAAGAACAGAGCATGCTCTGTTCGGCCGGAGGGTGGAAGAAGAAGTGGAATTCCGGCGACCGCCGGCGGTGGGTCATGCTCCAGTCGACTTGGCGGCCAGGCTACGGCGATCGTGAGGAGGTTGGTGGCGGCGGATTGAAACGCCAGTGCGACGGTGGGCTCGAGATCTCGACCGTGACAGAAAGAGGGCGCTGCTCTGCTCAAGCGCCGGAGGATGAGTCGCCGGAGATTGCAGACAATGGGTCTCGGCCGTGGCGTCGGCGGCAAATGGGCGACGGTTTTGGCTCGACTTGGAAGGGAGGAAAGATGGAAAGCTCGTGATTTGGCCGAAGTCTGAACATGGAAAATCAGTGTTTTGAAGAGCTCGAAATCATGCCGGGAAAGGAAAGAAATTGGTTTCGGTGCGAAGCTTGCTGGAATGAAGCACGCTCAATCTGGAAGGTGTATTCTGAGGTTGGATCGGGCTTGGCTATAAGAAGAGGCTGTGCTGTGAAGGATAAAAAAGATTGGCGGGAATCGGGAGAGAAGAGAGGGCCGGCTGTCTGTCTGCGGAACAGAGGGTCGGCGGGGCACTGTGCAGCGCGACAGAGGAGAAAACAGGGGTGCTGTTGGTGGTTGTTGAGCGAAGGACTGGTTTTTGCGGATCTGCTGGTTGGGCTGTGGAAGAAGGGAGAGACACGGGCTGTTCCGGCCGTGGTGGCTTTCGGGTGTGCAAACGGGGTAGAGGAGAAAGGTGCTGCGGCGATCTGAAGGAGGGGCTCTGTTTCTGCTCGTGGTGGTGGCTGCTCTGTCGAGAGACAGAGAAGGGTGCTGTGTTGTGGAGGCCGGCTATGAGGAAAGGAGGCTGCTTTGATCTCGAGAGAGACAAGCAGAATTGTTTTGTAGATTCGAGAGAACTGCAAAACTGAATTCAAAGGCAAGAAGGAAAAGGGCAGAATTGCTGGTCGAGAGTGAAAGGTGTTGCTTTGCTTTGGCTGGAAGTGGGGACTATTCTGTTCTATTCGAGAGAAAGATCAGAACGGTTGAGGCGTGCAATCGAGAGATTGTTGCTGAAGGTGGAGGAGAGAGCAAAGCAGGACGGAGAAGCAAGACAGACTGAAAGCAAATCAGGACTTTTCTTTATTAATTTATCTTTTGTTTAGTTAATTTCTGTGTTTTTTAGTTTAGTTGAACAATTGATTGCTTAAAAAGAAAATAAAAATTAGAACTTTACATTTCATTACTAATTGCTACATTCTCTAGAATTAGGTTGAATATCTTACTAAGTCTCTGAGGGATCGACCTCGTAGCCACTATTCTGCATTAGATTCGTGCGCTTGCGAGTATCATATTAAAATTTACATCAAGTTTTTGGCGCCGTTGCCGGGGACTACGTAGGATAATTTACCGAATTCTTAGAGTAGTTTAGTTTTAAGTTTAGTTTTGAGTTTAATTTAGTTTAATTTTTGTTGCTTATTAGTGTTTTGTTTTTTTTGTAGGAGTCAGAGAAAACACGGAATTCTCGCCAACGTTGGAAGGGCCACCCCTTCCCCTCGTTTGCATTCTTTTTCCTTCTCTTTTAATTTTTCTAGGTGCTTAGTATTTTTATATTTCTTTCTGTGATTGCATACGTGTGTTAGTTGCGATTTTTAGGTTTGTTCTAGATATTTGATTTTTAGTGTCGTTAATTAGTGTATGTTTGGTCGTCGGTCACTGGGTGAACAGCTTGCACCCCTTGACCTAGAAATTGAAAGAACTTTCAAAGCAAGATTAAAACATACAATGGATGTTACACATCAATTAGGTAACATGGAAAATGAGAATGTGAGGAAGACACTAAAAGATTATTCATCCCCCATTCAATTCAATTCACCTTCCTGCATAGTGTTGCCGCTCACCACGGCACACCACTTTGAGTTGAAACCAGGGGTGATGCAACTTTTGCCCACATTCTATGGTTCCAATAAAGAAGATCCCTATAATCATGTTAAAGAGTTCCTTGACATTTGCGCTACATTTAAATTCCAAAATTTCTCTGATGAATCTGTTAGGTTGCGCCTCTTTCCCTTTTCTTTGAAAGAAAAAGCGAAAGCGTGGTTGAACTCTTTAGAAGTTGGAACAATTAGGAGTTGGGATCAATTAGCTGAAAAATTTTTGAACAAATTCTTCCCTGTTCATAAAACTCATGCCCTTCGTAGAGAAATTACAAATTTCATGCAGAAGGAGGGTGAACACTTTTATGAGTGTTGGGAAAGATAGAAGAATTTGCTCCTTAAGTGTCCACACCATGGATTTTTAAAGTGGCAACAAGTTCAATTTTTTTATGACGGTTTAACACCTCAGAACCGTCAAATGGTTGATGCCGCTAGTGGTGGGTCAGTTATGATGAAGAGTGCCGAAGAAGCATGGGATTTTATTGAGACTCTATGCGAGAATTCTCAGCAATGGGATTGCTCAAGTAGAGTTGACAGAACGTTTCCTTTTCAAAAGAAAGGAGGCGTATATGAGGTAGACAATAACGCACATTTGATCTCCAAGATCGACAGCCTGACACAACGTTTTGATGCGTTGATGTCTGCTGGTGGGCCCCAAATGCCATCACATGTCAATGTGTGTGCTATTTGCTCTAACCCCTCCCATGTCACACAAAACTGTCCCTCTAACACCTCTGGAGTGGAATACAATAGTGATCAGGCTAATGCTATAAATGCCTTTCCTCGACCTGGCAATAACCCATATTCGGAAACTTATAACCCAGGTTGGGCTAGGCATCCCAATTTTTCATGGTCCAAAGGACCGCATCAAGGAGGACCTCCAGGGTACCCTCCCAATCAATCTTACCCTCAACAAGTTCAAACATTCCCTACACAACCCAAGAAACCATCTCTTGAGGATACTTTGAATTTGTTCATGCAAAGCTCTCTACAATTTCAAAACGATACCCAACATTCTTTACATGCCAACTCGCAAGCAATTGCGAAGCTGGAACTTCAAATGGGTCAATTGGCTTCTGCATTAAATGAGAGGGAAAAAGGTAGGTTCCCTAGTCAACCTGTAGCAAATCCCAAAGGACAATTTGAAGTGGGATCTAATTCTTGTCAAGACCAACCTCCAGCGCAAGTTAAAGCCATAACTACACTTAGGAGTGGCAAACAGATTGACAATATTGTTGAACCACCTAAGACTGCCATAGAAACAATCGCTAGAAAGGGTGAGGACCAAGAGAGCACCACTAGACCAGACGTGAGTCCTAATACATCGAAGAAGAGCCTAGAAGCTTCTTCATGTCCTGAGTCTAGCCATATTCCACCCTATATACCCAAGGCACCTTTTCCTCAAAGACTTGCAAAAACATCTCAAGGGAACAAACTTGATGAGACAATGGAAATTTTTAAGAAAGTGCAAATCAATATTCCATTGCTCGATGCTATTAAGCAAGTTCCCGCTTATGCAAGATTCTTAAAAGACATGTGCACCCAGAAAAGAAAATTGAATACACACAAGAAAGTGTTTCTCACTGAACAAGTTAGCTCAATTCTTAAGCATAACACTCCTCCTAAGTTCAAAGATCCAGGATATCCCACAATTTCATGCGTTATAGGAGACCATAATGTGGAGAGGGCATTGTTGGACTTAGGAGCTAGTGTAAATTTGCTACCATTCTCTGTTTATGAGCAACTTGGATTAGGAGAGTTGAAACCGACTACCATAACACTGCAACTTGCAGACAGATCAGTTAAAGTCCCACGCGGTGTTATTGAGGATGTTCTGGTTCAGGTGGATAAATTTTACTTCCCCGTAGACTTTATTGTCTTAGATACCCAACCTGTGCAGAATCCTGGTAGTCAGATTCCTGTGATTTTGGGAAGGCCATTCTTAGCCACATCCAATGCCATAATAAATTGTAGAAATGGGGTTATGAAGTTGTCTTTTGGCAATTTAAAAGTCAAACTCAATGTCTTTAATGTTAGACAACAACCCCCGGAGACGGATGATTCTTTTGCAGTGAATATGATTGAAAGTTTAGTAGAAGAATCTCTGCAAACTGTTTTAAATGATGATCCCCTCCAAACATGTTTAACTCATTTTGGCTTAGACTTTGACATCGAAGGGTCCATTAGAGACGTCAATGCATTGCTTGCCTCTACCCCTATATTAGACCCAACCAAATGGACAGCCAGGGTGGAACCTCTTCCAGTTCCCGAGTCTAAACTTGTCCCATCTATTGAAAAACCACCCCAACTTGACCTAAAACCATTACCTGATACACTTAAATATGCGTTTTTAGGTTCTTCTGATACCTTGCCTGTTATCATCTCTTCAGACCTTGATTCAGAACAGGAAGGCAAGTTACTTAATGTTCTTCGCGAACATAAGACAGCTTTGGGGTGGACAATAGCAGACATTAAGGGTATAAGTCCTGCTCTGTGTATGCATCATATTTACCTTGAGGAACATGCAAAATCTTCCCGTGAAATGCAACACAGACTTAACCCTAATATGAAGGAGGTTGTCAGAACCGAGGTGCTAAAATTGTTAGATGTTGGCATCATTTACCCCATATCAGATAGTACTTGGGTCAGCCCAGTTCAGGTTGTTCCTAAGAAGTCAGGAATCACAGTAGTCAAAAATGATAATAATGAATTAGTCCCCACCCGAATGACCACTGGGTGGCGGGTTTGTATTGACTACAGAAAATTGAACTCGGTTACAAGGAAAGATCACTTTCCTTTGCCATTTATTGATCAGATGCTTGAGAGACTTGCTGGGCATAGCTACTATTGCTTTTTAGATGGCTATTCAGGCTACAATCAAATTCCCATTGCTCCAGAGGATCAAGAAAAGACCACATTCACTTGTCCTTTTGGAACATATGCTTATCGCCGCATGCCATTTGGGTTATCTAATGCACCCGCCACATTCCAGCGGTGCATGATGAGCATATTTTCAGATATGGTTGAGCGATTTCTTGAAATTTTCATGGATGATTTCTCGGTGTTTGGATCTTCTTTCGATGAATGTTTACACCACATGTCTCTTGTCTTGGCAAGGTGTAAAGAAACAAATCTTGTGCTAAATTGGGAGAAATGTCACTTTATGGTTCGTCAAGGGATAGTTTTGGGGCATGTGATTTCTAATAAAGGAATTGCAGTTGATAAGGCCAAAGTTGACTTAATTTCAAGTCTGCCTCCACCAAAATCAGTAAAGGAGGTTCGATCTTTTCTTGGCCATGCTGGGTTTTATAGAAGATTCATCAAAGACTTTAGCAAAATTTTAAGACCTTTGTGCCATTTGCTTGCTAAAGAAACTCATTTTGTCTTTGATGATGATTGCTCTAAAGCGTTTGATCAACTCAAGCAATTTCTCACATCTGCACCCATCATCCAACCACCGGACTGGAATTTACCTTTTGAGCTTATGTGTGATGCATCCGATTATGCGGTTGGAGCTGTCTTGGGGCAGCGGGTGAATAAGATACCCCATGTCATCTATTATGCAAGTAGAACTCTCAATGATGCTCAGCTCAATTATTCTACGACAGAAAAAGAGTTGTTGGCTGTAGTTTTTGCTCTAGACAAGTTCCGATCATATCTCTTAGGATCCAAGGTCATAGTGTTTTCAGATCATGCAGCTTTGAAATATCTTCTTTCAAAGAAAGACACTAAACCTCGTTTAATTCGTTGGGTCCTATTACTTCAAGAATTTGATATTGAGATAAGAGACAAGAAAGGTTCTGAAAATGTTGTTGCTGATCACTTGTCTAGACTTATTGACGAGTCTGCTGAAGAACACTTACTTTTGAATGAGACATTCCCTGATGAACAACTTTTTGTTGTCTCTCAATTGCCTTGGTATGCTGATATTGTTAATTATCTTGTCACAACTCAACTTCCTGAACATTGGACAAAACAAGATAAATCCAAATTCTTCGCCGAGGTTAAGCATTTCTTCTGGGATGATCCATACCTGTTCAAGTATTGCCCAGATCAAATCATTAGGAGATGTGTGCCGGAGCATGAGGTTGATAGTATAATTTCTTTTTGCCATGCTCATGCATGTGGTGGCCATTTCGGTGCGAAAAAGACTGCTGCAAAAATTTTGCAGAGTGGTTTCTATTGGCCTACTTTATTCAAAGATACTCATGAATTTTGCACACAATGTGACAGATGCCAACGTATGGGTACATTATCACGTAGGTCCATGATGCCCCTTACTAACATCCTGATTGTTGAACTTTTTGATGTTTGGGGTATTGACTTCATGGGCCCATTTCCTCCATCGTTTGGTTATCTCTATATCCTTGTTGCTGTAGATTATGTTTCCAAATGGGTAGAGGCCATTCCCTGCAAAACAAATGATCACAAAGTGGTGGTTCGGTTCTTGAAAGAAAACATATTTTCTCGTTTTGGAACCCCTCGAGCAATTATAAGTGATGGTGGTACACATTTTTGCAATAAAGCTTTTGAATCACTTCTGAAAAAGTACTCCATTACTCATAAAATTGCAACTCCATATCATCCGCAGACTTGTGGACAAGTCGAAGTTTCAAATAGGGAAATTAAACGCATTCTTGAGAAAACGGTTCGTCCCGACCGAAAGGATTGGTCTGACAGATTGAATGATGCATTGTGGGCTTACCGTACTGCTTTTAAGACACCAATTGGAATGTCTCCCTATAGACTTGTATTTGGAAAACCTTGTCATTTACCTGTGGAATTAGAACATCGTGCTTACTGGGCCATCAAAACTTTTAACTTTGATATGGACAAGGCTGGAACACTTCGCAAACTGCAACTCAATGAATTAGACGAAATTCGTAATGAGGCTTATGAGAATGCGAAGATTTACAAAGCAAGGACCAAAGTTTTTCATGATCAGTCAATCCTGAGAAAGTCATTTGAGCCCGGTCAAAAAGTTTTGCTCTATAACTCCAGGTTACATCTCTTCCCAGGAAAGCTCCGTTCCCGATGGTCTGGACCTTTCATTGTGCACAAAGTATTTTCCCATGGAGCGGTTGACATTCAAAACCCTAAAGATGGAACTATTTTCAAAGTTAATGGGCAAAGATTGAAACCATATTTAGAGGGTCTTACTGAAAGAGAGGAGATTGTTCAAGATTTGGATGAACCTAATGCTCCTACATGATTTTTGGTTACGTCTGGCTGAAGACGTGAAACTTAGCGCTCTTGGGAGGCAACCCAAATTGTTGGTTTTAGATAGCTTTTCTTTTATTTGTTTAATATTTAGGTTGTTGATACATGTGTGGGGATGCTACAATCTAGGTTTGGGGGTGTATTTTCTTTTTCTATATTTTGTACTTACTCCTCATTCTTAGTTTGTGTGTTTCAATGTTCTACATCTACCCTAAGGCATCTCCATTCAGGTGGTTTCTTTCCTTACACTCCTTTTCTTTTTACTCGTCATTTGGATATTTATTTTGGTAAACATTGAGGGCAATGTTTCGTTTAGGTTTGGGGGTGTAGAAAAGAAAAGTAGTATTCCTTTGGTTTTTATTAATAATAAAAAAAACAATAAAAATTTACTTAGTTTTAGGTTGTTTGTTAGTAATTTTCTTAGGTTTTGATAGTTTATCCCTTTATGATGCATATTTCAATTTTTAAGAGATTAATTTGCATTGGAAGTGTGAGTAAGTATACTGGAGGATAGAGAACTTAACTGAGCATATCTTTCTGTTACAATCCTCTTGGAACATGTGCTTGAGCTAATAAAACTCACTCACACACACTAGTTACATAAAGTAATACAGTCTAGAGATTTGTTGAATGTTAATTTACAGTGGGATATCTTTAGTCAGAGTCATTGGATGATATGTGGTTGTCTGTTGAGCTTAAAAGATCATGATAGACCATTTACTTGGCTATGGCAAGGGATTGGAACCGGAAATAGGTTGAGAGTATAATACAGCCTGGACAAAATAAAGATGTGCTGAAAAATATGAATGATGAAAATAAAAATGCGAAAAATGAAAACAAAATGAATGAAAGAAAAGGGGGCTGCTTGACTTTATAGGATTAACTCAGGCTGATGCTCGGGCCCGAAGCGGTCTCTTAAAACCTAATGCCCTAAGCCAAACTGGCAAGGAGTCATTGGCCTGAGTCATTGCTAAACCTGAGCATCTTGAAGTCAGGCCTTACACAGTCCTAGCGAAAAAAGGAAAAAAGAAAGAAAAAAAAAGTCTGCGGTGTATTATCCTCTCAAATCTAGAATGTTGGACCCGAAGGAGGCGCGCAGATTTGTGCTATCATGAACCTAAAGATTACGACGACTGTGTTGATTCTGATGTTCTTTGGTTAATGGGTCACACTGGATCTGTATAAAACAAAGATTTAGAATGTATTGCTACAATGTTCTACACTTTTACTATATAAAGTATCATGCTATATCATATTGAGCAGAAACTTCCAAGATGAAGGTGTAGAATAAAACCACTTACTTGAGGGCTTCTATATTCCAGTTGATTATAAATCCAAGTACATGTGGTTGATTTTCTTAAACATTGCAGTTTGCATTCGAAGGGATATTAGGATTGTTTATTTTGTAGTGATTTTCTATTTCTTTTTACACTTAGATTAAATAGGTTGATTTCATAAATACATGTTTGTGGGTAGCATGGCTGCAAACCCTCACGAGACTTCACTCGTCCAGCCAGGGACACCTGGGGGTTTAAAAGGCTTGTTGCATTCGCTAAATGCAATCGCGATTTCCTGCGAAAGTGGATTAGTTAGATTTCTTTGTTTTGTTTTGTTTTTGTTTTGCTCGAGGACTAGCAAAATGTAGGTTTGGTGGTATTTGATATATGGAAAATATACACATTTTTATATCCCTTTCTACCTATTTGTTAGTCGTATTTTTATTTAAAATAAGGATAATTAATGTTTATCTGTGTTAAGTGAGTAATTAGGAGATTAATAAACAAATGTGCTTAATTGATTAATTTAGATGCGTTAATTGGGTTTAATGGATTTATAATTTATGATGCGTCTAAATTATATTTAACTATATTTATGCAGGTTGTAAAAGTCCTAAATCGCCAAAGAGAATGCACGTCAAATGGGTTCTGTGCCGAGATCGGAGATTGGGCGCGCGAGATCGATACGGCGGGTTTTAATGAAGAAAAAGAAAAAAAAAGAAAAAGAGAAAAGAACCGGAGTTGGTTTGGTCGGCGGCCGGTTTGGTTCAAGAAAAAAAAAAGAAAAAGAAAGCGACCCGAGCCCGATGGCTCGGGCGCTGGGCGTCTGGAACAGAAGAACAGAGCATGCTCTGTTAGGCCGGATGGTGGAAGAAGAAGTGGAATTCCGGCGACCGCCGGCGGTGGCTCATGCTCCCGTCGACTTGGCGGCCAGGCTACGGCGATCGTGAGGAGGTTGGTGGCGGCGGGTTGAAACGCCAGTGCGACGGTGGGCTCGAGATCTCGACCGTGACAGAAAGAGGGCGCTGCTCTGCTCAAGCGCCGGAGGATGAGTCGCCGGAGATTGCAGACAATGGGTCTCGGCCGTGGCGTCGGCGGCAAATGGGCGACGGTTTTGGCTCGACTTGGAAGGGAGGAAAGATGGAAAGCTCGTGATTTGGCCGAAGTCTGAACATGGAAAATCAGTGTTTTGAAGAGCTCGAAATCATGCCGGGAAAGGAAAGAAATTGGTTTCGGTGCGAAGCTTGCTGGAATGAAGCACTCTCAATCTGGAAGGTGTATTCTGAGGTTGGATCGGGCTTGGCTATAAGAAGAGGTTGTGCTGTGAAGGATAAAAAAGATTGGCGGGAATCGGGAGAGAAGAGAGGGCCGGCTGTCTGTCTGCAGAACAGAGGGTCGACGGGGCACTGTGCAGCGCGACAGAGGAGAAAACAGGGGTGCTGTTGGTGGTTGTTGAGCGAAGGACTAGTTTTTGCGGATCTGCTGGTTGGGCTGTGGAAGAAGGGAGAGACACGGGCTGTTCCGGCCGTGGTGGCTTTCGGGTGTGCAAACGGGGTAGAGGAGAAAGGTGCTGCGGCGATCTGAAGGAGGGGCTCTGTTTCTGCTCGTGGTGGTGGCTGCTCTGTCGAGAGACAGAGAAGGGTGCTGTGTTGTGGAGGCCGGCTATGAGGAAAGGAGGCTGCTTTGATCTCGAGAGAGACAAGCAGAATTGTTTTGTAGATTCGAGAGAACTGCAAAACTGAATTCAAAGGCAAGAAGGAAAAGGGCAGAATTGCTGGTCGAGAGTGAAAGGTGTTGCTTTGCTTTGGCTGGAAGTGGGGACTATTCTGTTCTATTCGAGAGAAAGATCAGAACGGTTGAGGCGTGCAATCGAGAGATTGTTGCTGAAGGTGGAGGAGAGAGCAAAGCAGGACGGAGAAGCAAGACAGACTGAAAGCAAATCAGGACTTTTCTTTATTAATTTATCTTTTGTTTAGTTAATTTCTGTGTTTTTTAGTTTAGTTGAACAATTGATTGCTTAAAAAGAAAATAAAAATTAGAACTTTACATTTCATTACTAATTGCTACATTCTCTAGAATTAGGTTGAATATCTTACTAAGTCTCTGAGGGATCGACCTCGTAGCCACTATTCTGCATTAGATTCGTGCGCTTGCGAGTATCATATTAAAATTTACATCACGTGCCATTTACTATAAAGATTTTTTCTTGTTAGGTATCTCTTACATTACTCAGTTTATTTCCTCCCAAAATATATTTTAAGGTTCTCTCTTAATCATACTTAAACATTAATAACATTAACCATGTACCCGCCTAATACTAGTGTTACCAATATTGCTTTATTACAACTAAATCTCTTCACATTACACATCTTTCTCTCTAAGTACCCTCTATATACCATCTCATGTCATATTTCTTCTCCCATTATACATGCCATTTACTATAAAGATTTTTTCTTGTTAGGTATCTCTTACATTATTCGGTCTATTTCCTCCCAAAATATATTTTAAGGTTCTCTCTTAATCATACTTACACATTAATAACATTAACCATGTACCAGTCTAATACTAGTGTCACCAATATTGTTTTAGGGCTGCCTATCCTGCCACCCAGGCTTTTGCAGGCCCCCTGACTTCTAGGGGCCCCCATATGTCCTATTCGTAAGTTGCATGGCACCTTTGGAAGGGGTAAAAATCTCTTTATTTCCAAGGCGTCATTTTGGCAACTTAAGAGTTACCAAACTTGCTTGAAAATATTGTTGCCCCTGGTGCCACGTCACCCTTCTCTGCACTCACAAGAGGACACCTTTCATTTTTTGGATGAAATGGCTAGTGATAATGCGTTGGGTTTCAAATCCTCATGGCTACTTCCCTCTCACAAGAGTCTAACCTGCATGCCTGGATGTCATTGTATAGCCCGGTGCACTTCCAGGAACCAAACTGCTCGAACGAAATCCTAAATGCATTAATGGAACCCATCTGCATTACACAAGAAATACAAGATGCGGCATGTCAAACAACTTTTCATGATAGTATTGCCAAAGAAAACCTTTGGATTGCAAAGAAATACTGCAAATTAGTATAAGAAAAAGGAAAAAAAGAACTTCTACATCATGGTTATCGCTGGGAAGGAGTCCCCTTTTTATATGGAGACTTCTTTTAATTCATTCTTTCTTTTTCTGTCCTTTGGTCCCCCTTAAGATTCCATACAAAACAAGTTACGATGCAGTTTTGGGGGCCCATGATTGTAGAGCATGGGTGCCCCAATGAAGAAAAAAATCACTCTTTTTTTTCTTCCAAACTTGCCCATATAGGAGGAGAATGTGGGGGCCCCTGCAAAAGACCGGGTGGCAGGATAGGCAGCAGCCATTGTTTTATTACAACTAAATCTCTTCACATTACACATCTTTCTCTCGAGTCCTTGTCAACCACTACACCTACGACACTCCTTACCTACATAAAATAAATTCAAAACCTCATTTACTTCCTTACCTCTCTCTCTAACAAACTTAGTCTCTTGCAAGCAAGTTGTGTTCACATCCTCATCCTAAGTGTTTATATAAAATCTATTCCCTTATCATTAAATTTGAATGTTCAATGTTGCCACTCTAATATGACGAACCTGGACTAGCTTCGTGACCCACACCCATCCAATCCAATGGGAGAAGGCTTGCTCACTTCTCATTGCAATCTAGCATTGTTGCAACGCATCACTGTCAAGGGACACCCTAGCCAACCCTTGCCTACTTATTACATACGAGTTTTAGTATAATATTTTGCTTTAAGGAATGTCATAGCTCTAGCTAGAATGTGTAGCATAAGATCTATAGAAATTTACGAAGTTTTTATGGTCAGCTGTCAACCTAACACTAACCCTCCTCCTTAGCCCGGGCTTGGGACCGGCATTGTGAGACACAACAACCGAGTTAAAGAAGAAAGACAAAAATAATTATTAAGGAGAATAGTATGAAGAAGAAATTTAAACATTTCACCAACACGTGAGAATAGGAAATAATTGAAGAAACTTTAGGACAGAGTTCTTGGATGAAATATGAATAAAGGATTGCTCATTCTTAGTTTGGTAAATAATTAGTCTATTTGCAGCTGTCTACTCCCTTGAGAATTCTTGAATTGCTCTCTACATACCACTGAGACAAAGATGTTATGATCTCCAAGACAAATGTCATTTCTTTGTTAGACTTGGAGAACTGAAAATCACGGTCAATAGCTCGATGATGACAATGAATGTTTAAATGAAGACCAAGCAGCCAATTATAGGTTGTCAAACCACTTAAAATGAACATATCCCAAAAAGAGATCAATTTATATTTCACATTCTGGTCTACATAGTAAGCATCGCCTTTATCATTGATATCTCTCTTTTTTTTTTAAATGATATTTCTCTGCTCTAATCTTTTCAAAGTGAGCAGAATTGAGATAAAGCCCAAGTAGTAACATGCATGGTTTTAAAAAACGGACCAGCCCGGCCGGTTTGACTTGGTTCAACATGAGCCGGGTGTTTTTTCAAGCAGAGTGCAGCTTGACTAAGTCGGGTCAAAATGAACTGCCCGATCAAACTAGCGAATCAAGCCGTCCTGACGGATTTTTTAGATAATCATCGGCAAAAAAAAACCTCAAATCTTTCTTCCTCCCCATCCCTAACTCCCCCACCTAGTTTGCCCTACCGCCAGACAGAGATGATTGCCGCCATCTCCATCTCCACCGCACTGCCATCGAAGCTCGTCTCCAACGTCTAACGGAGATTATCGCCACCACAACCTCTATATCTACTTTCCAACATAGATGGCCCTCAGCGTCCGGCGTTGTCAGCTTGCTGTCTCTTGTCTAAGCCAACCTCAAACAGGTATAGAAAAAACTCTTCTTATTCAATCAGTACTCCGTCAACAAAGAAATCACACCATCAGCCCTGACATCTGGGTCAACCCGGGTTAGCCCCCAATTGAACCCAATTGGATTTACTTTGCAAGAACTCCCAATCGATGACCAATTCGATTTTTAAAACCTTGGTAACTTGTTCATGGAAACACTCCATTACCAATCAACAAGTAAGTTTAATTGAGAGTTCAGCACAGCATTCTCAAGGGATGTTTGGTTGCCTCTTAAGTTTTTAAAGCACGAGGCTCAAAGGTTCTGTCTACCTTAACCCTACTCACGAGGGTTAACTGGAGTTAAAACCCCTAAAGCTAACCCAAAGGGAGTGCCCGACAGAGCATCTCATTGTGTGTGGTAAGCTGAAGCAAATAATATGAGCATCTTTAAATGCTGTCCTCTCAAATTGTCGATGGTGCTGTAGACCTAATAATTAATACACTGTTCGGCCTTACGAGTCTGGAATGTATTTCAATAAACCAATTTAAGTTCATTATGTGAAATCCAGACCAGAATATTCACAAGTCAGCCGCATCATTACCATACTTGAGCTTTTTACGTATGACCTGGCGCCAACAACGGGTTTCTCATATTACCCAGAATTACTTTCTTTCTTCCATATGACTCGAAAAGTACCAAAAATACCCTTAGGTTTAGGTATAAGCACCCACTCTCCGTTTTTCCATATTACCCGGAATGGGAGCGGCTACCCGGAGAATATCGCGTTAGTCGGAGAAGAAGGCATTCCGTCCAGCCTCTCCGCCCATATCATCGCCGGCGCCGGCGCCGTCGAATTCCGGAAAGGTCATCTTCGCGGCAAAAAGTGGGAAAACAAGCGGAAAAGACCGGGTATTGGAAAACAACTTCAACGGAGGCAGCGTACATCGAAAAACCCGTAGGTGAAGTTCAAATACGACGATTTTTATCATGAAATTGGTTCCAGAGAAGAAAGTTGAAAACTTAGCAAGTTTTTAACTATTATTACAGTCGTGTATTCGACAACACGACTGTAATAATAGTCGTGTTTGATGAAACACGACTCATAGACGTTGCTTTTCACTCATATACGGTTTTCAATATATCGTGTCTGACGGTTTTTTAACTTATATCGGTATTTTAATGGCAGGTACGGATAGAGAAGATAGTTGTTTGCTTACATTACGATGGAGTTTTTACAAATTCTGATAAGTACGTGGGCGGGAAACGGAAGCTCCTGCCTATAGATACACGAGTAAAGTACCTGGAACTGTTGCAGCAAGTGGAAGAAAGATTACCGCTTAAGTCTACATCTGGTATATTAACTTTGTCATATCGTGTTGACTCTGAATCCACATACCTCCTTGAAGACGATAAAGACGTGGAGTCAATATTTATACTTCACAAGAGCAAGCAAGGCACAAATGGACTACTCCGCCTGTACGTGGAGTGGACTTCTACGGGCAATAACATGGAGACTTCGACTCTCAATAAGGAAATAAATACCAATGCAAATAAGAAGGAGGAGAGGCTACCAGAGGCAGAAGTGAGGCCGGCCAGTAAGACACCACCGGAGAGGCCGTCCAACCCAGGCAATAAGACACCCGCATCAGCAGTCGAAGGAGGAAGAGATGGAGATTATGCGAGGTGAGACTTCTAAGGCGCGGATACAGGCAAGTCGTGTGCTATTATAGTCGACTATAATAGTACACGACTAAAAATTTTGTCGTGCCGTATGCAACACGACTATATACATAGTCGTGTTTCATAATACACGACTACAAATGAATTCGTGTTGCATAAGACACGACTTCACTACGTGCTATCGTGTTCTCAAGTCCATTCATACATCTTTTTTCACGCAGATTGGGAGATGGAGAAGAAACTGAAGATGAAGAAGAAGATGAAGATGAAGATTCCAGTCCAGATGAAGAAGAATTGTTGGATGAAGATGAATTACCGTGGTCTGCAGATGAGTGGGATGAGCCTCTTACAGTACCACATTTTAGCCAGCCAGATCACACGGGAACATCGACTTCTAGAGTTCCCACGGCAGGAGACACATGTAAAGGGAAATCTGTCGCGTCGGAGGACAATGAGTACCTCAATATTGAGGGTGATGGTGGTTGGGATTGGGGTACCTATTCTGCACAGGCCGGTCCTTCAAAACATTGTGAAGAGGAGACGATGTTGACCGGAAGTTTGCAAGCAGAAGACTACGAGGCACAACTTACCTTAGGGGCTAGATTCGAAAGCATCAAGCAGTTCAAGATGGTTCTAACTGATCTGGCAATCAAGAGGAAGTTCATGTTCAAAGTAGCGGATGAGAGCAAGGACACATTCGCTGCAACGTGCAAGGTTTCGGGGTGCAAGTGGTACATACGGGCGTCGAACAGACTTGATGGAGTCAGCGTGACAAGGAGGGAAGAACGGCATACATGTGACACTTCTGTAAGTTCGAAAGATCATCCATTGGCTTCTCACCTCTAGATTCCGAGGAAGTGTCATGGCCTCCATAAGGATTCAAACTCCATAAAAATCTCAAATATTCAACAATACATTGAGAAGCATTGGGGCGTGACAGTCAACTATAAAAGGGCATGGAGGGCGCAAGAGGAATTGATCCGATTGATCGATGGCAACCCTGAAGATGCATATCGCATTTTGCCACATTACGGAAGGGAATTAGAGCGGTCTAACGCAGGTACACATGTGGTGATAGAAAGATCAGCTGATATACCTGATATCCCAATTAAGTTAGCCGGCTACGACTTCAGACGTGTGTTTTGGATGTTCGGCCCGGTCGCATGAGCATTCCGAAGAACACTGAGACCGTTGCTCACGCTTGATGGAACATTCCTAAAAGGAAAGTACCCTGGAGTATTATTGGTTGCTATAGCAATCGACGGCAATCAACAATTAATATGTCTTGCATATGCAATTGTCGATAAAGAGAATATCATAACGTGGTAAGTATAGAAGCAGGAAACACGACTATTCTAACAGTCGTGTTTTGGACGACACGACTGGGCACACATTCGTGTATTCGAAAACACGACTACTCATACAGTCGTGTTTTTTATACACGGCCTTCTAACAACCTGAAGCATTCTGTGTTTAATATGCTTTGTCTCTCACTTGTACAGGACGTGGTTCCTCACCTTACTAAAATGTTTTCTCTTTACGGACCCCCCGGCCTCTCTGGACACTATTGTCTCTGATAAACAGAAGGGCCTTTTGAGAGCGGTCGCCGATGTCTTTCCCGAGGCTCACCATGGGTTTTGCCTAAGGTATATAGCCGCAAATATGCTTAATACTTGGAAGGATAAGTACCTGAAGGAACTTCTATTCCGAGCTGCAAAATGCTTCAGGAGACCAGAATTCGATGCAACCATGAAGAAGATGAAGGAACACAATGAGGCGGCCTGGAAATATGTTGACAATATTCCGAAAACACATTGGGCTAACGTAGAATATCCGAGTAAAAGGTACGGCACTCTCACGTCGAACGCGTCCGAAAGTGTAAATAATATGCTTTTGAAGGCTAGGTTTTGGCCAATAACTCGGTTGATCGAGCAAATGCGGGCGACCACAAGCGTCCATTTTCAGAGACGCCGAATGGAAGCAGACGAGCTACCGACTCTGTTAACAAAATATGCACAGAATCATATCAATCAGATGAGGAATCACAGTGCTGGAACAGTTCGAGTTCAACCGCTATCATTACGGTAGTTTGAAGTGACATCTTTATACAATGTGGTAAGCATAAATTTGTTTTCTGTAAGAGACGACTATAACAAAGTCATGTCGTCGAAGACACGACTAGTCATACAGTCGTGTCTTCGACGACACGAGTATCCTTGGAAGACACTGATGTTGTTCATGTTTTCGCATCAGGATGTTGTTGACCTTACGAATAGAACCTGCACATGTGGCTTCTTCCAGAGCATGGGACTTACATGCAATCACGCCATGGCATGTATTGATGAGAGGAGTTTAGAGCCGGTAGAATATTGTGACAAGTGGTACTGCGCAAGTACGTACCGCACCACTTACGAAGAAGTAGTGTTTCCTACTTTAGACAGAAGTCAGTGGGGGAATTACGGGGTTTTATTTAAATGCGAACCGCCCATGTTTGAAGCTCCAAAGAAGGGCAGGAGAAAGACAAAGAGAATTGAGTCACAGCCCGAGCCACCTGCAAGGACAAGTTCGAAATGTGGGAAGTGTCATCAAGCTGGTCACAACCGTACAAGGTGCACCAACAGCCCGGTTTCGAAAGAAAATCGGAAGCGCAGGAAACGAACACTTCTGCAACAAGGCAAATTGACTACGAACGAGACATCTCATATACGTCGCTCCGGCTTACCTAAGCCCCCACCATTCTTCACTTAGGATGTAGTCAAATTCTTGTATAATGCATATTAACTTATACCGAAATGTACGCCTATAAAGAAAAAGAAAATCAGAAATGAAAAAAGAATCTTTCAATGCATCATCCGTGTATTCTATTATACCCGAATATTACAGTACACGACTATCTATACCGTCGTGTATTGTGAAACACGACTATTTACAAAGTCGTGTCGGCTAGTACGCGACTATATATAGAGTCGTGCTGCATCAGAGACGATTATATACGTAGTCATGTTGCATGAAGGCCGTATTCAAAGTGATGCTTGCGATATTTTGTCTAAAGCGACCATGTGTCAAAAATGAATTCGAATTAATTGAAAGAGTACTGTAAAACAAGGTGTCAAAAATGAATTTGAATTAATTGAAAGAGTACGGTATGTACACCAAAGAAGCTTTGTACAATAAAATAATGTGAATAAAATGAATATGAATTTATTCTTTATCCGGAAGCCGCATAAAACCCACAACTGTGACGGCATCTTTTTCGACTCTTCCGGAATCGTCGTCAAACTCGCTGTTAATAACCCCGCGAATCAAGGTTGAAGCGATGACTGGTCGCCAAAGTCGTGTAATTGTCGACTGATCAAACTCCGGTGGGCTGACATTGGACGCCAAGTGCACGACGTACATCATGATGAAGATGCCACAGTCTTTCGAATTCTGTTGCCACGGCGCTTTGGCGATCTGAGTCATCTTCCAGTCGAGCAAACCAAACCACCCCAGCTTGCCTGCCATCACAACGATCATGAACTGCGTGAATTTGTCAGCAGCTTTTCTGTGATGTGGATATAACTGGGATCAGCCAGACAGCGGGTTATAGAAGCGTCATACACAGTGCAGGAAATGTACATACACGAGGCAAAAGTGGGAGCCGGTGCGGATTGGATAAAATGCGTAGAACATGTTCCTGTTCAAGCCGTCGAGCATCCTCCCAAGCTTTTTTACCAATTTCGCATTATTTCCTCCTTCTTTGTGCTCCTGCGAATCCGCAAGAGAGTTAGACAACCAAGCTAGGAATATCATATTTAATTACTTAACACTCCTTATGCAGGGAACACTTACGTTGTCGAATATCTCTTTGAATGCGTGGCATTCAAAAAATGCCCACGGATACTTCATCCGGTCTCTGTCATTGCGCTCTCTCAATAGACTTAAAAACGCATCTATAACCTATAGAAAAACATCCACACGATTCATAACAGTCGAAGTAAGGCAATATACAACTTCTAATTAAAAGTCGATTATTGGATATACGACTTTCATGATAGTCGTGTTGTCAAGAGACACGATTATGCGTAAAGTCGTGTTTTCCAAAGACACGACTATGCGTAATGTCGTATCTTCGAATACACGACATAACGTCAAGTCGCATATTTGAAAAAGTAAAAGAGGAAAACATATGAGCATAGGTTTACTTACATTAGTGTTTATTTTTGTTGTTTGCATGAGGGATACGTAGTCGTCATCACATAGCGTTGGGATTGGATAAGCCTTCCTCGGATTGGCGATCCATCCATCTATTGCCACTCTATCCTGCTCTAACAATACCCCCATGTTGAAGCATAACTTTAAATCGGCATAGTTTTCGGGGAGTGTAATTATAGACTTACACTTTTGAGGGGTTCAGAGGACATCGACGTCAACAGGCTGGGATGTGGTTAAGCCAATGGCCTTCGCCACCTCCTCCTCCTTTGCCTCTTCGTCGTCCTTCACCTCCTCCTTCGCCTCCTCCTCCTCCTCCGCCTCCTCTTCCTTCACCTCCTCCTCCTCCTCCTCCATCGCCTCTTCGTCATCCTTCACCTCCTCCTCATTCACCTCCTCCTCCTTCGGCTCCTTGTCCAGAACATCCTCCTTCGCCTCCTCCGACTCCTCCTCCTTCACATAAGCCTTCACCACCTCCTCCTTGACATCCCCGTCCTTCACCTCCTCCTTGACGGTTTGGATATCCGACTGCTGTAAGGAAGAGATGACCTCATCGATGATAGAGGTCGCTTGTCGATCGGATATGGTTTATTCGGAGTCGGCTTTCGGCTGAGGGGACCTATTCCTTCTTTCCTGCTCCTCCGCCATTCTCCGTATATGGTCATCTTCCCTAATCCTCTGCAATTCCCTCGCGGAGGCAGTCCTCATTCACTTCCTTACTACTAGACCAGGGGGGAATATGTCCCGTCCATACGTCGGACGGGACTCAACTTCTTCACACTCCACATCTTCGTTGAATTCTGGTTGGAGCTTCTTCAAAAATAACTTGGCGGAGGATCTCTTTGTAGCCCGTTGAATCTTGTCTTCCTCATCCGCGCGTTTGATGGGAGCTAAAATGATATTTTACTTATTCGTGTCAGTAGCAGCACGATAAAGAACATAATCGTGTTTTATGAAACACGATAAACTACATAGTCGTGTAGCATGAAACACGACAAATATAATAGTCGTGTACCATGTGGCACGAGAAAATAAATAATCGTCTACAACTTACCTTTACCCCATTTCGTTGAATCGAGATATGACTTCCTTGCCAGCTCCTTTGTCCGCATACCAATCGGAGTTTTCTCCATATGTTCCTTGTCACGGGGCCGCTTCTTTGGCTCCATCTGATGCACCGATGACTTCTTTGGCTCCATTGGGGGCCGCTTCTTTGGCTCCTTCGTCGGCTCTTCAGTCCTCTCCTGCTTGGGATGCTCAAAGATCTGACCACCCTCTAACAGCATTGACGCTGAGGCGGCAGAGGCCTTCATTGAGTGGAGAACCTCTCGCAGAGGTCCGACACTCCTTCCCATCTCCTCATACAAAGACAGAGCTATCTCAATTAGTGACTGTATGCCCTGAAGCGCACCCTCCAATCGCCCCATTGCAGTTGCAGTGGACTGGGCAGCCGTCATCAAGGAAGGGGGTGCAGGTTGGTTAGGAGTCCTCTTGATTTCCAGCCTCTCTGGCCTCTGCCGTCACGGAGGAGGGGCCACTGAGGTTGACGAAGCAAGGAGAGATGCCTCTCCGGCCATGGGGCTGATTACGTCGACGAGTTCGTCCCATACTTCAAGATTGTGGAACACTCCCGTCCAATAGTCGGTCATACGGTGCTTCTTCTGTGTACCTTTCTTCACCTCTGTAATGAGAGCCCCACTTCCTGGCCACCTTTTGGCCTGTGGACTGGTAGAGCCCACGACAGGATGGAAGATTGTCGTGTGCTCGAAAAACCAATTCTGCATAGTAAACAGATGAAAACATTATTACAAGGCACGGTTGCCTTAGTCGACTATAACTATTACACGAATTGAACTATGGTCTTGTCGTAAACAACACGACTATATACCTAGTCGTGTTTCATCATACACGACAATAAATATAGTCGTGTTATATAATACACGACTATAAATATAGTGGTATTGTATAAGACTTGTTTGCCTTTCGAAGACTATGAATGCTACATACCTGAAGGACATATGCGGCGCCATTTAGGTATCCACCGCCCAGGCACTCTCCTTGCGATCTCGCACCCACTAGTCTGTTGGTGTGGGTTATACTAGAAACCAACATCTTATGCATAGCCTCAGCCCAATTGTATGACCTCAATCTTGGGAGGTCGTCAATGTAACGGTACAAAGAAGGATGAACCGCTCTAGTGCTGTGTGGAAACAGCACCGTGCAGAAGAGGAGGCAGATGATCATCCTCGCCATGTCCTCCTCTTCCATCTTCAGTTCGCCCGCGCTAAGCTTGTCTATGATTTCCTCAATGTGTGAAATTTCCGCTCTCCTCGCGGCGAAGTGCTTTCTGAAGAATTGACCTTCCAGTCGGCGTGTCAAGGAGGGGAGGACCTCAACTCTTTCGCCCTTTGCAGGCAATCCGGTGATAAGAGCAACTTCTTGCTCTGTGAAATGTAGCGTCCTGCCCTTGATATTGAAGACCTTCGCCGACTCATCCCAGTACCTGACCAAATGGTGGAGGAGGTTCCGAGATACAACTACGTCCTCACCTTCAAAAATGACAACGAAACCAGCATCTTTGATCACTTGGGCACATCTTTAGTGACGCTGTAAGAGGGCCGCACACTTTTTCATCGCTCCCGGTTGACAAAACGTCTGAAGCGCCGGTCGCGCATTATATGTTCTCTTTACTGGTCGGTCCATCGGAGCCTTCCTCTTCCTACCCCTCTCATTTCGCTGTCGAGGTGCCAAGACAAAATCATGATCCTCCTCTTCTGATGGTATTTCCTCCATAGACTCATCTCTTTTTTTATCCATATGCAAGGAGTGAGGTAGAGTGGTCAGTAGAAAAGTCGTGTCGGTGAAACACGAAAATATAAAAGTCGTGTTGTCGCGTACACGACTAAATAGAAAGAAAGACATGACTTTATAGTTCATAGTAAAAATTTAAAATCCAAATGTCGGACCTTATGAAACTAAAATCAGTAAAGATTGTCGTAACTTACCGCAGTTTAGTCGTGTGTATGTGTGTATTTTCTCGCAGGTGCCTTTCACTCTTCCTCACCGTCAACCGAAGCTCAATCGGTCAATCCGCCAGTTGCATGCAGGTGGAGGGAGACGCGGGGGAACTAAGAAGGTTGAAGATCCGAAATACCAACGTATACGCTTCAAATCGCCGCCTTTGTGCACTCTCCCTCAGTCGTGTTGTCGAAATCCAATAGGGGGCAGCTCGATATCGAGATGGGGGACACGAATAGGCTCGTCAAAATCCGTGTATTCCGCTGGTTGAATCGCCGCTCGAACTCGCTGGTCGCCGATGTATATCGCTGGAGAACCCTTGTATTTTTCGTATTGTACACAACACGCCTCTTCGCACAGTATTAGCACGAAAAAACAGAAGAAAGGGTATTTTGGATACTTCAAGTCTAAATTCTAGGTCATATGAGATTTCACGGGAAAAACTTGGTAATATAGGAATATCAAAATTGACGCCAAGTAATATGGAAAAAACTCACCGTACTTTAACACCTCAAGAGGTATTTTAAAGTGACCCGCGGAGGGGGCAAGAGAATATAGCCACGTCCATCAGCAAGACTATTAGAATTTTCCTAACTCCATCAGGCAAAGACTTTATATGAACCACCATTATTCATTATCATAATCAAGTAGCGTTTTTTCCCAACTATTTGGGGTCGATAACATGGATCTTACTCTTCCATTCACGTTTGTTTTAGGCTCCCTCTTTTATAAGAGATAGTAAAATCAAATTATTTTTTATTAACTTCAACTAAATTCTCTTAAATCTCTCTCCCTCTTTTAGCATCGTTTACATGCATTTAATCTTTTCACAAAAACATCTATTGGTATTCTTTGTATATGCCCGTACTAATACAACCTATATTCCCTCAACTTCTCTCCTAAAGAAATTACCCCTAAACTCTCACGAATATGAACCATCGTTAAGTATTTTATTAAAAATAATGAATTGTATTAAAAATAATAGACAAGGACCGAATATAATATCTTGGCGAACAGATATGTACAACCCTCTGTCAACGATCAAATCAGTCCGAGGATATTACCCCATGCTGAAGGTCACTAGCTACCCAATTGAAATCTTTTTTTTTGGCTATAAAACCCCAATTGAAATCTTGAATAGAAAAAAAGTACATCAATTTTACCAAAGAAAAAACCTTTTTGGCCATTGAAATTAACACACATGAAGAGCCGAGCATGAGAGCAATCACCAAGTCTTCAAACATAAAGGCCACCCCGTTAAAAAAAGGTTTCTGAACATCATCCTCGGGATGACATTAGCCAAGAATATCAGAGCCCACCCATCTATCTTGTCATGATTTTTCCTAGACGATACATTATTTTTGAAAGAGAATGAAAGATACACAACCAACATTAATAACATATCTGTTACCACAGCTTCCTGAAACTTATCCATAATGGGACGTACAACCATTAAGTAGGGAGGACCAAACTAAGAACAGAGGATGTTGACCAAATCCTACAACTCAAATTCTCATAATCCTTAGCCAGGTTTTAATCGTTTTTTTCTTTCTTTTTCTAGTTAAACGATACTTAAGATGTAGCCAATAGGAAGACCTTGATTGAATTGATGATCAATGTAGACAACTATTTAGCTACCGATTGCCAATGCATGTACATTATTTTGCAGCCTGCAAGTTTCAGTTTCAACCCCCATCAAGAATTCAAGATACAGTTTTATGAGCGACTAGCCATAACATGAGTTCAAATTCAAAATAAAGCATCAGTATATTTGAAAAACATGGAAAGGCAGCAATGGTTTATCAAGGCATCCCTATTTAACAAAGAAATAACCAGATACCATATTTGTTGTGGTAATATGAAAAGTCAAACCACAAGGTGCAATGTACAAATAACAACATGATTGCATTCCACATCATGACTGCATGCACGACCCAATAAAATGTAACCATTCAGGCTAAAAATCTCAAGGAAGAATGACAAACAGACTAAGTACTATTTTAAACAGAAGTGCACAAAAATGAACAGTCAAAGTCAAAACAGCCACAGGTACCAAAAAATAAAGTTAAATCAAACCACATGTGTTTCCCCTTCCTTGGCTTTACTTTCCCGTCTTTGGTTTTAACTCAATCAGCAGCATCAGAGCACATTTGAGGCCAAAATAATCTTATCCCAAACAGATTATATACAATAAACCTACAAACTAATATTGTTATAGGCTGCAAGATACGTCACTAAAAGATGCAATTTCAAGTGTTTTATACCATGAAAAAATTAAATCCGTTTGAAGTCGACAGAATCTGTGTTTTGCAAGGAAAGAATGAGACAGTGAATCTAGCGTAATTCAAATAACAGAAGCAGGTGATTTTTTACCTTGTCAAATAGCAGTTAATAGATCAATAAAGTAATAAAACAGACTAAAAACAATAAAATAGGCTCCAATAGCTGATCCTCAATGATACTTCCTGTTTCACATTGCCAAATGTCCAGTGATGAACAAGATCAACAGAAATAGAAACACGCATTCAGACCCTAGAGGGATAAACTGCGTGGGAACCAACTAAACAACAAAACCTAGAAATGTATATCAAATGCCTTTGGCTATAAAAATTGAGCAACACAACTGACGACTGAAGTAAACCCTCATCTGACACTATTTATGCAAAAGCCTAAAAGGTGACTATGACTTTTTATGCCAGGAGCTTCGATAAATTGTAGTTAACGGCAGAAATGGAAGGGCTTCAAATAGCAGGCCCTATCAAATTGGGCTAAAACATTGTTGGCTCACTGCTAGGACCCCCTTCCCAATCAGTACCGGCCCCACGTGCATGGATTCCCTCTAATGTGCTGAATTTTGGGGTGTCACCATAGTTACAGACAAAGGGGGTTTCCAGCCAACATCCTCTTGTCACATATACCAGAACATGCCACACACCCAATCAGGCATGACACAAGAAGCATAATTGATCCATTAAAGGTAAGGATATTCTGACTTCATCAAGAAAATGCATTTGACTAAAATCTAGGTCGACACTCATCATGATATTCTGAAGTTAACCAGAACATGTCACATATACTTAATCAGGCAAGCCACTGGAACTGTCAATAGCTCAATAATCATATCTCCCAACTTGTAATATTATAATTAAAGCTTATGAACCCTCAATCAACCTGCATTCTTGATGTTTTTTGCATCACACCAGTAGCTGCATCACCTCTGGACAGGCAAAAGCTGAAATGAAACCAACACATGTATCATCTACTTTGCATTTAACTCGGAAGTATACATTCCAAAGCCAAGAATCAGGTGTATACAACAAGAGCACCAGTACCTGACAAAAGCGCCTTATTAAGCCTAGAAAGTCAACACCTGAAACAATTGATTACTTAGTCGACATCAGAGCCTAAGGAACTGATTAACTACCATCAAAATGAATCTCTGACAAAAACAGCAACAGGAATACATACAAAAAATACAACAGCATGATGATCACAAGGAATTCATTGAAGTGGACTATTTAGAAAATAATATTGCACAACATATCTGTATTAGCTATTAACAGAAGAATTGGAGAAGCACTTCACAATATCACGCCCATGTTACAAAGAACCATAGACAAGGAACTGAAGCAATGTAATAATCCGGAACAAGTATGAACACAACAAGACCAAGCTCTGACCAGGCCAAATTTGAGCATCATGGTATGTGCTCATAGTCACCTTACTTGAAACATATACAGTCTGCCAATATCCAGAATGACGTTCAAGTTTGCTGTGCAAACATTCCAGCCCTACGCCAAGACGAGTTTACAACCTGGACCTTCGTCCTGAAAAGAAAAAAAACGGTTACCATAATTGGCATACCAGTTATAAACAGCTCGTAAAATCCACACCAGATATTTGAAGGCCCCTACATGGATGAAGACAAAATTGAACTAAATAAGTTGTTCAAAACTGAGAAAAGGCTTGTATACACTGCCCAAATATGATTTAAGCAGCTGATAAAAAATGAAATAAGGGAAGATCAGTGTTCTAGACTTTGAGTAATGCAATGACAATGGTGAAAAAAGCATGTTGATAGATGTAAATGCAAAAGGAAACTTGTTTTATATCCAAATTCATTGAAAATACCATTTACTTAGCCGAAGAGTTGCGGTGTAGTGCTGGAAACCAGCTGGATGAAGAACCAACATTGCTACTTAGTTTGTAATCAACATGTGCAGCTTCAGTTGGTTTTGCACTTATAACATTTTTCTTAGAAGTGCCTGCAAGTGCAAATGAAGTAGATGGATGCATTTTGTCTGCAGGTTCCCCTGCTCTCTGGAAAAAAAAAAACCAACACATATATATGAGAAAAATCAAATGAGCTACACAATGGGTAACTACCACCACCAACACCTAGAGACTTACATTTTTCTCCCCATGTGTGTTCTCCATGCTCATATTCTTATCAGTTGCCTTAAATTGCATTCGCAGAGTTGGACGAGAAGCATTGTTCAATCCTGTAGCCTCAGCTGATCTAGAAACATCATTTTCACCTGATATATAAAAATGAGAACCACAATACAATGAGACTTTTTTTAATGATTGAAAATTCATTAGAGAGCAAATTCCAAAAGGAAGGAAACAGAGATACAACAAGACAATTAGTTCCTCCCCAAATTCAGGGCAACGGGACCCCATTGAGTGGGACCAACCTAGAGAACATGCCCAAAATAAAACTTAACAAGGCTAGATCATTAATCACCCACAAAGAAAACCAACAATACAATGTTGTAAGCTACTGTCTAAAAACAATCATGAAAACCAAAAAACAACACAGTTTAGACACTGTTTATGGAGACATCGTGTTATCACATACACATGCACCATACAGCGAGAAATTTATAAATTCAACATAACCTATTGTTATCCAGTTGCAAACTCACAGCCACGTCTCAGCAACTTCATGATCATATGCATTTCAATGCATTCCATTGTTCAAAGAAACAATCCCGCACTATTTCTTTATAGACAAAATAGGGACACCCAAATGATGCTTCCAGTAGTTCCCAGAGTTATAGTTGATCTTCTTAAAAAAACCCAGGATGCAGACTATATACTTAGACAGATCATAATTCAAACCGTACTTGTTTTACCAGAAGACATTGCTCAACTCGCAAAATCAGCCTGTATCTTGAATTCTAACATCAGCAAGTGAAAGGTACATGAACTAGAGTGCACTTTCAATGCTTCATACCTTTATACTTATCAGCATCCATTGCTACTGCACGGCTTGTCGCTCCGGAGGCAGGCTGCATATTCATACTTGTTTAGCAACAACCATGCGGGGATAGGTAACATGCAGTTAAATAAACAAAACTTACTGAAAATCGGGGCTGAGTCTTGGGTTTTTGTGATTGCTGATATTTCAAAATTGTCCAATCAAATACATAATCAAACTCATAGCCTGTTGAAAAAATGACACAACTTTTGTTATTTAGCATATGCTTAGGATAAACCAATCCCTTAAAGATCTTTCTGTAGCAGTTAAACTAAGAAACAAAGAATAATCCTGACACCTAAATCATTATTAAGGAGGATCAGGAAAAAGGTACTAGTTTACATTGTCAAATGTCCAAAACAAAGTAGTTTGTCCAAAAACTATATCACTCATATCTCCTAGACATGCATCTTGAATCTCTACTAATCTTGGATATCTGTAGCATACGCTATAATAAAAGGATAAAGCAAGAGCGGCATCATCTACCTTCACGTCCAAACAAATCTCTAAAAAGGCGTTTCAGGAAACCGTAATCTGGTCGTTGATCAAACGTCAGTGAGTGACAATAATGGAAGTATGAAGCAAACTCCACAGGGTGAGACTTGCATAAAACCTTTCATGTAACGACAGTACATGAGTGCAATATCATACACACCATACTATTTTTACGTAACAATGACCAAAGAACAATAACAAAAATATCACATACTTCAATAGGAGTAGAAAGCTTCTTCTCACATATTTTGTCATACTTTTGCTTCTTTGTGGCAGCTTTTAATCCCTGCCACGGAAGACTGCACAGTAATATTGTTGTGTAAGTGAAACAAACTCCAAATGAGTCTCAGAGTTATAATTAATAATGAAATGGAAACCACTCATACAATCTATTTATGAAACCAAAAAAAAATAGAACATTTTACAGAATTAAGACCCCTTGTTCTCCAACTTACAATAGTGAGAGCGTGCTTTAGCTTTAAAGGGGAAAAAACAGAAACTCGAAAAGCCCTCACTTAAATCAGAGATAAAAGTTGCACATGCTGATGGAGCTTGCACAGCCAGATAAATTCAGAAATAAAAACATGGCATAAAGAAGTCACATACCTTCCTCTCAAAAAATACAAGAGGACATAGCCAAGAGATTCCAGGTCATCTCGCCGGCTTTGTTCTGAACAAAACACCAAAATTAGCCATATTGAGGGCTATAATTAATAGCAATAATTAAACAAGCTATACTTCACTTACCTATTCCCAAATGAGTATTGCAACTTGCGTAACGGGCAGTGCCAGTCAAATTCTTGTTTTCTCTTGAACATTTGGAAATTTAAACCAAATGAGAAACAAGAATGGTAGGACACAACATCATTTAAAAAAACACAAGTACTTTAACAATAGCATTATCATTTTTTCTGGAAAAGAACAAACAGAAAAACTCTAATCAACAGCTTCTAAATCCATTTCTTAGCAGGTAACAAAGACCATGCAAAATCTTTGTTTCTTCAAAGCAGGCTTAGCAAATTTATTACCCACAAGATATAATGACAATTATGACATTTAAGATATGAATGACATATCTTTCGATATTTAACAGAATAGTATTAGATAATCATACCTGTAGGGAATATGGCGATTGCTCTTAGAATCACGATATCTTTTTGCAAGTCCAAAGTCGATAATATAAACCTTAGTGATCATACATTCACAACATTAACATTTGACAAGAATATTCAAATCGCAAACCAAGCAATAGAAATTTAATGATCTCTTACCTGGTTTGCTTTCCGGCCAAGTCCCATGAGAAAGTTATCTGGTTTGATGTCCCTATGCAAAAATCCTTTTGAGTGCACATACTCAATTCTTGTAAGCTGCACCGACAAATAACCATTGCAGTATCAGTTGCTTGTAACTAAAATTGAAGGTCCAGTTAATGTTAACGAAGATTACAATTAAAATTAAACAGAAACAAACATAGCCATATAAAAGAGGCAAGGGAAACTGTGACTGAACATATAATCTATCATGCAAGACAGCAAACTAGTGTTAAACAGTATATGCAACAGCAGAAGGTTAAAACAAAACACCGTTGCAAAAGTCTGTCAAGAGAATTTATTAACCTGAGCATGAGAAGGTTATCTGCAGCCAATGAACCCATGGCCACAAAGATCGTCATCTGAAACTAACTACCTACTTGACAGCCAACTTACAACTCATAGAGCTAGTGTTTAAGAGGAAAATTAAAATATAAAATATTCAAGCTTTGCATATAAGAAAAACCGTTTAAAATTTTAGTGCTACAAATTCAGAACAAAGAGTAGTCTAAAATGGGGAAAAAACACACATACTGCAGGCTGCAACTATTCCATAATTTATAGTCCGTCCGGGCACTTTTAATAGATACAGTTGGTTTTTTCAATTACACATGAGGTATCCGCATGCTTTAGTTTAAAAATATCCTACCATCTGATCAGCCAACATTAGAACTGTCTTCAAGGAAAACGTCCTTCCACAATAGACAAACAAATCTTCAAGACTTGGACCCAACAAATCAAGTACAAGAACATTGTCCTCTCCATCAATGCCACACCATTTAGTGTTAGCTATACCACCTACAGGATACTATAAAAATTTAGAGGACACATTAGGAAGAAAAAAAGGATACTAAACGCAGACATAATGGTTGCAACATATTACATACTTCCTCCTTGAAGGATGTTATATAATTTGGCTTCATACAGTAGCTGTGGATGTTTCGTCTTGCTATTTTCCTAGAAACAGAACAAATTAATAAGTAACAATAACAAATCATGAAAAGAATCTTCACAGCCACAAATAGCTGCCCACTTCTATAGTTCATATGATTGTCTACATTCTAAGAACATCATATGCCAACAACTGATCGAAGTTGCATGTAAAGACACAAAAACAAAACTCTAGATGTGCACCCACATGTTTGGGGGGGGGGGTAAATGAAAAATATGAATTTGATAACAACACGAAAATTGCAAGCATATGAGGTGACTCTAAAAACATGCTTGCATAATAGATCATTCTACATTTAAAAGCTGACGTGACTCTAAATAGATGCCTGCATAATCAAATTTGTTAACAGTAAAAATCAGGTAAGCCGTCAAGAGTTATTATATATAGCCATCCACACTAGCTTCCAAAGTTGAACCTTATCCATTACCCCACCAAGCGCACAGCGCAAGTTTAGCTACTTCATTACACCAATCCTCATCAATTACCATCACCATCTGCCCCTACATCTCCTCAAATTTCTCATCAATCTAAACACCAAGAAGAATGCCAATTTACACCAGAAAATACACATTTTGTCACAAATCCACCTCTTTTAAGCTCGGTGGACTAATCACGCCTAACAATTCACAACCCAGTAAAGCAGTAGTAAAACCTATAGATTCCACTTACAATCTTGACCGCGAAAATCTCGTGCGTATCAATATGCGTAGCTGCAAACAGCAGAATCGACCAGAAACAACAAATGAGATACAAAAAATGCCCCAAAATAAAAATCGAAACACAAAAAAGGCGAATTGAAGAAATGTACAAACACTCGATCAGAATCAACCTAGAAAGATTTCCCCGAACGATCCGCTTCCGATCTTCCGGCCGAGCTTGTACTTCTCTCCGACGATCCTCTCCATGCCCCCGCGTCTTTCCCAGCCTCTCTCGACCACGCTACCGCATCAAGAGCTAGGGTTACCGGATTTTGACGGGAACCGGACGGAATCAGGGACGGGAAACGGGATCGGAGAGACGAGAAGCGGGAGGCGCGGCGGGAAGAGGCGGAGGAGCTGAAACCGCAGAACGGGGATCCGAGAAATCGAGAGGAAGGAGGGCGAAATGGCTGCTGTTGGGCTTCGTGTCTTCTGGCACTTTCGGCTCTCACGCGAGCGGCATGGATTGGATTGGAGATTGGACCGCACGGGGATCGCGGGGTTTGATACCCAACGACCCATCTTATGTGGGCCCAATGTTAAGCCCCTCAGTAGAACTCAAATTGAGAACGACTTCAAGCATGGTTTTTAAACGGAAACGAAATTTGTACAGCAGATTCCTACACATTTTCCATACACAGCTACGGATACGAGTAGGTGAACTAATGTGACCCCACATCTCAGATCAGTTCACCCACTTATTTTTATACAGATCGGCTGTGTAGGAATCTGCTGTAGTGTTATCACTACCCTTTTTAAAATCGGACCAAAACGGCCGGTTCAACTGCGAACAATCCGAACTGGTCTAAAAAGCGGTCCGAGCAATCAGGACAGTCCGGTCCATCAACCGGTTATAATAAAAACCAGCCAATTCAATCGATGAAAACGCCGAACCAAAACTGGAATCGGATCTAATTTGTTAGCATTTTTTTTTCGAAAAATTTTGAAAGGTTAATGAGGGAATTCGAACTCACATTAGCAACTTATCTAGGCTACTCTTATGTGCATGTGTTTCCATTTTTATGTATTGATATTTATTTTTTTTACAAAAATCTTAAAAAGATCAACCGTTTCGGCCGGGATTTAAAGTAGAAACAATATAACCAAAATCAAATACTCTAATCACTTACGTTGCATCGTAACTTGTAGTGTATAGCCATAAAAAATATGTATATGCATCTAACTTGTCTATACCGGTCGACCTATGGTTGAATCGGGCTGGGCTTCAAAACGGTTCAATGCTTGTTCCGGTTTTAAAAACCTTGGTTTCAAGTGTATCTAAAACAGTTGAATATATAGCCTATGTCAAGGACTCTCACTTTCTCAGACCCAAACTGATCATTGATAAATTCTCTACAGGTGGATGCCACCTCCGCCTGGTTTTTACACTCTCAATTTCGATGGAGCTTTCAAGGCTCAATCTGGTGTAGCAGCTGCAGGAGGGGTAATTCTAGATCACTTTGGTCACTTTATTGCAGGTTATTCCTTGTAAGATACAAGCAAAAAATGCCCTACATGCTGAAGTTATCAGCTTTCACCTGGGTATTCAACTGATTGATTATCTCAAATTGCAAAATGTTCAAATACAGGGAGATTTCAAGGTTGCCATCTCACAAGCAACGAAGAAAGACTAACCTTTTTGAACAAGCATCCTACTACAGCAGTTTAGCATGTCTTTAGGGAACAAAACCAAGTGGCAGACATATTTGCTAACATTGGTGCAATGGACTACTCTGTATATTGGCTGCGCTCCCCACCAAAGGAGATTTTACATGCCTTACATCCGGATATTAGGAGTTCCTTTTTCGCGTGCTTGTAAATTAACCTTGTATTTTTAAATTCTATTTCCTTTTATCAAAAAATATTGTGTGCAGCTTCCACTTTGGAGATGCTACACTTTTTTTACATGCTAGATATCAAGATCGGAGTACCGAGTGATTCTACCACTAGTGTTATGTGTCAAAACCTGAATGGAACTATCCAAAAAACATGTGGTAGAATGGTTCTACCGGATAATTTCGCCCAATGAGATATGCTCCTCAAATGGGCTTTAATGGTACTTTACTATGTGCATGTAATTTACAACGTAAATCTGTCTCCCAAACGGTTTTCGTGGGAAATGGACTTGAACAATGCGTGAGGTGACCTCCTAAACAGCCCCTATTGTAAATGAATACCTTTCTTTACATTTCTCATCCGCCACAGGGAGAGTAATCCTATTGCTCTTGAAGAAGAAGACAATAAACTTTAAGGTAAGAATTTTGGGGTGGGCGTTCTAACAATGGGGGTGGCAAATCTTCCATCTTTTAAAAGAGAATAAGAAAAAAATTCTAATTAATATTGCCACAAGTTCTTTTTATGATAGGGCAGAGTTCCCATTAATTGCAACATTGCCGAAAGTTGAAAGGGAAACTCATCCATGACTCTTAATAAAAAGGGTAAATTGCACTTGACCCATATGTATTATGGCGAAATTGCAAGTAACCCTCGTGACTTTGAAAATATGCACTTAACTCTTATGACTTATTCAACGAGATAATTTTACTCATTCTTTTTACTAATAAATCCACATTCTTCTTCTATTTACCATCCCCTTCTTTCACCTCGCAAAGGCAGTGCACACAGATCGTCAATATATTACTCGATAATGATAATGTGTTGACCTTGCTTTCTCTAATGTAAGAAAAATTAGCTACTCGTCATGGTCACTATGGCTACCACAGACCCTAAAGTTGAAGTAAAATTGGTAGGTGATATGAGGGGTAAAATCATCTGACAATTAAGTTGCATATGGGTTTAAGTGCATATTTTCATAATTCATAGGGATTAAGTACATTTCACCATAATTCATTGGGATCAATTACAATTTACCCAAAAAAAGGAAACTTTCCCTCCTTATCATGATATATGTAACTATATATATGTGGCATCTTTTTGACTTTTTACAAGGTAAGATATGCAGAAATTGCCATGAATCGTCAATTCAAATATTTAACATCTATCACTTAGATTCGGAATACTCCCTCTAATCACTTTTAATTGAGATAATTAACAAAATATGCATACCAAAATTAAGTGATATTGTTTCCTAATTATTCTCCAGCCACCTTGCCGGAGACAACGACGATAGCTTGTTGGGATTGTCACATAAAAGAGGGCTAAAATACTACCAAATTATGCACATAAATTGACAAATATACACATGAAATACTAGAATGAGTATAAGAATTAGAACCAGGTTCGAGCCACGCTATGCGTTGTCCTTGAAACAGATACGCCGCCCTCCGTGCACAGGCGATTAATAGCGTTTCGTTCCCGAGATACAACGAACCACACCGTCAGTTTAAAGTTGCACTTCAAATCAAACTGACTGGATCTCGATCAGAGGAGACTCTATTGCTCAATGATGGATGATGAATTAAAAGTGAAGAAGAACAAGTTTTTCTTTGTTGTCTGTAACTCTTTTCTGCAGAAAATCGTTCTCTATATATAGAAGAACGCTGACCTTTTCTGGAAGAAGAGATGCACTTTTCCGCAGAGAAACGGCTATTTACTCGCTCTAACCGCTTAGCCGATCGATCGTTTTAGCCTAAAATTACGATCGATCGTTTTATTGCGGTGCACAAATCCTAAAATTCCAGTAACTACGATCGATCGTTTTCAAACCGATCGATCGGGCCAATACGAAAAATAAATTTCAGAAAATTACAGTAACTACGAACGATCAGTTTATCACGGTCGATCGTTACACGATCAATTGCCTTATTTTGCCGATCGATCGCTGCATTTTTAAACTAATTTATTTAATTTCAAGTCAAATTTCAACAATCCCCACCATGACTTGATATTAAACCAGTCTACACACTAAAATGCATACGACACATGAATGAGACATTGAGTAATAGTACTCTAAGTTTTCGGCGATAGGTACCTTGCGGGTTTGAACCTACTCCTAGTTTGGTAAGGCGCTACTCACACAAGTTCGAAGTGAACTAAGTCTTGAACTTGAACCTTAGAGCAAGAGCTTTGACAAACCTAACAGTTAGAGTAACTCCCTTTTCGAGATCATTCGGGGTAGCACTTTGCGGCCATGCACCTTGTATCTTTTCATGAGTTGCACATTAGGGAACAAGCCCTCGTTCTCTTTAACTGCGACCTCAGTGGCACTCATATAGGTGACAGTCTCCAAGGGTAATCTGCATAACAATACCCTACTTTTTTAAGCCTTGACCTCATTAAGACTTTCGTCAACCTGTTTCATATGCAATAAAGCACTCTCATCATCACACGGGAATGAGCATACAATTTATTATAATAGTGCTCTCCAAATCACGCATTAGCTTGTTGTTACCCATTGAATCTTCGTCGTGGGATCTCCACTCAGAGAGATTGGGTTGCTACTAACGATGACTTAAATCATAGGCTTTAAGCCCCATTCCTCTAGATGAGTTAAGGACTTGTCCTGTCGACAATCCTTTAGTAAACGAATCAGCCAAGTTATCCGCTGATCGTATGAAACTTAAGGTAATGACTCCCGATGTAGTCAACTTGCGCAAGGTTTTATACCTTAGTTCAATATGCCTAGAGGACCTCTTATTATGATTCTTACTCTTAACCTTATCAAGAGCTGATTGGCTATCACAGTGAATCAATATTCCAGGAATTGGCTTATTCCACCAGGGTATATCTATTAATAGATCCCTAAGCCATTCCGCCATTCCTCCAGTTTTATCAAGAGCTACTAATTCAGCATCCATAGTAGATCTTGTTATCACAGTTTGCTTGGAAGATTTCCATGCAACTACCCCACCACCAAGTGTAAATACATAACCACTCGTGGCCTTTGTTTCATCAGAATCTGATACCAAATTAGCATCACTGTATCCTTCTAATACAGCAGGGAACCCGGAATAATGTAAACCGAAATTTACACTTCCCTTCAGATATCTGAACACTCTCTCAATGGCAATCCAATGAGACTCATTAGGGCTCTTAGTGTATCTACTTATTCTTCCCACAGCATAGGATATATCCGGTCTACTGCAGTTTGCCAGATAACTCAAACTTCCTATCAGCTGTGAATATCTAAGTTGTGACACACTTTCCCCAGGATTTTTCTTTAGTTTTACACTTGAATCATACGGCATACTGACAGGTTTTCTATCGAAGTAACCATACTTCTTTAGAATCTTTTCCACATAGTGTGATTGACTCACAACTATTCCATTAGAAGTCCTATCAATCTTTAAGCCCAGTATGACTTTGGCAAGACCCAAGTCTTTCATATCAAAATTCTCATTAAGGAAACCCTTAACCTTATTGATATAATCCACATTATCACCAAACAACAAAATGTCATCAACATACAAACATAACATTACAAATGAACAATCAAAGGACTTCTAATACAAGCATTTATCCGATGTACACACAACAAAATTATTAGAAAGAAGAACATTATCAAACTTTTGATGCCATTGTTTAGGAGCCTGTTTTAACCCATAGAGAGATTTAACTAACTTACATATTTTTCTTTCTTGACCAGGAACTACAAAACCTTCAGGCTGCTCCATATAGATTTCTTCCTCCAATTCACCATTTAAAAATGCTGTTTTGACATCCATTTGATGGATCTCGAGGTTATAATGAGCTGCCAATGCAATAAGCACTCTAATTGTAGTTATCATGGTCACAGGAGAATACGTGTCAAAGAAATCTTGACCTTCCTTTTGACTATATCCTTTAGCTACTAATCTAGCTTTGTACTTTTCAATGGATCCATCAGGATAATATTTTCTTTTAAAGATCCACTTGCACCCAATGGGTTTAAACCCTGGAGGTAGATTCGTTAGAACCTACGTCCCATGTGCAAGAATTGAATCCATCTCACTCTGTACCGCTTCCTTCCATAAAGGAGATTCACTAGATGACATAGCCTCACTAAATGTCAAAGGATCCTCATTCTCCACCATGTAAGTATAAAAGTCATCTCCATAATTCTTCTCTATTCTGGTTCTTTTAGATCTCCTAACCTCTACATTGGTATTCGAATCTTCAATTCTTGGAATAGAAGATGATGAACCATCTTCTTTATGCACTACAGCTTTACTCTTTTCCTTCATAGGAAATACATTCTCAAAGAATGTTGCATCATCGGACTCCTTAATAGTATTAGGTGCATAATCCTGCCGATCTGACCCAATTACTAAAAACTGATATGCTCTACTATTTTGTGCATAACCAATGAACACCGCATCATATGTTTTTGAACCTAGCTTATCCATTTTCACGTTTTGGGATTTTCACTTTGGCAAGACATCCCCAAACCTTAATGAACTTCAAGCTCGGTTTTCTTCCTTTCATTAACTCATAAGGGGTTGTATTTTGTCCTTTATGAGGCACACGGTTTAAGATCATACAAGCAGAAAGAATTGCTTCTCCCCATAAATTCTTCGGTAGACCCGAAGACGAAAGCATAGAATTAATCATGTCAATGAAAGTTCTATTCTTTCTTTCTGCCACTCCATTAGATTGAGGAGAGTAAGGCACTGTGGTCTCATGTATTATTCCTTGATCTTCACAAAACTTGTAAAATTCAAGGGAACAATACTCCCCACCACGATCAGACCTTAGTCTTTTAATCCGCCTCTCTGTTTGATTCTCAACCTCCATTTTATAGATCATAAACTTCTCAAAAGCCTCATCTTTAGACTTTAACAAATACACATGACAAAACTTAGAGTAATCATCAATAAAAGTAATATACATGACAAAATTTAGAGTAATCATCAATAAATGTAATGAAATATCTCATACCGCCCATAGTAATTAATCCATTTAACTCACATATATCAAAATGAACTAATTCAAGCAAACATGTAGACCTATCAATAGACCTATAAGGTTTCCTAGGTTGTTTTGCTTGAACACATATTTCACATTTATCACTAGTTACATCATGCAATTTCGGAATCAAATCAAGATTCATCATTCTTTTAATAGTATTTGAATTCACATGTCCAAGCCTCATATGCCACACATCAAAAGAATCAACATAATAAACTAAAGAGTCATCTACTTGAAATAAAGAGTTATTACAAGAAACCAAATTTAGTTTAAAAAGGCCATCACACACATAGCCTTTGCCAATAAAAGTACCATGTCTAGTTATTACAACTTTATTTGACTCAAACACTAATTTATATCCTTCTCGACTAAGAAGTACTCCACTAACTAGGTTCTTCCTCACACTAGGCACATGCAATACATTACGAAGAGTTAACGTGTTCCCCGATGTAAACCGGATGTCCACATTTCCAACTCCATAAACTCTAGCCTCAGAGGAGTTCCCCATCGTCACAGTCCTATCCTTTACTTCCTGATAGAAAGAAAAAGAAGAAACATCAACACCGATGTGAACAGTTGCCCTTGTATCAACCCACCAATCGGTAGATTCACATGCCAAGTTAATTTCAGAATTAGTTAATACTAACCTGTCATCTGAAGTAACCATGTTAACATGAGCAGAAGATGCAGCCCCACCATGACTATGGTCCTGACCTTTCTTCTCTTTGCACTTGTTTGCAAAATGTCCCGATTTCCCACAGACCCAGCAAACCTTCGACTTCTTGTCCTTATGGATATTTGAACCAGGTTTGAAAGACCTATTCTTAAACTTCTTGTTGTTCTTCTTATTGCCATGAAACTTTTATTTCCCTTCTACAACATTTGCTTGAACACTATCTTTGACCCCAGAAGATGAGCCTTGTAAGATTTTCATCTTACCTCTATGCTTTTCTTCAATTTGTATGGCCACCATAAGATCATCAACGGACATTGCATCCCTTTTGTGCTTCAAGTTAACTTGGAAATCCTGCCATGAGGGTGGTAGCTTGTTTATAAGCGCCAGAACTTGGAGCCTCTCGTCAACAGGAATGCCTTTCCCAATGATCTTTGCTACCAAATTCTGTATCTCAACAACCTGGTCTCTAACAGATTTATTATCGACCATCTTGTAGTCAAAATACTCGCCTACAACATATTTTTCTTCCCCTTCATGCTCCTTTCCAAATTTCTTATCAAGGGTATCCCATAGTTCTTTAGCAGATTTAGTATTCACATGCAAATCATATAACTCATTGCTCAAGACACTCAATATTTGTCCATGGCACAGTTCATCATCTTGTTTGAATTTATCACTATCATCAGGCTTAGTAGTTCCAACATCAGACGAACTAGCAGTCTTATCAGATTCAGAAGATACAGTTTTTTCCACATGAGCATCAGAAATAACATAGAATATGTTCAATTGAGTTAACCAAAATTTCATCTTTGTTTGCCATCGCATGAAATTCTTGCCATCAAATTTCTCAGGCTTCAATGATTTGTCAACACCCATAATTGCAGTAGTATTCAATCAACAAGAACAAGAATATATCTGTTTCAAGATTGTTGGGATTGTCACATAAAAGAGGGCTAAAATACTACCAAATTATGCACATAAATTGACAAATATACACATGAAATACTAGAATGAGTATAAGAATTAGAACCAGGTTCGAGGCACGCTATGCGTTGTCCTTGAAACAGATACGTTGCCCTCCGTGCACAGGCGATTAATAGCGTTCCGTTCCCGAGATACCACGAACCACACCGTCAGTTTAAAGTTGCACTTCAAATCAAACTGACTGGATCTCGATCAGAGGAGACTCTATTGCTCAATGATGGATGATGAATTAAAAGTGAAGAAGAACAAGTTTTTCTTTGTTGTCTGTAACTCTTTTCTGTAGAAAATCGTTCTCTATATATAGAAGAACGCTGACCTTTTCTGGAAGAAGAGACGCACTTTTCCGCATAGAAACGGCTATTTACTCGCTCTAACCGCTTAGCCGATCGATCGCTGCGATCGATCGCCTTATTTAGCCTAAAATTACGATCGATCGTTTTATCGCGGTGCACAAATCCTAAAATTTCAGTAACTACGATCGATCGTTTTTAAACCGATCGATCGGGCCAATACGAAAAATAAATTTCAAAAAATTACAGTAACTACGAACGATCAGTTTATCACGGTCGATCGTTACACGATCGATCGCCTTATTTTGCCGATCGATCGCTGCATTTTTAAACTAATTTGTTTAATTTCAAGTCAAATTTCAACATAGCTACCTGACAACGATCCTAGATCGATGTCGAGAGGCCAATGCGATGAAAGGTGACTTGCACACAAAAGCTTAGGCTTTTCTATGGACCCCACATCTCAATAAAATTGACAAATTATTTAACAATCTTAATTAAAACTGACACGAGGGAGTACAATTCTTGGTTCCATTCATTATGAAAAGATACAATGAAAATGGAACAAAGGGATTTTATTTTGGATTCTGAACCCTCTCGAAAAATTCTGAAATGGAATTAGAAAGATTTCCAAAAGTTCGGGAGAAAAGGTTAAAATATAAGGTAAAAATCCATAGTTACAAGACCAAAATATATAACGACTAATCCCAAGGCCTTTACTTACATCTGATGAGTCATCGTCATCTTTTCCTATCTTTGAGCAAAGCTCAAAGGTGAAAGCAACCCTAACATCCTTCCTTACTCTACTGAAGGCGGATCCAGACACCCTTGCTGGGTATCCCCCGGTTCACCACAAACACCAAGTAATATCCGGCAGGAGCAATCTCCGCGGCCGCGGGCGCAAAACACACCACGTCGTAAGCCATCGGAGCCACCATTGTGACGTCCTTAACCTTCAACACTAGCATCCTCTGATTCATGGAGATCCCATGTGTGGTAAAAGGCGGCATAAGCATTGTCACCTTAATATCCTCTTTATCTTTGCTGAAGTTCATCTCCCCCAGTTGAATCGATATAGTGAACCTCTCTCCGTACCTCAACTCCCTTTGCTCATAGTTCCTAACTACGGAGGGCCGACGTTGCTTCAGCGTTGGGTTCAGGTACGGGGGACTCAGCTTCTCCACTCTAAGCTCCGTTGGGAAGTCGACGTTCGTGAAGTTGTATTTACTGTTGGTATTGCTTCCAGCGACGAGGACTGAGCAGTCCGGTAACACTGCGCTGCTGGAATGGTACATCCGAGGGATGTTTGAGGGCGTCAAGGCCACGAAGCGCTCGTCCTCCGGCCACGCGGGCTTGTAAATCAAAGGTTCCAGATTGGGCTCGGCTGCGGCATTCCAACCGGCGACGCCCTTCTTAGCGCCGTTGATAATAAGGACATTGGTGTCAGGGAGGAGGAGCATGTCACCCATCACCCTCGGCGTGGGCATCGTCTCCATGCGCCATTGGGCGGACCGGTCGGAAGCGATGAGGCGGCCACATGACCGGAGAGCTTCGGGGAAGATGCCTTGTGGAGCGAGGCTGGCGGCGTAGGAGGGGGCGCCGCCGCAGACGAGGACCTCGGCGGCGGGCGTGTTACCGGTATTGAGGTCAAGGGGAAGAAGGGTGGAGGAGGCTGAGGCGGGGTAGTTGCGTGAGCCTCCGGGGAGGACAGGGAACTCATGGACGACCTTTTCGGTGTTGGGATCGAAGAGGATGGAGCGGTTGTTGGCGAGGATGAAGAGAGTGCCATCGGGGATGAGGTAGACGAAGGGATAGAGATTGTTCTCGATGACTTTGTCTGTGGTCTCTCTGAGGAAGCTGAAGGGGATGGCTTTGGTGGCGGGGCGTCCACGGGGTGGAAGGAACTCGTAGCTGTATTGCTTTCTGCCTCCGAAGACGATCATTCGGCCATCTGGGAGGACATGCTGGGTAGAATACCTGTGCATGTTTTTAGTCTTTTAGACATGTACAGAGAAGAAAGGTGTGTAAGAGCGGGTATTATGAGTATTACCATCTTTGGACGGCGAGGCCGTTTGTGTGTTCTTCCCAGTTGCAGGTGGAGCACGGGGAGAAGTACCGAATGGCCTTCCCTCCGTCGTTCCACCCACCAGTTTGCACCAGGGTCCCGTCCTTGTCGAGTGCACCTGATGAGCACCACGTATTGGTCTTGACCTGGTACATATATATGCCACACAGATTATAACACGATAGGAAATAGTCTGATGCTAAAGCTAAACCTGAAATTAGGTTGCCTTTTAATATATACTCCATAGACTAAGAAGATTGGCATTTTATCCGATGGTTACAGGTTTATGTGGATTAATATGAAGAGTGGGGAATATAGAGGTCGTTTTTTATAGGGAAAACATGGGAGCCTTAATAAAAAATTTTTTTACAAATTAAACTTATAATCTTTAAATTCAACGCCTCATGAGTCATGAGGGGACAATTGTTTTTTTTTTATCGGTAAAAGTGGGGCATAACCGCTTCTATTGAAGATAAACAGAGTACACAAAAGATAACAAAAACTAACAATATCGAATTACATTTGTCATCTTTTTCTTAAAAAGGAAAATTCTTAAACAATATTTAAAAGATGTTCTTTCAATCTTCATCATGTCCTAATGATTTGAATTCAAATGAGTGATGTGTCTTTCTGGACAAACTTAAGACTCTTGTTGCAACAATTGCCCAACAATTGCCCCCTCATGAAAAAAAAAACACAATGGGAAAGTTTACAACACACGTGCTAATTACAACTTTCAATCAACCATCGGATAGTATAAAACTTTGCTATCATCATCGTAGTCATCATCATATGTCATTTTTGGGCTGTTTACACTAGAGTGAGTAAATAGGCATGAGGGCATTAATAGGATTACCAATTGCGCACATTGATAACCAACCGGTTGTTGGTGCGATGGCCAGGGTGCTGCCCCTTAAGCAGAAGTTTTGAGTTCGAACCCCTACTCTAATTGGCCACCAATGGGGATTATATTTCCGATTTAACTAGTGCGTATGTTGTATGGGCCATGTGTGCACCGGACGGGATCGGTGCTCTAATAGGTCAGTATAAAAATAATTGTGCACATTGATTAGATAGAATAATCATGCTACTAATGTTCCGATTAAGAGACAAAAGTAGGCTACCGTAAGGGGACGAAGACGGCTGGTATAGATATCAAATTCAACGGCATGTGCCCAGCAATCCTCCTGGTCGACCACATTAGGGTTCAACCGGCATTCCCCGATGGGCAGTTTGATGTTGGAGGGGCCGAAGTTGGTCGCGTCGAACATGATGATCTTGTCGTTGGGCATGAGCTGGACGTGCATGGCCGATATGCCCGAGTTCTCTGTCACCAGCTCCCACTCGCCTTTGTACTGCGTCTCGTACTCCCTTCCACCCCCTTCATGATCAATATCACGACCAAAGTACCCCGGCATTGGTAGGTCGAACCAGTCAAAATGACCCATCACCGCCCCAAACATAAGGGGCATGATCACCATCAGTACAGCTTCCAGCCTCACAGCCTCCATGATTGGTTACCTCTACTCTTCAATGGGAGCTCACCCCTGTTATATGTATACCTTCTTTCTTTTGTCCTTCTTATCTCCCTATCTTCTTCTTCTTCTTCTTCTTTCTTGTTCCTTATGTTGGTTTGTCCTCCTGCTCTTTTGTGCTTGTTATACGGGTGTGCATTGTTAGGTCAGCTGGAGGTGATTTCCCCTTCAGGGTGTCTCAATAATTTTATACTAATTGAATGGACAGTCTAAAACTAAATAGATGGCTGGCGTTATCTGCAGCCTAGAATGCAGGTGAGTTCAATCAATTTGGAGGAGACTCATCCACGTACAAGCGTGGACGGGAAAGTGCCCATCCGAACATTCTGTAAATAATCTAATACGGCTGCTAACAACTAGCCATATGCCCCCTCCTAAAAATCTGCTTTGCCCTTCCTACTTTCCTATCCAGGACTGTCCGCTCACATTTTTTAACACAATAATTCCAAATAATACTTCAGATTTAGACTTAAATCCTATATTTCATCCCATAATTCTCTCTGTTTTAACTTTCCTTTTATATTGCTAATTAAGTTGTAACTGGCTGCTTGATTTTATAGCCTGATTTATTGTAACATCATACAATAAATGTCTATTAATTAATACATTTTCCGTATGAGGAAATTCACAATAGGTCGCCAACTCAATGAATTGGTAAATTTCTCTAATTCTTCCTAGATATAGGAGAGAGAGGAACAGGAGGGGAATAGAGTGTCACAATGAGGGAGGAGAAGGACCTCATCGTTTTTGCAGATTTTTTTCTTGTTTCAAAATGTAAATAGTTGTCTGTTAGTTGAATAGTGCTCTTCCATGAATTGATTGAATAAGTCACTTTGAAACTCACCATATAATCACCAAGATTAGAAACGGGATTAATCACAATAAATGCAAATGGAACCTAAATATTTTCCTATGTGATTCATATATATTAGTATGGAGAAGGAGGTTCTATTGAAAGAAACAAGAAGAAGAATATAAGGAGATTTTGCATTGGTTCTAGATTATGAAAACTTGTTGGATACAACGTAAGTATCAACAGTTTTTTTCATATAAATGTTTGGTACATGAAAAAAGTGCAATATGAGCCCAGGCTCACACCAAGGAATTTCGTATCAGATATCGGTATCGTATCGGTCGGCTTAAGAGACAAAATATCGGAGATATATCGGAGATATTTGTAAAAAAATATCGGTGGTCAAAAACTAGTTTTTACCGTATATTTTCATAATCTAGCTTCTAAAATGAGTTATACTAATTTAAACAAAGCATAGAATTTAAAATATGCATATTAGGATGGAAAACAAGTGGGAAAGTTACTTTTTTTCCTTTTTTTTTAAAAAAAAATTTCCAATTTTTTTTTTCGAAAATATTTTTTTATTATAAAATAGCGATATATCAGTCTGAAACAGATATATCGCCAATATTTGAAAAAAAACCAAAAATCTGATATTTATTCGTCTCGTTTTATCGGGTGGGGCCCAATATCGATATATCGCCGATATGGAATTCCATGGCTCACATGTGTCGGCCTGAACTAAGAAGACGTCGCCTATCAGATCAATATCTAACGGTTCATAGGGTGGGATGTCAATCAAATGTGCCTGCCCCTTATATTGGCCCCTGATCGAAATTCAATCAATGTTTTAAAAATCGGACCGGTGACCGACCCGGTATTCTTGCCGGGTAGGTCCAACCGGGTTCAACTGGGGGTCAACCCGGGTTGACCCGGTACATTAAAAAAATTTAAAAAAAAAGAAAAAAAAACAAGGCTGAAGGGGGGCGGCTCCCTCTGGCCGTCGCCGGAGGGGGAGGGGCGGGGGGGGGGTCTGCTCTCTCTGGTCGCCGCCTAAGGGGGCCGTCGAGGCAGAGTCCCCGCTGGGGAGGCGCCACATTGAACCAGAGACCCCGCCTCCCGTCGAGGCAGAGCCCCTGCTGGGGCTCTGGTTCGAGGTGCTGCTGCCCCGGCGGGGGCTCTGTCTCGACGCGGCGGCCTCGCCTTGAACTAGAGGCCCCGCCTCCCGTCGAGGCAGAGCCCCCGGCGGGGGCTCTGGTTTGAGGCAGCGTCCTCGCCTCGAACCAGAAGGCCGGCCTCTAGTCGAGGCAGAGCCCCTACAGGGGCTCTGGTTCGAGGCGGCGCCGCCCCGGCGGGAGCTCTGCTTTGACGCGGCGGCCCCACCTCGAACCAGAAACCCTGCCTCCCGTCGAGGCAGAGCCCCCCGCGAGGATTTTGGATCGAGGCGGCGGCCATTGCCGGAGGGGGGGGGGGTAAAACCCGGACCGAACCGGTCGGCCGGGTCTCTGGTTGGACCGGCCGGGTTAACTAACCCGGCTGACCTGGTCGACTCGGACCGAGAAAGAGGCCGGGTCCGACCGGCCGGTTCGGTCCGGTTTTTAAAACCATGAATTCAATGGCTTGCAGTGCCTGGGCTCCCGCTGATGCACGTGGGCTCAGGCTCTAAGGAGGAGTAATGTTATTCCTCCCACTTTTTAATCATGGCCAATACAAAGGGAAAAGAAATGAAATGTGGGGCCCATGGCATTTCCACAAAGGGCACGTGAGGCGTGAAAATAAAGCGGGAGAAGAAACATTTTTCATTAACAAGAATCTATACACTCCTCCATATTCACTCATATCAAACCTTCAATAAGATTTTGGTAAGGATAAAAGATAGCTCTTTTATTTACTGTTGTTTACGTGGCTCAAAATAAATGTTGTTTGATACTACCCCTCCTTATGAAAATCCTGGCTCCACCCCTGGGTGCCGAAGAGTTAGGCCCCGTTTGGTTGCAGCTTCTTGGAGTAGAAGAAGCAGAATTTAGGGTATTCTGATTCTTAGATTTTAGTTATGAAGTGATGTGTGTTTGGTTGGATATAAGGAGAAATTAGCTTTTTAGTGAGTAGTCTGTTTGGCAACATAAGGAGAAAGCAGATTCTAGATTCTAATGATCTCAACCATCCATATGATCGGACGGTTGAGGATGATCCCCTAATACATATAACCCCAAACCCTCCCAATAGCCCACCGTCGCTCCTCTCGGCCCCTTCCTCTGCCGCCTCCGCCGCCGATCTGAGCCTTTGGCCATGACAAAAACCCAAGACGAGAGGGAGAGCTCTGGTAAAGTTCGATCCTTTACTCGCCGGACATCGTGAATCGACCGTCGATTTGGATCGTCTTCTCCGGGTAATTCTCTGTATCTTGCGGTGTTGGTGTTTAATCTTATCCCAGAATTTGGTTGTCTGGTAGGCAATTCATCCTTGGCTTTTTAAGGTCTGTCCCAGAGCTCAATACTATTTGCATTAGCAATGTTGGTAATATCTGTATTTCCAACTATCGAAGGGTTGTTCTCATTTAACCATTTGAAAAAATAGTGATAATATTGAATGGGAATACATAGTTTTTAAAATATGGGAGGTAGGTCGAAGATGGTTTTGTATGTATAAACAGAGTCAAATGGAGCTATCAGTATAGGAAACCTGGGAGACATATCACGTTAATACTCTAATGATACTTTCTATTTATGGTAAATTGTTTATAATGATACTTTCTATTTATAGTTGATCCACATTTTTCCTCTCTTGTTTATGTAACTGATGGTTCCTTCTTACGGCAAATTATTGATGTTCTATGTTGTAGTTATCCTCTGTAATATTTTAACAATATTCAGAAATGGATGCATCTAGTAGTAATAGCATGAGAATGGGGGAACTATGCCCTCGTTGTCTCTGCCACCACATGACATTGTATGTTTCTCGTACTGATAAAAACCCTGGTAGGCCTTTTTTGAAATGTCAGAATCGCTATGTAAGTTATTACAAGCCTGAGTTATTTATATATTATGTGTTTGTATATTTATACTTTATTGGGTATTGGCAGATGGGCAGGTTGCGGGTACTTCATGTGGTTGAACAAGCATGCACAACATCCAACTACAACAAGAGTTCATCCGCGAGTGCCTTCCAACATACCCAATGAACACAGAAATCGAACGTTCGTGATGGAAGAGTACATTAGGGATAACACCCGGACGACTATGTTATTTATATTTTTGATAGCATGCTTGATGCTAGTTATATTCAGATGGTGATGGATGAGAACAATGCAATACTTTACTACGTCTCAATTTTCCAATGTATAAGTTGTCTTTTGAAGATGTTGTCTGAGTTCATCACTATTCCATCATAAGTACTGTGGTGTGCTTTTTTTCTTAAACCCACTAACAATAAAAAAATGTCATGCTTTAGTTAGATGGTTATGCAAAGCAGATTGATATAGAGGTGTTACAGGAAGTCCATTGAAACATTTGGGCAGCGAACCTCACAATATAGAGGTGTTATGATCGTTTAAAATTAAACCCTTGCAAGTGCACAAGGCAATTGTGTACCTCAGTGAGTATTAAGGGGTTGTCGAACCTCAGGGACGGATTAATCTTTTACCAAATTCAAGAGAAGAAAGTTGCAGTTTTTTTTGTTTAATCTAAATTAAGCTATGAACTTTAACTACTAAGCTGAGTTTTAATCAATGTGGAGAAGACCAAGGCTTCGAATCCACCACAATAACTAGTGTATCGTTTCCCTCTCTCTTTTGAATAAAGATTTCCAATTGGCTAGCATATTCCTCTCGGACATACACTTGTCAATTCAAAATATAGTGCTCTCCTCTCGGATGTAACACATAAAACAATTAAAACATAGAATTGTGATTTATCTCTCTCGAGTATAAACCAATGAAACTTTATTGATATATAACACCTCAGTCTACTCACGTTCCTCTCGGATACGCAAGTATTCTTCGGATTGAAACTCACAAGAATTCACTCTTGTCTCTCTCGAGTACAAAGAACAAATCTTTATTGAATTAACGGTGATTACACAATAAAATCCATACACCAACTAGAATAAAAACATAAGATGAGAGAAAAGAAACTACACAACCAGATTATTGGGCTTCATCTACGCCTTGGATAGGAGTTTAGCCAAGCATGGGAAGAGAATCCATCATCTCCATCTTCATCATCTTCTTCTTCCTCTCCAAGGTCTCAAATTGCTCTCTAGGTTGAATATGTGGTGCCCAATACGTTCTCCCTTAAGGCATATATATATAGGGGTGAAGGAAAACCCTCAAAATCCCTTCCAAATCCAAGTCGAAATAGGCCTTAATTCCGGTTTGCCGCATACGGCGATCGATCGTACGTATTGACGATCGTTCGCTGGCCGATCGATCGCGATTCCTTCATTATTTTCCTCCGATCGATCGCTTGGCGATCGACGCCATATGATACCGATCGATCGTAGTTACTGTCTTCGGCGGATCAAAAATTCCAGTAGATACGATCGATCGTTTTGATGCCGATCGATCGTGTCCTTCAATACAGTGCTTTTGCGGCTCTAGCGATCGATCGCAGTGATTCCCGATCGATCGTAGTTACTGTTTAGAAAATTCAAATGGCTATAAATTTGTGTCCCGCACTCCGAATTGCGCGTGGTTGGTGGCGTTGGAAAGCTGAATTCTTGAACTTTAACATGAAGCTTGAATCAGTCCAATCAGATATTTGTAGGCGAAGTTATGATAATTTAACCATTCGAGTCACTTTTCTCTTCATTTTTGTGTATTACTCTTGTTTCCTACAAAAACCAAAAACTATATTAAAGTTGTAGTTATTCTAATCAAATACTAGCATAATGATAAGCTTAGGAGATAATAAAATACATATTTCATGTATAGATCATGTTACAAGGTCAGGTTTTTGCTTGATAATTTTTTGTTTTTGTTTTCAGCTGTTTTTCTCTTCCATTGATGTCTATTGGTTCGTGCTAAGTTCTAAACTAGATTTTACTTACACCAGGCATATGTGGACTGGTAGGGATGAGGCTCACCTCTGGGACAACAGTTGCAAGAGAAGGCCAGACCAGAAAAGGAAGGCAAGGTTGGTTTAGATCAGAAGATGTTCTCCTTACTCTCAATATTGCCTGTGCAAATTTTCAGTCAACTACTCAACTTTTTTATTGAAGCTGACAATACTCATTTTTTGTTTTGGCGTGTTGGGATGTTCTCTGCTCCTCAAATAATCTGCAGTATATCTGGCTATGGCCCTTTTTCCAATAAAAGCCATTTACATTTTCTTCGTTACTTTTTTTGTTTGGTATCACTTCATTTACTCAGGCATCTTAAAATAATGTGGAGTTTCACATTTCTTCTTTTAAATGGTTCCAGAAGGATATGATATGGAAAAGAAAGCTGCAAGGGCCTATGACTTATATAAACAAAAAAAGATGGTCATTGTAAACTTCCCAGGATGGTCATTGTGATCCACATTGACTTCCTTGACATTTTTCTATTGTGACAATCTGTTGAATATGAGCTTCTCTGGTGCCATGCAGTTGGAAAGCTACCAGGAAGAATAGGAAGAAATGAAGAACATGAGCAGACAAGAATATGTTGCCCATTTAAGAAGGTGATAATTTATGTTGCTTTCATGTCCAGCTCTCCCTTGCCTGGAATTCGATGTGGTAACTCTCATTTGTCTTTTATCTGTGTACAGTCTTCAGCTACATAATCACAAAATTCCATGACATATATTTTCATTCATTTCTAAATCCTCTTTGTCTTTTATCTTCCGGGTCAAAATGAAGTTCGGGTATGTGCATCGGACCAATAGCCAGATGCTAGGTTACTACGACAGGAGATACTAGACACTCTGGAAGCTCCCCATGTTCAGTTGTGCTGATCCATCCCAGGTGTTGAACGAGAAAAATGAATGTAAGAAAGCCTACCCAAATGCCTATATTCACTGCTTGCCATTTGACAATAAGCAGCAAGTCCAGTGCATGGCTTTCACTGGGTCAAAATGAAGCAGAAGACATGAAGAAAAATGACTCTGTTTTGAAATGTTTCATAATAAGATGTTGGGAACTTGGGATGGGTAGTAGCGGCTTATCTTTTTATTTGTTTTCTGATGGCCTTCTGATTGACTGTTGATTTCGTTTCTTCATTCACGTTTTGATTCAATATATAAAAGGCCATTTTGAATATCTTTGCTGGCCACTCAACATACTTTACTGGTTTCTCCACTATGCATAGTGTGTCAGGAGTCAGGACACTTAGGACTCAACAACTTGTTGGCCACTGCTCTAGGTTGAGATTCCTCGACTCTCAGCTCTACTGTCATAACTCAGACAGAATCAAGCAATATTGCAATTTGAATACTCTATGAATAATCTTACATGCCACTCAGCAGAGTCTATGTATCGTATGACTGGCCTCAGTTAGAGTCCTCATTTTAAGAGGATTTGTAATATAAAAAAACAGCAAACTTACATGCCAATGAAAGATCATGACGCATTGAGTGTTAATGCATTATGATAGTCAAAAGATAAATTCATCTGTCATCATCCCAATCCTCGTCCTCCACCAATTATCTCATGTTGCCATGCATAAAACTCAAACTGACATCTAACAGTATCGACGATTAATGGCTTCAATTTTCATTCAACCAATTGTTTCCATAAAATCAATTGTTTAACACATGAAAATCGACTGGGCAGTTTAACGACATTGAAGAATGACTCCTAATAAACCGACCCATTAATTCCCAATTGTAGAACCGACACAAAAATAAATCAGAACCCCTTCAATGCCGCAAACTCATTGTTCAACTTCATTAAATTTCGATGTCCACATTGTCTAACAGTAACTTATAAATAGACCGCCTGAAAGATCCACTTTAATGTACTGATACAATAGGGATTGGTTCTCTACTCTTACTTGAATACAATAATTTGACTCTAGATATGAGAATCGCAATAGTCCATTCAAAGGTGCAAATACAGTTCAATTCTTACGAGTCCAAGATCTGTTGCGCTAAGTAATCAACCTTACAAGTCTCCTAACCTCAGAAGAGTAATTAATTTGGTTTCCCTGTTTGTTCTAGGAAGCGCCAATGCAGGAAGTAATATCCTATGAGCCGCATATGTGGGGGCAGGTCTGGTTCAAAATTTGAACTGAAGGTTAATAGTTACGTGGAACCTGCAGGATATGAAGGGAAAACAGCATCAATACCATATAGATATGTGATGTACAAACATACAAATATAGACATATAAGTAACGGCAACGTTTGCACAATAAACTGTTAGATATAAAAAAATGTTTCGGTTGAGCTATCATCTTTGGTAGCATATCTGCCGGGTCATTTTTCATCTTCAGAACAAAATAAGTATTTAACAAACTGGTGGAGCATTATCATATTCCTCTTGAGATCTCAAAATAAGTAATGCTGTTTGTACATCACATACTTATATGTCTGTCAAAAATAAGTAAGCAACCATGAAATAACCATTTGTGCTGAGAAGCATTTATACTATTTTGCTTAGTGTGAAATAACCATTAGCGAATGTCTTTCTAGACACAAACTATTTTCACATACCACTATAAGAAGTCTTATATATCATTTTTGTCAACTTATTTAGTCTAGCAAATAGCAAATGGTAGTCTAAGAAAGGTAAATAGGTAATTAGCAAACAACAAATGTTAACTCTGATACCTTCATCAAAAGTTTCAAAAATACGTTATATGCTTATTTCACAAAAATGATTGTTGGACAATACCTATCACTTGCAAGGATTAAGGTGGTATGTTAAAATACACAGATATGGCATCTTTAATGTCATCACGTACATGTTTCATGTGCTGATCATCCCTGAGTATTGGTGGGCCAATATTCAGGTCAGGTTGGGGCTGATTTCTCATATCGTCATTTTTCCATTGTTGGAATAAAGCATCTAGAAGGTCTGGATCATCACCATCCCCTTGTTGCTCCTTGATGAAGTTGTGCAAAGCCATAGACACAATTACTATTTTGCATTGCTTATCAAAACTACATTGAGGGAAATCAGACAAAATCAACCACCGCTTCTTCCACACACCAAATGTCCTCTCTATAATATTTCAAATGTCCTCTCTATAATATTTCGAAGAGAAGAATGGAGATGGTTGAACTTCTCATTTTGTCCCCTTGGCCCACATTGTCGGTATTCAGGTACATGATATCGTGTTCCCTTGTATGGCCCTAGGTACCCTGTCCTATTCGGGTACCCTGCATCTACCACATAGTACTTTCCATCTGGTGGGTGAGGGAAGTTCAAGTGTGTGTCATTTATAACATACGAAAAAACCCTAGAGTCATGTGCAGATCCTTCCCATCCAGCCACAGCAAATGTGAACCTCATGGTAAAGTCACAAACAGCCATCATTGGGTAATCTTCCTTGTTTTTCCCCTGTAGGCTTGTTGCTCTTCTAGTGGTATAACCGCTTCTATGTGAGTCCCATCAATTGCCCCTATGCAATTCTTGAACCATGGATAGTATTTGTAAAGCTTCGACCTAATGTAATGGGGGGTTTGGTCTATTGGGAATATTGGCCTTATCTTATCTGCAGCCCACACAAACAATGCCGACAATGTGTTATTGAAGTGGCAATTTATGGTTTCAGTGGAGTGTGACATTAGGTGCCCTATTGATCTCTGGCCATCCCTGTGTCCTAATATTTGAAGGAAACATCTCATTTGTTCTTCTACCGGACCAAATTTACCATCACTGAGTAGGTTCTTTGCTCTAACCTCATTGCACAACTGCATGAAAGTTGTTTTGTTCATCCGGCACATTTCATGATAACATGTATTTGGGCCACTCAACATGTCATACACTATACTTCTACCCCTATCACGATGCATGTGGACTATGTTCTTAGGTGGCCAGGGTTGATCTACTACATATGCTTGCATAAGAAGATATTCCACAGCATTCTCCTCATCCGCATCAAACACGAGTTCCCTCCATGCATTTGACATTACAACAAGCTGAATAACAAAACATAAGAACACATGTACGAATGATAAGAACACATTAAAACTCACATCAACTTTAAGTAAGCTTTAAACAAGGTCACACACAACAAAGCCACAATACCTATAAAAAATGATTGTCACAGACAAACAAAAAACATAACATATCTGAGTCATAAACAAACAAACACATAACAAATTTAAGTCATAAAATAAACAAATGAAAACGTACATAAGTCTTGCATTCAATCACAAACAAATAACACAAAAGATCTCTTAGAGATAGGTTTTACGCGATATACGATACCTCATCTTAATACCTATCCCACCAATGCTCACGCAAGGACTGTACCCTCAAAGTTGGATCATCACCAAGTGCCATCCATAGATGTCTCACATGTGGGTTCACAAAACGTGGAATGACAGAACTATAATCGGGGTCTGATGCATCATATCCAGGAAGGTCACGGACCAAATCAACAGCCTTCTTGTATTGATCTATTTCAAAGTCCTCTGTAGCCGCAAGTGATCCCATACGTGCAATCTCATTTCTCTCCGACATGGCCATAGCAATAGATTCACCCACTGAATTTGTATCTGCACGGCGAGTCCTCTTTCGTGTCTGTTTTGTGGTGGTTGTAGGTGGAATGGAGGCGGAGGGAATCTACTAGGGCTGGTGCGTCGAGATGTGGATTGTGGGAATTGGCTAGTGCCCCCATTTGCTGCCTCATCCACATCAGGTTCAACTTCATCCTCAAACTCTTCATAGTCTGCATCTAAGCCTGGGAAGTAGTCATGTGCATCATCTCCACTGGGTGTGGTTGCTCTCACACCACTTGTGCTTCCTCCAACACCACTTGTGCCTCCAGCAACACCACTTCCTCCCACATTTTGAACTCCACCATTTTCAGGTTGTGTTCGTCCTAAACCACAATAAGTACGGTCATCACCTGTTGCAACCCGATTACTGAAGATGACATCCAAATTGTGTTCAGCCTCCTCATCGTACCCCCATTGTCGTAGCTGCAAGCATTTTGGGTGCTTCTGAAAATACAGATACACAATGTTGAGGGTTAAAACAATGTCATGCTTCACAATTTCATAACAAAGGTAAAATATTTAGTTTGAGACGATACCTTAAAAAAGGCTTCCCATTGAGAATTGGTGAGTTCCCATGTCAAGGCTGTTTCATTCCATCCATTGCCAGTCATCTCCCTCAACTCCTTCCAACCTTGATAAAATCTTCTACACTGATCATAATGGTTTTTTAGCCCCCGTCTATTAATAATGAGTCCATGATCCATAGCCATATTTCCAATCACTATTTCCCAGCCATCATGATTTATGGTACTACCTCTTTTGTACCCACAGATAACTGCATGCGCCATGTGCTTTAGGAAGGCATAGTGTAGCGGCTTATCCCACTTCACAGTTTTTGTATACTTCTTTTCCCCCTCAAGTTCATTAACATCACTCATAACGATTGTATGATTGCTACAATCCATTTAGCTTTGGCCTAGAATACGCATGTGGCCAAAAACCATAACATATTTGCATAGGAATAGGATGTAACTGTAAACTAGACTCACCATTTCATTCTTAGGAGCTACAATACATGCTTTGAAATGTGCAAGACATCAATGATAAACTCTATGTGATGTAGATTAAAATGAGTTTGTCACCTAACATCTTTATACGAATCATGAGCATACTGAATTAACTAACTTCAAGATATATACTTATCTTCTCAATATATAGCATGTAGAGCACAAAATATTATCTAGAAATGAAGTTGATTGGTTCATTAATATCAATATTAAAGCTAGTTAAACATGAATAAATGCATATAAAATTGAATTTAGCTAATACCATGAGATCATAGATATCCAGCAGTAGATAACAATTGAAGTACTATCTCGTTGACAATCGCACGAAAAGAGCCAAAAACATGACAACCAAACATTGCAAGGTTATATGAATTCAACACTCACATAAAACCACATCATAAAAAGGAAAAACAACACATGTTCTGCAAAAAAAAGAGCATAGATATACAAAAACAAGAAAGGATTGGCAAGGAAGATTTTACATGTTACAGATCAGGAAAGTGAAGGAGGAGGATTGGAGGAGGAAGGCTGATGTGTTGCCAACTCCTTGAAACTGTAAATAGAAAAACCCAAACCTTGAGTGCAGACACTGAAGATATAAAAAAAATTAGTTGTCATTGGATATGTTTGATGAAATTCTACAAAGAAGTTTTAAGTGCTAGGTCAGTCAGAATGATATAGGGATGAGAGTGGGATCAGAATGATATAGGGATCATGCACATCATTTTCTATAATTTCTGCTATATTGTTTTCTGCAATAATGCCTCATCCACAGTACTCTGTCTGATAAGTCCTTACCATTTTGTTCTTTGCCTACAATTTTCAATAATTTCTTATTGACTGTCTTCTAGAAATTAAGTTGTCTGGTCAAAATAGGCAGACTTGATGAGTGTATGGTCCATTATTTACCATACAAGAAACAAGTGATACTGCTTGAAAATGCTCTTGGAGCAACAATGATGCATTATATACCCAGTTCTCTGTCTGAAAAAAAAACCAACCATTTTCTATAAGAATAACCCATTTTCTGCCTAGTACAGTCAACCCATTTTCCATTGATCCATCTAACACACATCCAACACATTGATCCATCCAAATACAATCATGTTAATGGCTGAAAGTAAGTAAGTGATTAAAAAATATAATTTTTCTTTGCAGCATTTCATCAACAAAAAATAATTTAAAGCCACCTAATCTTCCATTGATTCATACAACACATTTATCAAACCCAATCGTGATCAGTGGCTGAAAGTCCAAAAAACTCTAATTTTTGCTGATTCAAAAACTCAATAAAGGCATATCACTCGGTTGCTTCTGTCCCTTTTCTCAAGCACTTTGGTTACAGGTTGCAGGAAACTCTGAAACTGTGGGATGAAGATTTCCTTAACCGCCATTTTTCCAGAAATAGTATTTCCTAGAAATTTGATATCATAACCAACAACCCTTTCCACCAAATTAATCACCAAAACAACAAAACTCCATCAAACACCCACCCAAAAAACACAAAATTTGCTTAAAATATCAAAACAAATACAGAAAACAGAGTAAAAATTCCTCCTTTTCAATTCTTTGTTTCGATTCATCAAAGAATCTGGTTCCTGGTAAAAAAAATGGGAAAATAAAATGGAATTTACAACGAAATTTTGAGCGGAAAAAAAAAATCAAAGAAGCTGCTTTTAGTGGTTTAACAAAGGAGATTGCTCCGACAATTTGGAAAACTGGATTAAGTTCAGAACAGAGTAAAGAGTTCGGGGATTTGCCGAAAGTGGGAATTCGGACGCGGCAAAAAGAAGACTTTTTAAAATCACATTTTTGGTACTGGAAGGCTCTTTGATGTAAGAGGTGATTGGAGATGGGGGGAAGGGAGAACCTGAGAGACGATGGTCGCCGGCGAGAGGAGCTCCATGCGAGAGGGGGATGATGGCCGCCTTGTTCAGCTTGTGTAGTGCCCTACCGCCAAGCCCAGCACCAGCAGCGTTGAAGATGAAGCAGTGTCGAAGATGAGCGCGAGTGATTACCCGTTGTAGACCGCACCTCCATGGCGAAGCGAAGCGGCCCGGGACGAGGGGCGAGGTACGAGGGTAAAACATGGGAATCAGTCTGTTTATTTTCGAGGGTTTCACTGTAGCGCACTTCTTCCAGAAAATCTCGTTTTCAGGAGATTCTCGATGCGGAAAGTCGACTTCACTACATCCTCTCATTCTTCCACAGCAACACTTTCCGCATGAATCCCATGCGGAAAATGCCAACCAAACGGGGCCTTAAAAAGGTGATAGAGCATGTAAGTATGCTTGATGATGCAAATGTTTTCAGTTTAAATCTGATGAGCTTAAGTGTCGCGGAGGAATCATTGGCTGGAATGGTGTTGATTTGTGGAAGATAACCGAGTGGCATGTCTCTCAGCTTACCCATGTCACGTTCCAATTTTGGTTATTAGCCGGGCCTACACTTGTGTCGTGTGTCTCTGTCTGATTGGTGATCGACTAACAATGCTAGCATGCGTGTCTGGTGTCGTATCTACACCAAAAAAATTCTTATGACATGAGCACAAAAGTGAACATTATCTTCAGCATATAGGTTTGAGCACTATCTATCACCAACCAAAGAGCAATCGGCATCTGAAAAAGGATCTACGCCATGTGATATTCACGACCAGAAAAATTGTCCTACTTCTCGATTGCTAAACCCCCCCCCCCCCCCCCCCCCCCAAAACCATGCACTTCCAATAGATATATACTTTCCGTCTCTAAAGCCCTTTTTTAGTGTTGTGATGGGAACTACGTTGATTTAACTCAAAATTTGAAGTCGTTCATGTATATAACAAGCATTTCGTAATTACATGGACTTCTCATTGTAATTCAGTTGAGATGAAATAACCAAGAAAGCGCATGTCTTTAAATCCACCTCAGCTCCAAGTCCTACTTCTTGTGCGTCATTGCATAAGATTTTCGACTGCTTGATGCACCTGAATCACAGTAATAGTTGTCATTTCATTAGTTCTCTTGAACCCTATCATATAGATCACAATACATGCTCACTTTACTTGTAACAACATTATTTTAATTTACACATACTCATTTTTTTGAAGTGTGGAGCTCAATAAACCTCAAAGTCCCAAGAGTTATTATTGGTAAGGGAAATGATATTTGTACAGCAGATTCCTACACATTTTCCATACACAGCTGATGTGTATGGAAATGAATGGGTCAGCTGATGTGGGACCTGTGTAAGAATCTGCTGTAGGTTATCACTGCCCTATTGGTAATGGCTCTAGGCTATGGCCAATGCTATATGTGTTCCAAATTTGCTCCAAATGCTAAAAATACATGAGAACCTCCACAGTACTTAGAAGATACTCAAATACCCTTACCCACTTCTACTCATCGCTACCATCCCATCGCCGTTGCTGCCAACTCCGTCTACGCCATCTTCTTCTTCTTCTTCTTCTTTGGAGATTTGACGACACATACGAATCTCTGGCACACGCACACAAGTGTTGTGTGTATGCCATTGATCTTGGGAGATCGATGGCGCCTTTCTAATTGGGAGTAAGAGTAACCGTGGCATATTGGAAGCACTGATTAATTTCATCCTCACCACAATGTCATCAATTGTGTCATCTAATCTTACCTTTGATAAGTGATTTTTTTTTCTTTTTGTTTTTGCCAAAAAAACAAAACCAGAATTAAAAAAGAAAGAAGACAAAAAGATGACTGGGCTCCACCGCCCGGCCCATGATGAGGTAAGCAAAAGTACAACGTAACACCATTCTTTTGGCCCAACACCAACAAAGCCCCTTGTGGCCCACTCCCATTTTGTTCCATTTTCCAGCTCCGGAGCCTCACTCTCCGGGAGAGGCTGGTCGAGGAAAATGCAGGAGAACGTGCTTTCCGCCCGCCGCGTCCCGACGTCTCCGGTCGCCGGAGACAACCATTTCAGCAGCCCTTTAAGCATCAATGGCGACGCGGAGGCCCCGGGCGACGAGTCCAAGACGCGGAAGAGCGCCACCTTCTTCGCCGCCGCGGCCGCCGCTGCCACCCGGTTCAAGAGGCTGGCGGCCAAGACGGGCCCGTGGTGCCTCGCCCTGGTTCTAGTGCTCTTCATAGTCTCGCTCCTCTCCCTTGCTCGCGGCCCCGTCTGCGTGTCCCCTTACCAGTCCTACTCGAGGTTCGGCTTCTTCGGCATTGATGGCCTTGACTCCGATTTCGGATCTCTCGGAGTCCCGTGGTGTAAGTTCTGATCTCGTCATTCTGATCTAGATACTGATTCCTTAGTCGATTTGGCAGATCCAGCTTGATTGTAGTTCTCGGCATTTCTCTCTGCCCTAATTGAAATTTCGTTTTACACGATCCTGCACTGTTCACGAAATTCTTTGTTATATGGAGCTATATTTCTGCTGCATGATTTACGGATTTTAATTTTGTAGTCTGAACTTTGATGTTCCGCCTTTTATGTTAATTGCTCATAGGATCCTAGGAGTAATAACATAGTTGGTCTATCAATGCTAGGATCTTTAGTTGAATTTGCTCGGAAATTTCTTCTTGGTGATTCGTGACTGGATCTTCTTTATCTGTTGTTGTTTTAGAAAGTTGAGGTTGTTCAGCTAGCTGGTCATTTGAAAAAGGGACGGATCATAAACTGGTTAGGATATAAAGGGAAAGATGTTTTTCATGTATACAAGTTAGACATTGTACGTGAGAGTTTAGAAAAGACCTACAAAGATTTAAGCATAGTGATTGAAAGAGAGAGAGAGTATGAGGTGTAGATGACCACAAAAGAATCATAATCATAAGCAAGTAGCGCCTTTTCCCAACAATTTGAGGTTGGCGAATTGGATCTTAAGCCTCCATTCTGGCAAAACGAGAGGAAATGTAGCTGATATTCATGCATTAAATATTTACATTGTATGTCACTGTTTAGAAAAGAGCTGACAAAGATTCAAGCATTGTGATTAGAACAGACAGCAAGTATGAAAGGTGTAGATGACCACAAAGGAATCATAAACATAATTAAGTAGTGCCTTTTCCCAACAAATTGAAGTCGGCGACATGGATCTTTTGCCACCATTCTGGCTAGCTGGCTTTAAACGTAGCTGAATTTATGTAACAATTTTTCATGAAGGAAAATTTTGCGAACTGTTCACAACCTTCAGCAGCTAGAGAGTTAGCCACTTAAATGAGCTTCTCTTTTGTATATGCTGCTTAACAATCTTAAGGACGGGCGAAGTCCTTGATTTCAGAATCTTGATATACTACCAAGTTAATCTAAATTTGTGATATTTGATTCTTTATTGCTGATTTTTTACTCTCTGCTTCTGTCTTTGAACTTGTCTAAAGGCAGAACGAAAGATGGACAAACTGTGCAGTGGACATCAAAGGATTTACTCAAGGGCTTGGAAGAGTTTGTTCCTATCTATGAAACCCGTCCAATTAAAAACAACATGTTTGGAATGGGCTTCGACCACAGCTTTGGGCTTTGGTTTATTGCTCGATGGCTGAAACCAGAACTGATGATAGAGAGTGGTGCTTTTAAAGGACATTCCACATGGGTCCTGCGCCAAGCAATGCCAGATACACCAATTATATCACTTTCGCCTCGGCATCCTTCAAAGTACTTGAAGAAGGGTCCTGCTTACGTGGATGAAAATTGCACTTACTACGCAGGAAAGGACTTTGTGGATTTTGGTAGCCTTGACTGGAAAAGCATAATAAAGAAACATGGAATCTCAGATCTCAGTAAAGTTATGATCTTCTTTGATGACCATCAGAATGAACTTAAGAGGTAAAAGAATGTCTGAAGTTTAAATTGAATTTCCATGCATGAAGTTGTTGAACTATGTTCTTGTTTCTAATACCATGAAGATATGTTAAGAATATAGACTGAAATGAATTAGTGGATTTTGGATTTAATAGATCGATTCAATAACGCTATCAAATGCTACATGATCAGAAAGCAAAGTTGTGAGGTCTTGTTGTTAGTTACTTGGTACAAGTATCAGACGTGACCTGGGGATTGTCACACAACATTCTACTCTTAACTTGAGATGTTTCTCCCATTTTGCAATTGTAATGCCATCACGTCTACAGTTGATATCTATTATGCACAAACTAATCATCATTTTCTTTTCATGACTGAAAGTTAAATTTTACTCTACTAAGATGGCATATATGGTTTGCTGACTAGTTGACAGTTTCTTTTCTGCAATGAAACTATCAGATTAAAACAAGCATTGAAAGCTGGCTTCAGGCATCTTGTCTTTGAGGATAACTATGATACTGGGACTGGGGACCATTACTCCTTGAGGCAGATTTGTGATCAGTTCTACATAAGAGGTATAGGATGCTGTAAGGTTTATACATGTGCAAGGGTTGTTAATTCTTTCTTTGTTACTAATTTTCGTATACAAATTCCAATTTAATACATTGATCCCATTTACTAAAATGGCATGAACTGAATATTTCTTTGGCACCCTTGCTACATGCTTTAGAAAACAATGCGACATTTGGGTAGCTACAAGAAACCATATCCAAATTTAATCTGTTTGGCTATGCTAGTTTGAATAACTTCCTGTTTTGTATCTAGAATTTTTTTGTGTAAAACACGTTAAATTTTAAAATGATCAAAATGTTCTTTATATTGGGTTTTAAAATTAAGAAAAGTCTTATTTTTGCAGGTGGAGGACATAGCTGCTTTAAAGACAGTGATGAAGCTAGGATGAGGACAAAAAGGAAGAAGTTTTGGGAAAAAGCCGTGGACATAGATGAACTTTGTGGACCAGGGGAAACATGGTGGGGAGTCAAAGGAGAGATGAAAGATGATTTCAACCACAGCAACAGGGCGATATCTTATACTCAACATTTTGAGAACAGCCGGTTTTTGGAGTCAGTGCTAGATGTCTATTGGGAGCTTCCACCTGTGGCAGGCCCTTCCCTCACACATCAAACAAGATATGATCCTGCTAGAGCTTCCATTCCTATTGTTGAAGATGGAAGGCATGGCTTGTTTCAAAGGCTTGGTTTAACTAGACTGGAGACTTCTGTGTTCAACGGGTACACTCAGATGGTATACCTCCAAATATCTCCACCAACAAATTCTTAGATCTGGATGGCACACGATCATTTTTATGTTGTAGCAATGCCCATTGGCTTCAGATTACACCAAGTGCACGAAGGTATGAGGCAGATTGCGTAGTTGACAACTTACTGCCTCATACCTTCAGTTTTGGGCCATCTGTATAGGCCCTGTAATCGTTATTGTAATTGCTGCATATATTTTGGTTTCTTCATTAGTGCTTTCTTGCCTTAGATATTAGGCAGCTTCATCTTCTATCACTCGTAGTGTTTACACTTGTTTAATGCTTCTGCGTGCCTTCTCAGTAACCAGTGCTTGATGTTTTTATGTTGAATTATTTTGGTTTACAATAAGCCTCATTACAGAAGAAAGTAGCTCTAGGCCTTTTTTTTGGTACATCCTGAAACCCTCCCTTGCCATGTACTAAAAGCATTGGTTTTCATGTATTCTAAGCATCTCAGCAACCAATGCTTTTTAATACATGGGCACCTGTGAATTGTGATTGGCTACCTACTCACATGTGAGGGCCTCACTGGGAATCCAGACCCCATTCTGCACCAATGACAATGGATGATCAACCCAGCTTAATAGTCCTTTTTTGAAAAAATTAAATGGTCCTTCTTTCCCATGAAAGGTAAAGCGTCTGCACGTCGAGTAGTTAACAGTCAACAATTTACCTTTTTACTGAAATGAGATGATAAAAAAACAGTGTCGCAAGGTATCAGGCCATGGCTTCATCATATACGAGCCATGGTAATATCTGAGTCCCTGCACACCCTAGCTTCATTATATACGATCCCTTGTTTGCAGAGGACGCCTTTACCAGGATTGCAGTGTCTATCTTCAGAACAGACGCACAGACCCTCCATTGCACATCCGTCTCCGTTGCTCATTCTTCCTCCGAACAATATTTCGTCTGACCATTCACTCGAAAACATGCCGGCTGGATCCAGCTGCTTTCTGGCTTCAACAAACTTGGCCATGTTTAAGTACTTGTGCTGAACACCTGAAAATGCAAGGTTCCTGTTTTTTGCCCAATGTGGCTTAGCTCCATACTTGAAGAAAGCCATCTGCTCCACCTCTTCCCACACATCTTGTGCAAGCCTCGGCGTCGAAGCCTCGTCGGCTCGGTAGTAGTTGAAATCCAGCACCACAGAATCCTCCGACTGACCAAGGTAAGCTCCAGAAGCCTTGATGAACCTAATGAAAAACCCATTGTATACATCAACTCCGCAGAATCTTTCTGGTTGCAAGTCTCTTAGTTTCTTCACGTCTATGATGAAGTCTCTGAACTTTGAAGGAGTGAATATAGCTGTGGACTCGTAGAAGAAGAGGCCCTTGATTCTGGGGTCCCATCCACACATGCTCAGTAGATCCGCCTCCGATGAGTGCAAACAAGATCCAGATGTCTGCATTTTACCCTGGCGACCCACGACTGGGTAGCCAGTGAAAAGGAGATTGTTGTTCTTAAGTCCATTGGCGACAAGTTTCTTGTATGCCATTTCCGAAGCTGCCATTTTACATTTCCCTTTATAGTTTTTGGCAGATTCCAAGGCTTTTTCTGTCATGATGATTTTCCAAAAAATGGTGTTAGAAAAATGCTTGTAGTAGGAATCCAGAGATACTGGGGCTAGAATGCAGTAATACCTGTATATCTGACCGCTGAGGAAACTAGAATAGAAGTGGACTGGAATCCCAGGAAGTCGTTTATGCCATCACCAGTGGTGTTTACGGGAACTCGATCATCAATTCTGTACACTGTTGTGTTCTGTGATAGATACCATGTAATGTCTGCAAATTCATGTGCATGCCCGTGATTCATGAAATTGTTTTCCAATTGACTGTCATTTGTGAAACTGAAGGTCATTCTTCTCTTGAATGCAGGCTCCAGTGAGAGAGTTACCTTGTTCAATTAACAACTCAAATTAATAAAACTTTCAAAGTGAAATGAAATCTTTTTTGCTTCAATAAGTGAAAAGGACCTTGCTCTGCATGCAGAACATCTTAATAACGCAAGTGAACACAACTTGATTTGCATGCAACAGTTGTAAGAAACTTTTGATGATATGTTCTTATCAAATAAAAGTATGGATAATGGAAAAGGCCCATTTTAACATTGGCTCTGCTTGAGCAAAACACAACGCATCTAATTGTCAGAGAGACAGTCCTTTGCCCACAAGCTTTTTGTATGGTATTTCTAAAGCTGCCATTGTGTAACTTAGAAGTTTTCGGTAGACGGTGGTCGAGAAATATGCAAATCACAGAAAACATACTTTGAAGGAATAGAGGAACTTCTAAATTAAGTAAACCTTTATAATTCAAAGTGAGATTAACTTAAAAGCGGGAACAATAAATCTAAACATCCTACAGTAAGAGAATGGATGACAGAAGATTTAAATTAAATACCTTTGAAACAACACCCAGTTGGCCCAGAGAGACCCTAGCCGCATTAAACAGAGGATCTCGACCATCTAATCTGATAATCTTAGCAAAACCTTCTGATGCCCCGGATGGAACAACAAGGCTAAGTCCCACCACATGATCATGCACTGCCCCTCCATTGCCCCACCAAGAACTCCCATGGGATCCAGTACTCACAATCCCTCCCAAGCTGGCACCCTCCCAATAAGGAGCAGCTACCAAACTCAGCCCAGCCTCCTCCACCTTATCAATCAGATCCCTTAGCCCAACTCCTGAATCTGCTGTTACCTCCATCTTCACTGCATCAATCTCGATCATGGAGTTGTACTTAGCCGTGCTGATTACAAGTGCATTTTTCTCAGATGGCGAGGCCGGGCATGTCAGCTTGGGTATGGTGTGGCCGAACCCAGTCACCACCTTCACCTTGAGTTTCTTCTGATTGGCCTGCGCCACTGCCTGCCTTACTTCCTCCTCTGTCGTCGGGTAGACGGCGCCAGAGACCCAACAATCCTTTCTGTCGCCCCATACGCCGTAGGCGTTGGAGACGGAGCATCGGCGGCTTTTGTCGCACTTGACCGGCGGCTGGGGTGGCTTGGCACTAGTCTGGGAGGGTGCCAAGCAGAATATCAGTAGCAAGGCAGACACAGATAGCAGCCAACCCATCTCTGTCCTCTGAGCGTGTGTGTATCAGAAGCAGAAGATTAAGAAGAAAGAATGGTGATAAGGCAGAAAGCTGGACAGTCCTGTTTGGTGATTTCCTTCCTAATATGGAAGCTGAATAAGATCCTCTCCTCTGTCCGGACTAACATGGCAGCAGTAAGGGAAGAGTTTTATCAAGAAAAGTTGTATGTGCTAATATAGTGTTCAAATGATTATTATTTTAGCAAACATCTCTCACTTGCTATTCAAGAGAAGCAATCTTTGAAGGGAAGCAAGCAAGAAGATGACATTTTGTCGGCTACATGCATTCCAGACGAGGATCATACTCCTTCCGTAAATGAAAGCCTGACTGCATTTGAAAATGAGTCAAATTTATTGGACTCTTAATACCCGTACAAAAAAGCAAGCCATACGGAGCAGAGTCAGCTATCATTAATCTAATGATAGACCCGTGTTTTATAGACCCGTATTTTTTCAAATGCAGACAGGCTTCACTGGACGGATGAAGCATGTAGCCGCCAACTGGTCATTGTATTTTGTGTTCAATTCTGGAGTCTTTTAGTGAGCGTTGGTCGGGATTTTGTTCTCTTAAAATAAAAAAAATATGGAACAACATGGCTTTGGCCGTGGGAAGGAGAATGAAATTAGGTGAAACTAAAATGTTCTTTTGTTTTTCATGGTTATAGACACCTCACGAGATCTGCCGTCAGCCGTCGATCGTACGGAATTGATGGCGCACATGGACATAATGTGTCCTCAATCAGAGATGCATCTTTTGGCCGAGGCAGCACCGTAGACTCCCTCTCCCTACTATGGCTGACGGCTGATAAAACTTTATTAGCGGCCTCATCTATGAAGCTTCACCAGCAGATTTGGTTCCCCTCATGACCGGCATTTTGTGCTCAGATTTCAAAATCTGAGCACAAAATGCCAGCCATTAAGGAAGCTCGGGGGCTTTCCAACCTGCGTTCATTCAGCTTGTCGTGTACTGTCTGTTATAAGAGAAAAAAGAGAGAAAAAGAGCCAACAACTTGCTCTCTGTTTTTACAGTATAGCAAAGACGCTAGGATGGTTTTTACCTGCTGGGCTTCCTGGGAGTTTGCCATTCTTCGCCTTGGACATAAGGGGCCCCTCAAGCCAAGAGGTATGTACATACTTGTACAAAAAAGACAAAGGAAAATGGTTAGAGATGAATGAGGCTGGAGGCTGGAAGAGCTTCTTCTCGGGAGTGATGGTCACTACTGACATGAACAAATAGGTGTGAGCTTTTCGTTGGATGGGATGAAATGTTTCCATTTTCGGAAAGGAGTCAACACTCTGGGTTATTTCCCCTCAAAAGTAGCATTTTTATGGCATAAACTTCTTTTCTTCTTCTAATTTCTTTACTCCCTTGAACCTTGCCTGCATTTGAAAATACGTTAAAATTATTGAACTCCTTTTGCGTGTTTTTTGGCCGTGAGGAGCAAAGCCATGTAATGATGGACCCGTATTTTTTTAGGGAGTATAGTATTTGTTAATCAAATACAAACAACATATTACCGGTTATTGACCTCAAAGGCTTCACGCCAGGATATCCTGACAACTGAATAGGGTACGACAACTAAATAGGGTTTCCCTTTCCTGACAGCTTGAGTTGTTGGGAAATTTGGTTATGTTACAGATAATTGGTCAGAGTATTATATGGAGATTTAAACTCAATTCTCATGCAAAACTCCTTGTTGCATGTGGCTTTTCTAGTTGGCAATATACCCAATGAGAGTTTAATAAGGAAATTTATTTTGATGCTGCACAGTGCATGTTATGTAAATATTTTAATGTATACAATAATCAATTGCATGGTCCATATAGGCAGATGCTGTTCAGTGTATAGAGTGCATCTATGCCATATAATCTGTTTGTTTATTGCTGTAAACTTTGAAATTTTCTGTTTACTGGAAATTATCAGCTGAACTGAACTCGGCAGATTTTTTTTTTGTTCTAAATTTAAGAAAGATAAAAGGGCGAAGATAAGGAAACTTACCCCTAATTTCATGCCGCTTTATGTGAAAATAATAAGACATGAAGTGAGCATGAAAATCCATTTGCAGGATCCTGATTTTGATCTGGGCTTCAGTGTGTGGAACCTTTTTATCAACTACGCTGTTCACTTATGTGGAGGCCCTGAAGTTTGCAAGAACAATTGGCCGGGCGTTCATGACAAGCTAGATCAGGAATCTCGACCTGAAATAGAAGTTTGCGCAGCAGATACTGGACGTTTGCTTGACGCAACTCCTGCTGTCAAGGAAGAGCTTAGCTTAGCTGATGATACTTGTAGCAGATTCCTTAGCCTTTAAACCATGGCTGTGCATTCCAAATTTCGTTGCTCTACCGACGGATACTTTGCTGAGTCTGACTCTTTAGAACTGAGCCTTCCAAGGCCACGATATGTTCTAGATGGAAACAATGTCATATATGTGCAACAAATGAGGTACCTAACTGGAAAAAAAATTATTGTAGCGAGGGAGAACAAATCAAACTGACCATTTGAAGCTTATTTATTTTTCTTGACACAAGAAAGAGAATTATTGATGAGATTGGTTACACACACTATACAAGTTGTAATTCTGAAAAATTATAAAAAAAAAAAGTTGTAATTCTGAAACACTGATACATGGATATAGTCTCTGTACAGCTCATTGACTAGGTTTTGACCATACCCCTGGATCCTAATAGATCTCTTTCTATGACATGGATCCTAATAGATGGAATATGATAATACTATAGCTTTTTATCTTCTTGTTGTATGAGCCTTACTTTTTTTTCTGATATATATATATATATTTTCTGATATATGTATGAACCTTACTTCGTTAGAGATGAATCTATTACCTTTTTATTTTCTTCTTGTTCATGAGATGACCATGGTTATTCTTTTTTTTTTGGCATTTTTTCTTAATTTACATCAACATGTTTTTATGATTATCTGATAACTGTATTGGTTATTATGCTCTCAGAGACGGCTCTTCCAAATCTGATCAGAGCAAGGCCCCATTTTTTGAAGAGTGCTCATACTGCTAAGTCCTTCCTGTCACAAGCATGTTACCCTTCACTTTATGCGAGCAAACTACATTATATCAGCATTAAATCCAAACTAAACCAACTGAACTATTGTTGGAGGACGGCATTGGCTATTGTCAATTCTAAATTTACGTAGCTCTCCTAAAGACATCAATATTTTACTCCCTCCGGTCACTTTTATTAGATACAGTTTTTTTCAAATGAATTAAAAAGCATTTCATTTGAAAAAAACTGTATTTATATCAAAAGTGACTTGAGGTAGTATTACTCCAACTAAGGGGTTGTTTGGTTCAGGAATTTGACAGCAAATTTATTGAATTTTAAGATAACTAACTGAATCATGTTTAGATCATGAATTTGGGTTGAATTTAAAATTCAGTCTAAAAGAGGATTCTCTCCCGATTCAGGCTTACGGGTGGTTTGGTTCGTGAATTTGGCTCTAAATTAAGCATTAATTAGGAAAGAATAATTTGAATCATGTTTGGTTTAAGAATTTAGATTGAATTTAAAATTCAGGCTGAAAGAGGATTTTTCCCAAATTTATGCTTAATTTGCTAATCTCTTCGTGAGCCGTTTCACCAAATTAAGAGTGAATTGTGAATTTTCAATTCAGCAACCAAACTACATTCTCATTTTATACCAATTCAACTTAATAAATTCTCTCTTAATCAAGACCCAGATTCATTAAAATTCACCAACCATCTCTTTAATTTGTGAATCTTCTCACGGGGAGATTCACCAAATTAAGAATAAATTGTGAATTTTTAATTTAGCAACCAAATGACATTCTTATTTTTTACTAATTCAGCCTGAATAAATTCTTTCTTAATTAAATTTAAAATTTATTAAAATTCACTAACCAAACAGTTCCTAAAGAGAATTCTTCATAAAACTTTCAACTAAACACCACAGATTTGCATTGCTATCAAGATAAGAAAACAATATAACCCATGAAGCTGAAAGAAGCTCGAGAGTTTGCAAAACCTTTCAATGGAAATGGAGGAGCGATCGGAACCATGCCTAGACGGTTCAGAGTCCGGACGAATAATGAACGCAACGCGTCCGGAATATCTTCGCGAAGGAAAGAGACGAAAACAAAAATAAACGCTAGAAGGAGGGCTTGAACCTCCGACCTTGTGGTTAACAGCCACACGCTCTAGCCAACTGAGCTATTCCAGCTTACGGCCAATATATACCACTTTTATAATAAAATTATATATAAATTTACTTACGGGGTTTCAATTTTAGGTTTTTGCTGGGGGGTCGAAAAGCTGTGAATTTATGCAACTAATCACATATGAAAAGCTGTGAATTGATGAACATGCAAGTAGAAGTTGAACTTCCTAGCCCCCTCAAAAAATATAGTAGAAGAGAACTAGGAGCTTTCATTATAGATAGAAGCACAAGCATTACAGTTTAAAGCTTGGCCCAGGGTGGCTCACATACATGCACTGATTTGGTAATCAAAAGAAAACAAAGCATGCATAAACACATATATAAGAGACACATCCAGATGGATATGTTTGTTAGGGAGTCGTCTCTTCTGTCTGTTTTAGATAGATGCCTTTTTTGAAATGAATGTACGAAAGTCGAAAGCATGTCGGCCATTTTAACCAGCTTACGAGATCTAATTAAGCTAAGATAAGACGAGCCTACCATATATGGTAAATGCTTTTTATGACCATGAAATTGACTAGTAACGAAGCCTCTGTCATCTAATTAACTTGGATTAGCAATATTCCCATCTAAAACATAGGTAAAGTCGTTGGCATGCACATGATATGTCTCTCATTAGTAAGAGGTTGATGAATGAGCAGTGAAAAGCTTCATATTCCCTACCCAAGTTGTGATTATGGACACCTGAAAGGAGATAAAGACAATAAATATACTGACGAAAATACAGAAAGGAATTTGTCATTGGGTCCACATAAGCTTTTCCTAAGATAGGGAATAGTAAAAATGGCTGATTGGCCCTGTTCACCATTTACATGCAAGTTAATCACCGCATCTGTGAAGTTTTTTTAATAGATGTGTTAGGAGAGATTGCAAAGATCAGATCTGGTTAATAAAAATGAACCATATTTGATTGAGTGATCCAAAGAAGAATAATTACTCCAACTTTATCAGACAGGAAGGACAATTTTGGTGCTTACATTATTAAAGCACAGTTCACCAAGATTAGAGTAGACATTAGGCAGAGGATTATATTTAAAACAGCATTAATACTTTGCACACTCCCAACAACCGCCAAGAAGAGACAGAAAACAATAAAAAGAAGGGCTCGGCGCATCTTAGGTTGTGCTTGCCCTTAAAAACAAACAAGTTTACCTGATTTTAATACGGTGGGGGGACATGGCCCTTGCTCATTTGCCCTGTTTTTAATGAAGTTTGTTGCCTTTGGCCATTGATTTTTTCTGGAGACAATCACCTTCACCACTCTCTCAAGAAATTTTTGGTTTGTCTTTACAATTGAAGAAAGCTTGCATTAACAAGGGATGAGTGACTTCCACCTTGTCGGCTCGGGAAAAGCAGGTAATGCAAGAATGCCATAATTATTTGGTGGGGTGGGGAGGGGGAGAGGAGTGGATAATGAAAGTGACCCGAGGGACCACGCGAACTTTTTTGATAAGAAACAGGGTCTACCAGGGGAGCCAATTTGCAAGATGGCTCCCATTGAGCTTTAATGATTTCCTTAGCAAGAAAATATAGAACCCTCTTGATCGTTTCGAAACATGACAAATTCCAGATAAGGTTTAGTGTTCTGCCAAAGGATAGTACTAGATTATGCCCTTAATTTGTTGTGATAAATTTTGGTCTAGAACAAAGATATCTTTGTTTTAAAGCACAATGAAGTGAGGAAGTATGAAATGTGATTTTAAGGAGCGTGAAGGAAACTGAAACTCCATTTCTTTTCTTCTCTTTAGGGCATTTTCATTTGTGCATGCATGTACTTTTGTTTTGCTTTTTGTTTGTGTTTGCGAGCATGACAACAATTTACATTAAGGGGCTGTTTGGGGCGTGATTATTGCAAAAACATCCAGATTGGATTTTGGATATCTACTGTAGTATCCATGTGGATTTTTACATCCAGCTGAAACACATCCTGAGGTGTTTCAGCTGGATATATAAAATATCCAGATGCTACAGTATAGCAAAACATCCCATATGGATGTTTTGCTTTTAATCACGCCCCAAATGGCCCCTAAGATCTAGTATAAGATAATCTAGTTTGGTGTGTGAGCATTACGACACTAATCATGCACAGCATAGCAAGCCAACCATTTACATTATTAAGATGTAGTGAAAGATGATCAAACTCCATAGAACACTGAAAATGCACTTCAAGCAGCGTGGTACACCACACTGCCTTACCTACGACTACTAGTGCTAATACGGGTTTAAGTCCAGACAAAAAAACAGCAGACATTAACACTACATTTAGGTATATATGATGACTAAAATATAAAGGTTGCGGGTCGCTCTCAGGCTTTCTGTAATACACATGATTTTCGTGTTTCTCCAACCTTCAGTTCGCTTCAGCATTTCAAACCCGGCAAGGCAGCGTCTCTCTCAAAGCCTCTAGTTACGGTTCTTGCACTTGTCCATAGCCCTTGGAGCTGTCATCAAAGTAGTTAAAGAATGAATCATCGGAAATGAAATATGTAGAGAAATATCTTGAGACCCAACCAAGGTGGATCACAGTATCACGCAGAGACACATAACAAACGCACAGTTTTAGTCTGGTAGGCAAACCCTTGGGGGTAAGGGAATGCCCCCATGCATAAAGGGTGACTTTTATCCATTGAAACAGATGAGATCATAACCGTCACATGGACATCTACAGATGATAGTTCTTTAAACAAAGATAAAGAACACGTTAAGAACATGACCAAAACAGACAAAAAGGGAGGAAATGCAAGATGTCTTAATTTCGTATTGCAAACAAGTTAACTGCTATTATGGTTTTCAAAAGATTTGTATACCTAATCCAATTGCCTCTGTACCCATCATGATCCTGAGCCTTTTGCAAGAATCCATGAACATCCTACAATATCGACAACAGAGTTTATGTCCATGGTTGATGGAATGTAAAGGGAATGAAATATATAATGCGACAAAAAGGATACATTCCTTCAACAAAATAGAAAAATTACACATGGAAAAAAGCGGCTTCAGTTTTCTTAAGTAATAGTTAAGAATTAGAGTCACTTATGCTTCACCTGTGTTACAGAATCAACAGAACAAACCAAACAAAAAACACGGTTATTACTTGCATTCTCATACTTTTACACGGGCTAAACTATCAAACCAACACAACTTGGTAAAATCATATACAGATACGGAAAGATTGCACAGAGCGGATAACCCCTTCAGACCGACATTAACCAGCTAACAGTATGTCATACAAAAAGGTAGCCACTACTTAAAACATACTTATTCAACCTCAACAACATTCAATATACAAAAATGAAGCAGAAGAAGACAGTTCACAGCCACTTTCTAACAATTATTTTTTGTATTTTCCTTTTGCATCCACCAGTTTTCAGTTACTAGAACACAAGGCAACCAAAAATTTTGTGATGTACTCTCTATGATAAATATGTGCAGCATAAATCACATCCTTCCAAAAAGCTTAACAAGCTAGAACTTACTCCCAGGGGACATCGCCCACAAGCATCCAATCTCCATCCTTATCCTCATAGGTAAGAACATATTCAGAGCCATGAAGAAGGTCCTTCAAACGCCTCTCAGTTAGACCATCACGGCCTGGTGCCCCATGCGAACCAAATTGGCCTGAAACATTATAATTTATAGATTACAATGCAAAGACACAACAAGCAGACCAAAACATCCATGTTATCAATTATGAGGCAAACAGTTTAATTTAAATGAAACCAACTTAAGCAAAACAAATTGATTATATCTCACCGATGGTAAAGCAGCTGAACATCTTTTCCAGCGCCGATGAGAGTTCCTTATAATTACTGTAAGTTTTGAGAGAGACTTTTCTCAGGTACGGAGCACCATCCATGCTAACTTTCACATACAGACTATTATCAGCATCTTCAGTGTTCTTGGTTGAGTTTGAGGCCATGGTGTTCTTCCGGAAGGATCGAATTGGTGGCCATCCCACAACCTGAGCCCTGTCACCAGAATAACAAGTAAATTAGAACTAAAGAAAGAATTTTGAACATACAAGGCCTATCGCTAAAACAGCTCCTCCAATAAATATCTAAAGAGGTAATTATCAAAAAAATTCTAAAGAGCTCAGAATTGCAAAAATATTACTCAACACTATACGAAAAAACAAGTTACCTGCAATAACTGATGTCTACTAGTATTATAAAGAAAAATAAGAAAAGAGAAAGGAAGAACAAACGAGCAGATAAAGCGCAGCAGGAGGACCGTAATCGCACTCCGAATAGCAAAATTCAGCAACAAATCACATAACTTCAACTGGTAAGAAGCTGTAAGATAAAAACACTCAAGACAACAAAAGAAAAAAGACTTACTTTGAGGCAGGCGCGGCGCCATGGTCATTTGCAGCAGGAACCTGAGGCGTTTTCTCCTGAGCAGGCTTGGAAGCCAACGATCCTACCTCCTTCACAACACTCGCACCCACCAGACTCGGCTGCTGCACACTCCCATCCACCCCAGCAGAGCTCTTCCCACCTCTGGGAGAGAACAAGACGCCACCTTTCCCCACCTCCACCTCACCCACCCCACCCCCACCGGGGAAAACCCACTTCCCATGCCCATCAATAGCGTCGGAAAACCCCCTCTTCGCCCCAGACATGAAGTTCTTCAGCACCACACCCCCATACCCACCACCACCACCCTTCTCCAACTTCCTCTCCGGCGACTCCGATCCCGGCAGCCCCAGCCTCAGCTCCGTCTCCTTGTACTTCTTCAGTCTCCCCTCCTCCGACGCCGACGTCGTCAGCGTAGAACCACCAGCAGAGGCCGAGGAGGAGACCTTGTCAGCAGCTGTGGCCTCCCCCAAGCCTATGTAATCATGCTCCAATGGCGTAGTCATCAAAAGCACATCAGCCAAGCATCAACCACCCTTCTCCCAGACTCCCCAAAACAAGCTCACTTCCACAGGAACCTTCACAAGAGCCTTCTTCCCCCTCCCCCCACCCTTTCTTGAAGTAAGTCTCCCAGGAAAAGCAAGCAGAGAGAGCTTAGAAAAAGAAAATGTGAAGGAAAGGTGAGGAGGTTTTGATGGAAAATTTGAGTTGCTTTTGTGGGCTTTTTGAATAATCTTTTTGTTGTTGTGACTTGTGAGATAAGAGGAGAGTCCCTGGAGCGCCGACAGGGACACTGAAAGGTCCCGGCAAGAGTTGCAGCTACTGCTCTCAGACTCGTCTCTTTTATCTCGAGCTTAGGGACGGTAAAACGATGGACCGGGTCTGGGTTGGCCAAATTCCCAAATCGTACGATCACGTGAGGGACGAGAGACATGAACCTAAATGAGAATTGCGTGTCTTTCTCTGTATAAAAATATAAGTTACAAGTTTGCTGCAAAAAAAAATTGTTTTTAGCAACAAAAAAAAAATAGATTTTGTGATTAGGCGGAGAGAGAGCATAAATCATAGCAAGAAGGAATAAGGTAAATGATATAAAAAGATATACTTTTCAATATTGTCGTGCTATCTACTTTCCAATATCGCAGAAATATCATAAAATATAATTTATTAATTAGGCAACTACTTGATTCCTACCTGATCCCCATTTGCTCAAAACAAAAAATGGATTACACGTTGGAATTTGGAAATTTTAGAAAAAAATGGAATGAGTCGAGAAACTAGTAGGCCTCATTTAGGGTTTGCAGGCCCTTGGATCGAGATCTGACAGATGGAGCGAATCGAAGGGCAGGCAGTGATTTGTGTGTGCCTCCAGGTCGAGATCTCGCATCGGGCATATTTAAATGGTAGTCATATATGGTCCAATTTCCGCATTTATGCGATGTTTTAGTACCTTGAAGCCTAACCAGATGCTGAACCGGGCGAGGGGTGAGCTACTGGTTTCATGAGGTCATAACACAAATCACTACTGTAAGCTCAAGTAGTATTAATTAGTTTGTTTATGAAAAATATAAGGAGTAATTACAATGGCCATATGAAGAATATATATACATAACTACTATTCCCTCCGTCACTTTTAATTTATATAGTTTTTTTTTCAAATGAATTGATTTTTTAGTGTATTTAAAAATACCGTATCTATTAGAAGCAAAGAATTCCGTATCAGCGATATATTGATATTGGGCCCTGCCCAATAAAACGATACAGACCAATATCATTTTTTTGAATTTTTAAAATACTGATTTTGGACCGTTATATCGCAATTTTTAGAAAAAATTATTTTTAAAAAAAATTAGATTTTTTTTAAAAGGGAAAAAAATAATTTTCCTATTTATTTTCCATCATAATATGCATATTTTGAAATCTATGCTTTGTCTAAATTAATATAATTTATTTTAAAAGTTAGATTATGAAAATATATAATAAAAATTAGTTTTCGACCATCGATATTTTTTTATACAATATCTCATATTTTATCTCTTTGGTCGACTGATATTTTACCGATATTTTACTGATGTACAATACAGAATTCTTTGATTAGAAATGACGGGAGGGAATAGTAATTTTTAGGGGCCGTTTTGGGCGTGATAAAAACCAAATATCCACCGTGGATAATCCACTTTCAGGTAGATTTTTTGAATTTATCCACTATCCAACTGATAAATTCAAAAAATCTACCTGAAAGTGGATTATCCACGGTGGATATTTAATTTTTATCACCCCCAAACAGCCCCTTACTTGTTTTTTTGTTTTCAAATAATCCTAATTTTTTTCTTTTTCAAAAAAAAAACAAATCTTTAGTGAGTTTTTTAAATTCTTCACCGTACGTAGTTCATTCATGATGTCCTTGGGCATCATACATGTACCCCAATTGCATCACCTTTGACTATTAGGTAAAAAGCGGCGTTGAAATGAATGAATGTTTTGGGGACTGCCTTCCCTTTTATGAATGTACCAGCCTGCCCCAACCCCTCCATTATTAACAATGGTGACCAGCTACATGCTGTCATGCCCATCGGACGGTCAATAATCCTTGGGCCGGAGACTTTCATCGGCTCATAACTGGCCACGTCCCATGTTGAGTAGTTGGGGGACAGACCTGGGTCCTCTGTGCTCTTTTGAGTTGACGTCCTTTTGATAGGCAGAGCCGCAGCACAGAGACGCTGACGCCTTTGGCAGCAGCCTCATTGGATTAGCCATGAATTGGCCCCCACATACACACGAGTGTGAGCCAGGGTCACAGGGCTTCATCAAGAGGGAATGGGGATGCGCATTGGATTGAATACCACTGCCAAACTGCTGGCCATTGCCATGCCCCCTCCATATATATGACAATGCAGAAGGTATGGCCTAAACTTTTGTATCCATCGGTACTCTGTATTTGGACATCTTTCTACTTTTATTTAGGGTTGTTCAGTTGCTCTTTCCTGCCATCCTATGCAACTGTTTATTAATGAGACCACACTATACAACTTGGGTCATAGGTGATTCTGTTCATGAATGCCTGAGTCCCCGTTTTTATGGCATTTGATAAAAGCGGCAGGCGCATATTAACTTTTTTTGCAGTAATATAATTAGTTTTCAAAAGAGAGCAGTTTATAATCCAATGGCTACGACTTAAACTTACATCATATAAGCCAAATAAGAACGATCTCATTTAAACTTTCCCCTCTAAATAACTAGTTGTATATGAGCTCTCACAAGGCACAATTGTAACTGTCTCTTTCTAAGGTAGTCTGTGTTTCTTATCTTATTATCTACCTATTTTGTCAACTATTTGCACACATAAGTTAGAGCCATTGGGCAAAAGGTGGGAGCAAAGATCACTGAAATATTATCCTTGATTCACCGAGAGCCTCCGTTTATATGCGCTCAGCCCCACAACTCCCACATACTCGAAATATACACTAAGGTGCAGATTAACATTTTCCTTTATATATTATCTTTAGTTCTTTACTGAAATTTTCGAGTGGTCTCAGGTGGGAGTCGTGGGACATAAACACCATAATTGCCCCAACCGAAAAATCAATACAGCCGGAATTCAAGCTAGCAAAGGCCCCTACTGGCGGGACCTCTCTGAACCATCTTTTCCCTTTTGCCCAAACTACTGCTGCCAGAGTCCCCTTTCTCCATTTGCTTTTGGTGTAGCTCTGTTCTGTGTGTGTGACCATGGTCACATAGTGTTCAGGATGGGAAATAGAAGTCTCGAAAATATTGAAGGAAGAATACACTTTAGTAACAAATGATGTCCAGATCATTAAGTTCCTTCTCCTTAGCAAACTTTAAGCAGCAAAATAAGCATAAACCAACAAGTTGATGGTCGATATTTGAGTAGAGACAAGCAACATGGGTAGCAATACTAGGGAGGAGAGTGCAAGTGGGAGTTGGCAACTGCTTCAAATGGCAGTCACATTCATTCAATGCTTTGCTTTTCTGTCTCGTCTAATCAAGCAACCCCAATTTCATTTGCAATATTTTTTCAAGATTCTTCCACATTGAAACTTCGCCCATGCCACTCCGACCTCTCCTACTCTGCTAGACCACTGTCCTTTTATTCTATCTTGGCTTCCGGGATAGTGACTAATCATAGCTTCCCCATTCATTTCCATCCCACTTCCACTCTATTTGAAAAGAAAAAGGCCCAATAGAGTGCAGGCAAAATGCTGACGAACTTCAAGCCTTCCTCAATGCCTTCGACTTTTGCTTTGCATTTTTTGCCATCTCCTAGTCCCAGTGTGCTGGTTGCTATTGTGCTATTGTTGTTATAAAGAAACTAACACGTTTTTGAGATGGTTCATACAAGTGGCAATATATATTATGCAAATGTCATACCCAGAGGCAATTGGCTTACATCATGCCGATCACATTTTAAGAATATGTTGCAGAATTTGGTAAACATCACAAAAAATGGGGATGGCTAGATTAGCTTTAGTATACGAATTACCGTGATTATTAATCTTTTACAACCAATGAGAGGTGATCCATCCCTTTTTAGTAAAAAAAAAAATAATGACGGAAATCTTAAGTAATGTATATGCATATTAATTGTCTAGATCCCCACCATTTTGGACACTTCAAATCTTGCTTTCGGCCAAGTTGTTTCTTTTCTTCATGTGAATCCTAGTAATTAACTGCAATACGATGGATCAAACATCAAATGAATGAGCCAAGCGTACGTACAAACAAAACATCGAGTACCACCACCACCGTCACCATACTTTGGTTGTAGCTTTGGGCACTACTTGCCGCGTACGTATGTGATGCTCTAGTTTTAACTAGGAAAATCGATTCAAAGTTGTGCAGAGGTTGCAATCATGCAGTTGGTTGGTCTGGGTTTCATGTTTCATATTTCTCATACTTATTTTCCTACTTGGGAAAGAAAGTAAGTACAAATTTTAATCCCAATCCTCCTCAGCTTTCTTACCAAAGTAGAAGAATTGCAAGCTTTTCTGATGTCCGGTGATTCAATTTCAACCTATACAAGTGCCAAAGTGGGTGAGGGGTGAGAGAACAATTGGCAAAAAGAGTTTGTTCTAATCCTCTTGTGGCTGATGGCCAAGGCATTATCCGCCGCCTCCTTTTTGGCGAGAGGTGGCCTCTGGGATGGCCCCAGCTGCCGCGCACGCCGACAACAGTCCAGCCCATGGGGGGGGGGGCAGCAGATAAGCCACGCATTGCTCTCCAAGACCCCTTGAGACTACACAACCCTCAGCTAGTGAAAACAAAGATTAATCAGCAAAGCCATCATTCCATTCCAGCCCTCCCTGTCATTTCACTTTGGGGAAGACAAAATAAATCACCTCAAATGATCCCCTGTCCATCAACCAGATTCCTTGTAATTTCTCCTTTGATTCCTCTCCTCTAATGCAAGTGGTAATGTGATGTGGTAATAACAATTGGTCAGGTTAGACAAACTCATTCCGACTCCCGTGATGTTGGTAATGAAAATTGGTGACAAACTCATTCCGACTCCCCTGACTGAGGCCCACCTGGAAGAAGGCCACAGCCACCAAGCCATTGCCTGAGATGCACGAAAACCATGGAAGCGAAACTGAAAACAACAGGGGTATCGGTTTATGAGAGTTGTTTGCATGGACCATTTTGGGGTCTGCAATGGAAGAGGTGGAGGTGGAAGATGAAGGCACCCAAAACTGGAAATGTCAACGGGGGAATGGAGGAGTTGTGATGGTGGAGCATGAGTAATGAGGACGAGGAGACATGGGAATCTGGTCACTGGGGGCAAAGGGGAGATATGGTACCTAAATGTGGTGGAAGTGCCATCACGCCACATTATAATACTCGTGAAGTTAGTGAGGGGGCAGATACTGAATGGGTGTGGGAATTAGACAGTAGAATGTGTACTTGGGTCAACTTCTATCAAATGGAAGGCAACGCGTCTTGTAAGTTTTGTTCCATAAAAGACATGAATGCGCTCATGGAAAACCTCTAAGGATGGTCTTGTACCAAAAGAGAAAAACTCCACAGATGATCATGTGATCGCTGATGGGGGCCTCCCAAAGGCATCTGCGCACTGGTACCCACATCTTGGAGGATAAACTTACTGAGGATGGTGGAACAGGCTAGTCGCGAAGGGACCCAATGTTTGAAAGTGAGAGATGGTTACCATGGGAATAGGGATGCCATTGGGGCCGGGTTGTTACCCGAACCCAGCATTATTGACCCGGTTCCTGGATTGCTTATTAGATGAATTTTGTTGCCTTCCTGTTTCACAATTCCAATAGCTTGGAGACCGCTTGATAATAATAAACCATCACTTACAGCAGACGGATCATTTATTATCTCCACCACAATGAGATCCTGCCCATTTCTCACATCAATCAAAGCAATGAAAGTATTGGCTTTGATAGCAAACATGCCTCTGAACTTTGATGGTAGCAGGATAGCAGACCCAGAAAATTCAGGAACAAGATCTGAGATATGGGTCTTATGGACGATGGTTGTATCTTCACTCGTAAGGCTTACTGAGACTATGATGGAACCAGCTTCATTTAATGCAACCAAGGAATTACTGGTAACAATGGATGTTGTCCTAGAAAAATCAGCCGGAATAGTAAATCTCCATTTGTAGGATTGATCCGAATTACGTTAAGCTCTGTGTATTTTGTAAACCCTACAGCATGTATCATATTGGTCTCATCTGACTGAAGAATATGTCGAATCTCCAACCTGCAAAGAAAAAAAGTAGGGATGCAGGCAACAACTAGCAAGTGTAGGGATAGCAATTAAAATTTAAATGTTTCACATACCTTTCAATAAGGAATTCCCTCCTCCAAAGAATTTCACCATCCAAGCTTGACACAGCATGGAGGCATCCTTTACCAAAGACCAGAATTATGTTCTCTTTCTGCATTTTAGTATTTGTATAATTGTATGTCAGCAGATGTTGAATTTTATCACTAATTTGAGCAAAAGGAAAAACAGAATAGCAGTGTGTACTGTTGGAGTAGATATATGCTACTCATGTGGTAGTTTTTGTAGGTATAATCTCAGCAGAAGACCTCCAAAAAGGAGAGGAGGGCAACACCTTAAAGCACATGATTTTGAATTTTAAAATTGCGTCAGAGAAGTTACTGTTTATTTGATTCACTGCCTCTGTCCAATGAAGCCTGTCTCCATTTGGAAAAGACAGGTCCATCAATACATGGCTGACTGTGCTCCCCCCACCAGGGGGGGACTCTGTTTTTTTTTAACGGGCCTTCTAGTCCAATAGATTTCACTCATTTTCAAATGCAGACAGGCTTCATTGGACAGAGGGAGTAATTCAGTTATGCCCTTTTTCTTATTAATTTTAGCCCGGGTTTGTCCAAGTTTGTTGAGGAGAGTTGCATGCTTTTTTTAGGACTGTCCAGTTTGATTTCCTGACTGTCAAGCTTTGAAGTATTCAATATAAACTTCAAACACTGCATCAAATCATCCAACCCTAGCATTTAGAACTGCTGTTGTTCCTTTTTTGCTTTGTTTTTGACAAGTAGATATGCTAAAGGTTTCAGCAGACCACCTATTGTCTAGAAGTTGTTTTAGCTATAGTTATAAACTCTGACAGTCATCCAAATCTTGCAAAGGAGTGGCTATAAACACAAAAACTCGTAGTAATTATAACTGTATCTACTTACTGGCACCAACAACAATGACTTGGAAGGCACTGAGCCCTGAAGGATAGTCTCCCAAATCATCTGTCCATCAGGTAAGTTCCACGCTCTTAGAATTCCACCCCCAGATTAAAGGGTCACAACGTCTAGAAAATATACATAAAAAGAGTATGAAAGTAAGAGCATCTGACAGTTGATGTTTCATATAGAATTTGAGAGAGTGACACCTAGAATTAATATTATTGGCATCTTCACACCAACTGCTGTAGATGTTCTAACAGAAAAAACCCCTAAAGTTAGATTGCCCAAAAACACTGACAATACTTATCCAATTTTTTTTTCTTTTTGTAAATAGGTCACCTAAATTAAGCAAAATAATTGAAAATCCACCCCAAATTGAATCAATAAAGAAATTAAATACATAACTAAAAGTCTTAAACTGTTTAAATAGATCTTTAGAAGCACACAAGCAACAGGACAGTGATAAAGTTTTTAATTCCCAAAATTTACATGTATAGGACATTCATCAAAAGATTGACAACAATTCTTTGAGGACTTGCGTTTGGATGCTGATAGGTAAAAGGTTGAAAATTGAAAATTTATATCAGCCTGAAAATAATCATGGGGATTTTTTTATTGGTGATAACCATGGAATGTCGTATCGGATATCGGTAAAATATCGGTCGGCCTAAGAGACGAAATATCGGAGATATTGTGTAAAAAAATATCGGTCGTCAAAAACTAGTTTTTATCATATATTTTCAAAATCTAACTTCTAAAATGAGTTATACTAATTTAAACAAAGAATAGATTTCAAAATATGCATAAAAGGATAGAAAACAAAGATGAAAGTTTTTTTTTCCCAAAAAAAAAAAAAAAAATTTTCAAAAAAATTTTTTTTTTAAAAAAATAATTTTTTTTTCAAAAGAGGCCGATATATCGGTCCGAAACCGATATATCGGCGATATTTGGAAAAAATTGAAAATTCGATACTTAATGGTATCGGAGTATCGGTTTGTGTCCGATACCGATATATCGGCGAGCTGGCATTCCATGTGATAACCCGTTTGGGAACCAGAAAGTAATCAGGCGTCAGGGTGAAAATTTTCAGGCCTGATTTGTGAAAGGTAAAATATGTTTGGGAACTGAAAATAAATCATGTTGATGTCGCCCTCTTTCTCCCCGACGGAGATAGTGGCCTCATTGAGCCCCCCCCCACTTCGACGCTACCGTCGCCCCCCGGTGTTTGCCTACACCCTTACGCCTCCGCCGCCTCACCGTTGAGCCGAGAAAGCCCCCCGGTTATATCTCCCTTAAATTTAGTTGTTTTTTACCATTTTTTCATCATTATAAGAAAGAGCCCTAAAAATGAAGAAGAATGAAAAAAAGGGCCAAAACGGATAAAAAATGAGTAAGAAACGCGTCGTTGAAGTTTGCCCCATTAAAAAATTATCATGTAATCGATTACATGATAAGCAATGCTATAGTGTAATCGATTACACAATAACCAGTGCTATAGTGTAATCGATTACACGATATCTAGTGCTACAGTGTAATCGATTACACGATATCCATGACAATTTTTCACCTTTCACCCTGAAAGGCTGATTCTCACTAGGCAAACGAGGGAGAGCTGACAGAAAAAATTACCCACTGCCCCCTCGCCCTTCGTCGGGCTCACTTGTTGTCGCCTTCTTTCTCCCTTATGGTGATGGCGGCGGCGGCCTCGTTGAGCCCCCCACCTCGACTCTACCGCCGCCCCATTGAGTCGAGGGAGCCCGTGCCCCCCTCATCCCGGCCAACTGTTCGGGTCATCCAAAACCCCCTTCACCCCGATGTTTGCCTACACCCCTACGCCTCTGCCACTGCACCGTTGAGCCGAGGGATCCCCATGGCCATATCTCCCTTAAATGTAGTCCGTTTTGCCATTTTTTCATCACTATAAGAAAGAGCCCAAAAAATGAGGAAGAATGAAAAAAAAAATGGGTCAAAACGGATAAGAAATAAGTAAGAAACGCATTGTTGAAGTTTGTCCTATTAAAAAAATTATTGTGTAATCGATTACACGATAGCCAGTGCTATAGTGTAATCAATTACATGATAGCCAGTGTTATAGTGTAATCAATTACATGATAGCCAGTGCTATAGCACTGGTTATCGTGTGTTGTCAGCTATCGCGTAATCGATTACACTATAGCACTGGTTGTCAGCTATCGTGTAATCGATTACACTATAGAACTGGATATCGTGTAATCGATTACACTATAGCACTGGTTATCGTGTGTTGTCAGCTATCGTGTAATCGATTACCCTATAGCATTGGTTATCGTGTAATCGATTACATTATAGCATTGGATATCGTGTAATTGATTACACTATAGCATTGGTTATCGTACAATTGATTTGTCCCATTAAAAAAATTACTATAGTGTAATTGATTACATGATAGCTGACAACACACGATAATGGCTATCGTGTAATCAATTATACTATACCACTGGCTATCGTGCTATCGGGGAGAAAGAAGGCGACAACAAGTGAGCCCGACGACAGGCGAGGGGGCAGTGGGTAATTTTTTCTGTCAGCTCTCCCTCGTCTGCCTAGTGAGAATCAGCCTTTCAGGGTGAAAGGTAAAAAATTGTCACCTTTCACCTTTTAGGGCCACTTTTCAGCCTTTCAGCAACCAAACACCTTTCAGACCTTAAAGGTGAAAAGGTAAAAATTTTCACCCATCACTGTCACCGACTAATTTTCACCATTTCAGCTTCCAAACACTTTTTACCCTGATAGGTAAAAATTTTCACCTTTCGGGGCTGAAAAATGGTTTTTTTCAGCTTCCAAATGCACCCTTAGTTCTTCTTATCAAACACATGGATTGAATAAAGCAGGTCAAAAAAGTAACATGCTTACATTTTCCCAAAGCAATGTCAATTTCATCTATGGCATCCTTGTCGCCTAAGACATGCCTCCAAACTGAAATCAAACAAACCACAGTGTTAGAACAAGAATTATTGAGTCTCAATGAAGACATTTCTATTCAAACACATGGCTGCGTCATTTCTGTACTACTGATACTAGCAATAAATTAATATTTTCACAGAAGTTAAACAAAAATGGCATACATATCTCTCCCCTACGAAGATCTAGAGAAGCAATAGCATTCTCTTCTGTCGAAACAACCACACGCTTCCTCCCAGCCTTCTTAGTGTGAAAACTGCATGATGTATTCTTGGCGCCTAAATGGAGAAAGTAATCAAACAGGAAATAAAAATATAATACTCATCAGCATATTTATAAGTTTTCCTCTTCTTCTGCAACGTTCTTGTATTACACATTCAATAGTGTTAATTATTATTTGCATGGTACTGAATTTATGAAGAACAAGGTATTTTAAAGTCAACAGTTGAGCAGTAACATGGAAAAAAAATTATGCTTCTTTACGTATTATGTACTTCACCTTAAGTTTCTCCTTCAAAAGCATTTTCTACATTTTACACTAACTTCAATTTGTTAAAGTGGGACAACTACACATTTGGTATCTTAGGGTTCCAGAAATACCATGACAATGCAGCGCTATCTTGCTAAGCAAATTTCCAAGTGGCATCCAAGCAATAGGCAACATAGATATAATTTAAATTAGGAACGGGGGGGAAAGGCCACATTATTAACCAATGAGGCATTGCACGGGTCCACACAGTGAGTGAGCCACTTCTTTTAATTAGGCCCAATATTAAAGATCCACATGAAAACTGAATAAGAACTGAAGTAAGCATGAGCGATAAACCCTTGAAATTGTGTTTTAAGCACATAAATAGGATGTTATAATCAAAATTGTTGACAAGAAAGATAATATAAGTCACTTTCAATTTTTCTGTTTCACCAATATGTGCAATTTTCATCATCCGAGATCCTTAATCTGATCTAATGGAATATTCCACACACTAGTAGAGATTACGGTACGTTCAAAGCCTTTTCATGAGCAGACTGATTATTCCCAACCGTTTCTTATTCTCATATAAGCGTTTATAATGTATATCGATAACCAAAGGAAGATTACAGCAAATTTCCATAAAAAAGCTCGATCTTGTGTCCATCATCTTCCATAGATAAATCAACCTAAAGGCAAATCAGTAACCAATGTAATTTCACTTTCCTTCTCTATCTTTTCTATCACTGTCATTGTATGCAGGTTATATAAATTCTTGCCACGAACACAATCTAAGTATATTGCAACACATCTATAAATATTCCAAAAAGTAGAGGATACCAGTGCACATAAATATCTACAACCTAAAAACCGCCTTCAATCAACCATCTACAGACATGTATTTTATGTGCGTATAGATGTCCTTGTGAGAAGATTAGAAGTGATGTATGCAAACGATGCTAAAAGAGGGAGAAGGAGACCTAAGAGAACTTAGATGGAGTTAATAAAAAAAATTTGACTTTACTATCTCTTACAAAAGAGGTAGCCCAAAACAGCCTGAATGGAGGAGTAAGATCCATGTCACCGACGACCCCAAATAGTTGGAAAAAAGTGTTATTTGATTATAATTATGATAATCTATTTGTCCACATGTAAATCTCAAGTTAATTCTACTACACCAAAAGTCTCCATCACAAGTTCAACGAAACAAAAAGCGAGCACAGCCTGCTCTCATACAAACAAGCATTCACAATAAAGCCAGGCAAATTGCTGATCTAAATCAACTATCAACTTCTAAAGCTACGCAAACATAATTCCGCAACAGTTGACAAATCCAGGGAGAGAGGGGGAGAGAGAGAGAGAGAGAGAGCGAAGTGCGCACCAATCGGTGAGCCCTACTTGGTCTTCGTACAGGGCGACACAAGCGCCGAGGGACAAGAGGAGTAGCAGAAGGAGCGGAGGAAGACATCTCAACGCCATGGCCAAGGCGAACTGGCTCCCGGCGATGGAGGAAGAGTGCGGCGGATCCGATGAGGAGAGGCAGTGGGCCAGTGGCCAAGCTCCGACCTTTTTGTTGATTTTAAAAGTTCAACGAGAACCGCCCCGGATTTGGGTTTATGAAAAAGAGTAGTGCGACAGCTACCGCTTTTTTGTCACGGCCAACCTCACTTGCAGAAAATAAAATGTGGGGCCTATATAGTTTCCAGAGGGGCACGTGAATTGGCCGTGAAAATAAAACGGGAGAAGTAGCAGTTTTTTGTTGTGAAAATGGAAATTTGCACGAGATGTTTGTCGCTTTATTATCACGGGCAACCTCACGTGAGGTAGCCGTGAAAATAAAGCGGGAGAAGAAGTATGAAAATGGAAATTTGCGCGAGATATTTGCCGCTTTATTTGCTGCCTCCTGGCTAAAACCCTAGCTCTCAGGCTCATCCATTTGGTGGAGATTTTGCAGAAGAATTGGGGAAATCTGTGGAGGAGGATGTTGAGTTGCTGGAGATTTCCTATCTGTTTTGCTCCGTCGTCTTGCGTTTTCTTCTGCAGATTGGCGGCGGGTGGCGGCGAGGCGGCTGAGATGGTGAAATACAGGGAGGCATTTGCGCGGAGGATGGGCATGGCGGGAATCAAGCCCCACCACCGCATTGGTAGGTCTATGCTTCTCTCTGGAACCGGATTGAAAGAATTTGATTATGATTGTTTTTTGTTTTTGTTGTTTGTGGAAATTGTTTAGCGGTGGGGGTATCGGGCGGCGCGGATAGTATGGGTCTTTGTGTTCTTGCGGCCGTTTGGAAGAACGATGCGATGATTCGGAAGGATGGAGATTCTGGCTGTATTGACGGGCATTTGGCTGTGGTTGATCATAGGCTGCGGCCGGAGAGCACTGACGAGGCTCAGCATGTTCGTGGAATGGTTTCCAGATTGGGTAGTTTGTTTATTGTTTTGAATTTTCTCATTGGTTTAATATAGGACGTATTGGTCTTACATTTTGAAAAATGTACGCCATATTGGTGCTTTGTTTATGTATTTTTTCTAAGTGCTGTGTGATTTGGTGTTGGTTGTGTGTAGGAGTTAGATGTGAAGTTGCATCCTGCGATTGGGTGGAGGGTCGACCAAAGAAAGGTCATTTGCAAGAAGCAGCCCGTGAAATGAGGTAATTGGTTTTTAATTCCTTTTTTTTTTCGTGTGTACTTTGACTAATCAGTGCTTTGCCTGAACTTCGACCATGATGGTAAGCTTCAGTTGAGAAACGCAGTAGAGTTCTCTTACTGTAATTGTCTGAATCGCTTTTCTGCTATATTGAAAACTTTCTTATTTCAGCTGGAGACCTTCACATCTTACTGGTTGTATTCTTTTTTATAAAGCAAATTACTGGTTGCATTCTTCTCCAGTCCATTATTGTACTTGATTAGGTGATGAAATTGTGGACTTTGGGGTGAAATGTTTATACTTGCTGCTGATGTTAACTTCTTTTAAAGTAGTTACGTTACATTAGCAATGCTAGATACTTTAATTTTTGTAAAAATCATTAAGATGAGAAGTTCTGTTTGGAAAGAATGACCAAATTCGAATAAATTATGGATGATACACCCAAGTAATTACTGGTAGTTTTTCTAATGCAACATTATCTTTTTTGGTCATAAATCAGAGAAGCTTTTCCCCGAGCTTTGTTACTACCTTTCTGTTTTTCTCTTCTAAGTTTACCATGATAATATGATGACAAGTGATTGGTCTAATTTCTAAAGTTTATACTGCTTCGGGACAAGAGATGGGGCCATCTCTTTCTTTCCTGAGTTTACTTTGAGTTTGCTTTGTGCTTTGTACGCCTCTGTTGGTTATCTACTGAATAAAGAAATTTGTTGATTTTTGAGTTTATCAACTGTGGCAGGTTTGGAATTCAGGTATCAAATATTTCAAGATGTCTGTATTAAACAAGAGATAGGGGTGTTGCTCGTTGCACACCATGCAGATGACCAGGTTTGGAATGTACTTTATGGTATTTTACAAGGGGTGGATGAGTTGTTTCCTGAAGCATGGTAATTCAATTTGTCGTTATGAATGAATCATCTAAGATAGTTGCCTGTTACTTGTGCAGGCTGAATTGTTCATCCTGAGACTCTCCCGCAACAGCGGTGTCCTTGGTCTTGCTGGCATGGCATTTGTTTCTCAAGTTTTCCCCCCATATTTGTGTTACGCTGAAGGAAATTCCATCAATCCTGGGGTTATAGTAGTCCGCCCTCTATTGGATTTTTCAAAAGAAGATACGTACAATGTAATGCGTGAAGGAAATTTATAGTTGCTTACTTGAATATAATTCTTCACGTTCAGTATAAGACTTTATAGAAGAAATAGAGGTATTCCTTTGCCACTGCATTGAATGTAGATTTAGAATTTTTTTTATGATTTAGATATGCAGAAGAGTTGGCCAAGAGTGGGTGGAGGATCCAACAAATCAAAATCCAGCGTTTGCTCGTAACAGGATATACATGTCATTAAAGAGTGTTGGATCATGTAAGTCATGCGTAATGAGTTGGATTTGTATCTGTAAGTAAGATCACAGACCACTTTGAATTTGGATTCCATGTACTCCCTCCGTCCAAAAATATCTGTCCTCGTTAGAAAACCAAAATGAACTAAAATCGGTTCCTTTTTGTTTCCTAATGTGGCTAGATATTTTTGGAGGGGGAGTATTAAAAATCCACGAAGGAAGTTTCACAACTTTTATGTTCTGCAAGCTATACTTATATCTAGGAGTTTGATTTAAGTTTTACCAAAGCAGCACCATCCTTTTCGTTCTGATTTGGGTTATGGCATATCTAATGAAACATTTTTTTAACTTTTAGGTATATTCAAATTGGAATTGCAAGCTGTCATATCTGAATGTCGAAAGACACGCTCATATATTGACAAGATATGTTGCAAATTGATAATGTAACTATCATGCCTGTGAGTATTAATGTTTTTGAGCATTATCATTTAAGGGATGTCACGTCTTTGTGAAGCCCGGCAATTTACAGTCTGGGAAATTTTTTATGAAATGGTGGAGGCTGGTATAGAGCCTGATGTCCATGCCTTCAGCATTCTTGCCAAAGGCTATGTCCATGCCAGAGAACCTGAAAAGGCTGAGGCCCTTCTGATGGCTATGAATCAGTTTGGGATCCGTCCTAACGTAGTGATTTTCACCACTATCATAAGTGGTTGGTGCAGTGCGACCAACATGGAAAATGCTATGAGGGTGTATGTGAAGATGTGTGATTCTGTTTCTCCAAATATCAAGACTTTTGATACGTTAATTTGGGGGTAAGAAGAAGCGAAGCAGCCATGGAAGGCCGAAGAAATGCTTGAAATCATGGAAGCTGTAGGGGTTTCACCTGAGAAAAGCAGTATCTTGCTGGTAGCTGAGGCTTGGCAGGCTGTTGGACAGGAAAATGACGCTAATCGGGTACTAGATATGGTGAAAGATGGACAGACTGCCACCATATTAGATGGGAAGAGGAGGTCCCTATGGAGAGCATGAAAAGCATGTACCAGAAACAAGATTTGAATGCCTGTTATTCAGATCTGTTGCAGATACCGGGGGCTGTGGGTGATCAAAATGGATCCTTAAGAAGAAGCAGAATGGTTATAAGAGACAACGAGCTCTCCTCGGAGAGCCTGTGGACTGCCACAAAATCTAAACTTCTTTCTCAAACATGTAAACATGGAGTGAAGTCACCAATCATCTGCCAGAAGTCTTCTCAACTGCAGTTTGGTGCATATGGCCAATCTGTAAATTCGTGTAGGCTGATGTTTCTGATCTAAAGACCAAGCATCACCAGTGTCAACTCTCATCATCAACTCATCATATGCCCAGAAACTCCAGAGTATATTTTGATTATTCGTGTTTTCCCAATGGGCGTTATATTGAAGATGGTGCATGAACTTTCCACGCCATTCACTTCAGAATTGGCTCTGATTGAAGGCATTTGGCTTCATTTCTATTCTTCTTCAGGTGTGTGCACTTGGTGACTTTGCTGCACATAGTTCATGTTGGTTAAATGATGACTGTTTATTTTGTCTCAAGTCCAAGCAAACTAATGCCACAATATTCTCCAATACAAAATTTTTTTACTTCTCAAATCTAGCAGTTTGGTGTATGAACTGTGAGAGATTTACTTTGCCAGTGCATCCTTTCATGTTCTGCATACTTGAGATTCACCCATTCTCATCTTTTAGTGTGATTTGCATGTTAGAACAAAATACCAAATTCATTTTGAATAACTTGGCAATCTGTTGGCTGTAATATAAGGCATTTGTTGTGCCGTTAACCTGAACCTTTGTTAGTCCATTCCTTGACAGCTTAAGCTTTTGAGGCAACTGGATTCTAACATGGGATCCCATGTCTAAAGTATAAGTAAGCGGTTGTCAGCATATCAATGCCAAAATCTGACTGGGTTGTGGAGGACAGTGAAGAGTGAAAGTTGAGAGAACTAATCTCGTTCTCATTGCGTTTAATCATTGGGTCTATCGTTAGCACGATAAAGTAATGTAGCATAAAGATTACATGCGCAATTTAAACGCAATGCCGGACTTCAAAGCCCTCAAAAACTCATGGCAACTGTTTAACTGATGACCTTGGTTGAGAAAATGCCTCTTTCGATTAGTTTCTCGTACATAACCCTCGAGTGCCCAGTCAGCAGTAAGTTGGTCACCTTGAACAGATCATCTTGTCTTCTATATGGAGGCACAGGGTAGAGGTGGACAGCCAGAGTCTCGACGTCCAGGTTAGTGGCTTAGCGCGTCTACCATGGTACATTAAAGGTTCAAAACTTTAAATTGTTATGTCCCAATTCCCATACCTTGTGGAAATTAGTTCTCTTAAACATTCCCGAACTGATATTTTGCTGGAACGCCATCCAAGTGTGGCAATATACTTCTAAGTTAAGTCCAATAAAATTTGGAGGTCCTACATGCCAATCTCTTTTAAGTGAGTGTCCCATTGGCGTGGTGGTAACACTCGCTACACTTTACTTCGGCAATAGTGTCCTAGTTTCTATTTCAGGACCAGAATATTAAAGAGGGGAAATGTTTTGCTGACCTAGTTTGAGGACCAGATTGCAGGCTAGACGCCCTCATTAAAGGGTTGGGGTGGGGTTTAGTTTCCTAGGTTAGGATAGGTCACTATACTGGTGGAGAAATTATCCTACAGATCTTGACATCTAGCATGGATTAAAACGAGTTAAATATTCAATGGGCCTATCTACCACGTGTCCCGTGTAACCAATCCACTGGATAATTTCTCCTACATGTGGTTGCTGTGAAGAGAAAAACAATAATAACAATAATAGTACAACAAAGCGATGCCAAAGTCGATCAAGCAATGCAATAAATAGGACTAGGCTTTTTTGTCGAAAATGCTAAAGCAACTATCAAAGTCATAAACTATCAGAATGACTGTTTTGATTCTTGCGGTGTAGAGACGCACATCAAGAATGAAAATGCAAATAATAACTCAAAATTGATGATTGAAGGTGAGAGGGCACAACTTGCTCAAATCACAGCTGGTCCTTCGTCTTGAATTGATAAATTGAATTGGAAGAAGAATGTTTGGTCACATGATGATCCAAGTAGTAGCATAATGAAGGCCTATTATTGCAATCCAAAAGCTCAGTTGCATTTGGGGTTCAATTATATCTTTGTAACTTTCTTCCACCGTTGATTTGACTGTTGGTTTATTGATCCGATGGCCTGGAAAGAAAAGAGTCATTGACCCCACCGAGACCTTTGACTGGTAGATGTCGCTTACCGTCTCCAATGGATTGGTAGATGGAAGCAGGCCCACAGACTCACAGAGGGACTTGGCAATTGATTTATGACTCAAAATAGGAGGGAACTGCAATTGGGTTCAATTAAACCTACTTGGGTTCAATGACCAGCTACATTCCCATGAGTTCTTCTAATTAAACCTGAAAGGCTGAAACCAAGATGGTGATTAGAATAGCTTTGGCTCTCAAATTATTGTGTTACACCGTCCATCAGCTTGTCATGCCCTGCTTAGTCACTATCACGCTTTATGTTATGTTTATCGATGTTGCCATGAGGCTGTTTTGGCTCCCCCCTTTGGTTTTTGAAGATAATGTCCTAAAAGGCTCCTTCTAAACCTAACCCTAAGGAAAGGCTAGATGCAAAATATTGGCTTGGACTTAAAACCTAAATCCAATCCCAAAGAGACGGCTCATCTTTAGTGGAGGATATACGGGAGGGTCTAAGTGGGAGGATAAAAAAATTCCGAGTGTAACACGCAAAATCAAATGCTATCCTTGTCGCTCATGTGTGCTCTACCAGGATTGAGAAATTATTGGGTGCCCCTAGCAGACTACTCCAGCGTGCCAGGGACCCATCGATCTCCAAGATCGATGGCGCACACACTTTATGTGTTCACTCAGCTATTTGGTGCCAAATATCTTAGGTATCAACGGTCCCCTCTGGTGCCCTAGCATAAACCTCAGGTTGTACCCAATAATTTCTCTTCAAGATCGCATTCATGATATGGTTCAATTTATTAACATTCTATGCAAGATCTTTCCAGCCATTGCGGTGTGAGGTCCAATAAGATAAGATAGAGATGCCTGAAAAAATCAACGTCTCCATTTTCCAGGCACCTATCTCTTATTAGTGCCTCACACCACAGTCGTTGTGAGGACCTCACAGAGGATTTGAAGCCCAATTTATTCACATTGTGGTCGCCTATTTTCTTGTTCACTGTAAGTTTGACAAGTGTAGTCCGTACTAAGCTACAATTAATTCTTGCCTATACTAATCATTTATGCTGAAATTGGATACAGACTCTACCAATGTATATAAAAATGAAGAATTGATCAAATAATATTTAAAAATAATAATAATTACCGATTGGAAAAGGTGGTAAAATATTTTTCGAACCTTATCTGACAAGCCACGCAGGCAATGGTTGGAAGGCACATGCATGAAGGAGCAACTAGGAGAGCAAAATCTAACTATTGATTGGGAGATCTAGTGAATACTGTTTTGTGCATGTGTTCATCTAGAAGCATGTTTTGACGTTTTCACCATTTTCTCCGCGCGGTGAGAAAGTCTAAAACTCATTAAGACGTGGTTGGATCATTTCAGAGTCTCAGACTTGTCCATGCAATGCTTGTGCATATCACTACCCCAAGCTGATTAATAACAGCAAGAGCAAATGCTTATTCTTCTCTCATTGCCTCCATTCTTTTCTCAACGTCATCAAAATGTTTTGTTGCTTGCCAAAAGCATCAAATTTGGCCATGTTTGTGACAATGTCTAGAACTTCATAGCTAGCTCATAGCTCGTACATCTCATACTGCAAAATCAAATGCTTCATACTTCTTTGTCCAACAAAATACTCTAATTGCTTCATGCCTGATTCCTGTCAAACACATTAATGACTACGTAAATTGACAAAAAAAAACGTATTATAGCACATGGGCATTTTGATCTATGAGCTCCAAAGGTTGTCAGAACGCCGCAACTGCCAGTCTTCCCCCAGTCTCACTCAATGATTACTAGCTTGGCTTTCATTATTGATCATATTTCCTCTGGATACACGCCAGTTTACATTATGTTTCGATCACTTCTGTAAACTTCATTACAGCTTGTCAATTAGACAAGATGCCAGCCATGACTTTCATCTCTTTGGTTGTGCTCACACTCCAACTACCAGCATGTCCTTGATTTAACATCGAACACAGATTTTCAACCATTAGGCAAAGCTTTTTCTCTCGTGTCTGAAATGATCGAAAGATTAGATCCTCCAGTATTGTAACTTGTGGCCCAGTGCATCATCAGAAAGGCCAGCAACCCACCATTCTTTGGCTGGGAGGAATGCTGGTTAGCTGTTTGTATAGGGTATTTTGTTGTAATTACCCGCCAAAAATATCCATTATAGAAGATGAGGGACAAGATAGTACTCGAGATGAGGAAGCCGTTGGTCTATAAATTAAACTTACCCCAGTCTTTCCCCACCAAAACTCAATAATAGAAGTTCCTCAACAGACTGAAGCTCCAAACTACAGAGGCCACCTCCTCTCTATCCAAATCCAAGAGTTCTGCACTTATTCCTTTTTCAATTATTTTGATCTTGTCTTGTTTCTTGATCTAATCTTCTTTTGTTAAAAATTTTGCTAGGTTCTGCATTTTCAGTCTGAAATTATACTTTCAGGCATTCAACCCGGGTGAAATTGGCTAAACTTATTGTCTAAAAGTTTGATTGACAGAGAGTTGGACTAAGAAGCAGAAATTAGAGAAGGAGAAACCATTCTGTAAAATTTGGATTCTCAACCATTCGTACTGGAGAATCGATACGCATTCTCGTTCCATTAGTGAACTTGTGTTGGAATCTAGCTGAGAATTACTGGGTCTAACTTTTGGGAGAAGTTCCAGATTGGCTTAATCACCGGATTGCTAGTTTTGAAAGAGGACCAAGTTTTTTGGTCTAATGTCTTTCTCTTAGTTCAGTAGCTCAAGTGTAAAGTTTGAGACCTTTGGTAAGTTTTGAACGAAGATCATACACAGTATCCTCAAATGGCTGAAAAAGGTGCAATTAAGCAGGGCTTGAGGTCAGCATCCATGGTTGCAATTAGCTTCCTTGTAGCTTCTGTTATCGCCTCAGCAGAGCGGAATGTGATGCGTGAAGTGATACAAAGCTCTGAACAGGATTCCACTTTCTTGTCCCAAGTCATTAATTTCTTATGGAAATCAGGATCATCTTCTTATGAGCATACTTGGCCAGTAAGTTTATTATACTCAGTTGGAGCCAAAATCGTATTAATATTGTACTTTTATCTAAGTTTTGTGGTCGATTTGAACTAGGAGAAAGTAGATTGATCTGATAAAGTTGTATATCAATTTACCATGCAATAAAACAGTTGTAAGGGAAAACAAAAGTAACAGTAAATCTCATAGATTTTTATTTTCTAGAAGCTGATCATGTACAGACTGCAAGCAGTTCTAATAGTGAGTTTGCATTTTGCAGGCTATGAAGTTTGGCTGGAAAATCATTGTAGGCACTCTTATTGGCTTCTTTGGAGCAGCTTTTGGAAGTGTTGGAGGTGTTGGTGGGGGTGGCATTTTTGTTCCAATGCTTACTCTGATTATCGGATTTGATGCTAAATCATCAACAGCTATATCAAAGTGTAAGATTGCAATATATATTGTTGTTTTCATAATTTTGATTGGTCGGGGAAAACAGAATGAAAATTGTTCAATATTGCTGCACCCTTCGAATGCACTTTTAAATCTTAAGTATTATTTGGGCAGGTATGATTATGGGCGCAGCGGCATCTACTGTTTGGTACAACATGAGGCTTAGGCATCCAACTCTAGACATGCCTATAATCGATTATGACTTAGCTATGCTTTTCCAACCAATGCTTGTGTTAGGAATCAGCATTGGAGTTGCTTTCAATGTGATTTTTGCTGACTGGATGGTCACAGTTCTTCTTATCATCCTATTCTTGGGTATTTATTCTCATATTTGTGAGGCTACTTTAAAATGCTAATGTAAATTATGAAAGAATGAATCTTGCTCAAATAAAAGAATGAATCTTGGAAAGAAGACAATTCAAGACTAATGAATCGATCTCTATTCTTTTACAGGTACATCTACCAAGGCATTCTTCAAAGGTATTGAAACATGGAAAAAGGAAACTATAATGAAGAAGGTAGTGCACTTTTCAAATGCTAGCACATTTTAAAGCTTTATGCTGTTACTATCTTCTTACTGCCAATGCCTCCATGTTTACATATTTAAGTTCTTTTTTGCAGGAGGCTGACAGGCGTGCTCAATTAAATGGTGCGATCTACTGTCTCATCTTCATTCGGTATTAGTATAGCTAGGCATTTACACTTAAATCAGAGTCTCCAGAAGGAAGGATTTACAGTTTAGCAGAATTAACTGCTTGGATTATATATGAAAATTTTCACTTCCGACTTATTCCACTCCTCTTTGTTTCAAAATATATTTTTCATTTTTTTCTGCAGCATCTAATGGGAAAATTTATGTGTCTGGTTTTGTCAGGTACTAATAACGGTGAAGATGTGGAGTACAAACCCCTTCCTAGTGGGCCAAACAATCAAAAGAAGGAAAGTAAAATGGACACAGAGGTATGAATAATGGGCATAAATAAAATCTTGTAAAGTTCTTCTAAACTGCCTCTAGAACATCTCACATTATGTGCTTTTAATCACAAACAGAATAAATAATGAATGGAATTTTAGCTCCTAAGAGAAAAATCAGCATTTAACATGTAATCATGTCAGGTTCCTATTCTTCAAAATATTTACTGGAAGGAGTTTGGCTTGCTTTTCCTTGTTTGGTTTGCAATCCTGATCCTCGAAATCACCAAGGTTGGTCACCTAAGGCTTTTTTCCATTCTGTCAATTTATCTAGGCTTGATATCCATGTATTAACAGTCACAAAATCTGCGTGCAATTGTCCCGGACAGAATTATATGAAAACTTGTTCAGCTTGGTACTGGATCCTTAATTTACTGCAGGTAGTGCTTCTTCTCCGACCTTTTTTTTTGCTAAGCATGCCTTTTTGAATACTAGTATCAACATTCATCATCATCATCATACTCCTTATCTCAGCTATTTGGGTTGGCGGCATGGATTATATACCGCATTTAACTCTTATCGGAATCAAAATGGTACAAAATCCATACAAAGAAACATAGTGGCAAGTTTTTAAGCCAGATGCCCTTCCTGACCAACCATCTGAAGAGGAGACAATGATAAGAAGATTCAATGTCATCATATTCATTCTACACCTTTCCAAATATGTAGATTGGCTTCATGACATGATGGTTGCACATGAAATATTAATATAGCCATCTTCCATCACAAAACTGGTAACAATGAAAACCAGTATGCTTTTACATAGGAGCATGGCACCAACATAGTATCAACATTGTGCATAAAAAATTGCTGGATTACTTAAGGGTTATGTAGTTGATTCAAATGTTTTCTGTTTGTTTCATCTGGTGAGTTAGAGATGATATCTTTCTTATCATATTAGCATATATATGCTTTTGCAGCTACCTGTTGCATTTGGGGTGTCCGGATATGAGGCAGTTGGCTTATACAGAGGGACTAAAGTAATTGCATCCAAAGGTGAGGAAGGAACAAATTTTAAGGTGGGCCAGTTGATTTTGTATTGTGGATGTGGAATCCTTGCTGGTGTAGTTGGAGGCTTACTTGGTTTGGGTGGAGGCTTTATCTTGGGTCCTCTATTCCTGGAGCTGGGTGTCCCACCTCAAGTATGTACATAATCTGTCACTAAATTCTATTTCTCGACAAAGCAGCTTATGCTATGTATCCAAAAAAATACAAAGCAGCTTATGCTTGTTGTACTTTACACTTTGTACTCTAGTTACTCGTTAACATGAAGGATGTTTGCACTTTGAAATCATGTGTTTCTCATGTCATGTATGTGTTCTCTTACTAATGCGTAGTAAAAGAAAGGGATATTATCCCAGAGTACTTTAATTCTATTTGTCACATGTGATACTGTAGACACTTAAATTGTGACATCCTGTTTTCTCTCTTATATTTGTGTTAAACTTTGGTGTAGGTCTCTAGTGCTACTGCTACATTTGCCATGACATTCTCATCGTCCATGTCTGTTGTTGAATATTACCTCCTAAAGCGATTTCCTGTTCCTTATGGTACTCTTTCTCTCTCTATGTATATATATATACGTGTGGGTTGTGCTGACTGCTGAGAACAATTTCTACCTGCCAGAGTAATGATAACTCTAAAAAATGTTCCTCTCTCTCTCTATATATATGTGTGTGTGTGCTGAGAACAATATTTGTGTAAGCTCAAGTTCTACAAAAAATGTTCTGAAATCTGACTGCTCAACATATTGCTTCATTGCATGGCAGCTCTCTACTTCATTGCTGTGGCGACAGTAGCAGCTTTTGTGGGTCAACACGTTGTGAGGAGGCTAATCATTCTCATGGGAAGAGCATCTCTCATCATCTTCATATTAGCTTTCACAATCTTCGTGAGTGCAATATCTTTAGGTAAATATAAAATTGCACTTCCCTTAGTTATTCATTAATCCATCAAGTGAAATTCTTTTACGATCCAATTTTTAGGAGATTTTCTAATTGTTTTCCTTGTTGGCCCATGACTTGGATACATGTTTGAACAGGTGGAGTTGGGATTTCTAGCATGATAAAGAAGATCGAGGAGAAAGCATACATGGGATTTGAAGACCTCTGCACCTACAGTGTTAGAGACTGAGAATTTTTCAATACCCATTTTTGAGAAATTATCCTACTATTGATCTTTTTGTTTGCCTTACTTAATTGGCCTCAGATGCATATTATTTCCGAAGTTTTGCATGTGTTTGAGACATCCTAAACGCTTTTACTGTATTCAAGATGACATAAAAAATCATAAAAGCCTAGTTAAACTATTGCAGGTTGGTCTGTTTTTTTTTTCTGCTACAAATAAACTTTATTCAACTAAAACGGAAATTACAAACTTTTCTGGCAACGTGGATTTAGATCCTGTGATTTTAACAATCACGTGATTTGTCTAAATCCTGTGTTTGGCAACTCATTTTTGGGTGGGATTTGATTCTTCCCCAAAATCTCACCCCATAATGACGTGATTCTTATTATAACTTAAAAGAGGGTCGCCCAAAATGACAGGCCTTACCCTGTCATTTACAAAATCCCACAAGATTCTTTAAATGATGGGATTTAAAAAATCACACCTCTAAATCTAAATCAATGTTGCCAAACGCACCCTAACTACATCCACAATAGGGAATGGAGGAATTTTAGACACACAATTAACACTGATCAGTATCTTCCTATAAAAATAAAACAAAAATTATTTAGTAAATGTGCTCCATAGACAGAGGCACAACTTGAATCCGTGTTCTAGAGGACCGCAAGCCTAAACATCTTAGGCTATCTCCAAAGGGTCGGTAGATTAATGCCGATTAATTAATAAAATATCTTTCAAGAGAAACATACAATAGATTTATCAGGTTGTGAGCTCTAGTCAGCAACTTCACAATTAGTAGCTCCGAAGATAATTGCCCAACATTTAGGTGGTTTTTGCAAATTTCGATGATTGAATACATGCCCATAGCAACAGGGATTGATTTCTCATCCCATGAACCTCAACCCAGTTGAACACCACTCAACTAGGGACGCCCAAAGAGAAAACCAACCAGTTGTACCTAAGGGGAAGAAGATCTAACGGCAAAGGAGCCGACCAGAGCAAACGCCCGAAGAGAACAACCACAAAAAAATCATCTTTGTCAATGAAAACTTCCGGTGAACCTACCAATATATCCACATGAAGGGCATGGGAAAAGGATCAAAGAAGCAAGAGGAGGTAGGGAGGAGGAGAAACCAGACCTCCCTCTCTCCACCCTCCTGACTAACAAATGACCCACAAAGAAAAACAAAAAGTGGAGACGTCATCCGCCAATGCGAGGGTTTGACCTCCGAACAAATACCAAACAAGTCGGGCTGGAGAGCTTCTCTCTCCTCCTACTCAGTTTTTTTTAAGTTGCACTAAGTTGCACTAAGTTGGTCTAGTTAAGTGTTAAGTTTGCAGGCGATTCATAAAGAACAAAGCATGGAATTCCGTATCGGATATCGGTATCGTATCGGTCGGCTTAAGAGACAAAATATCGGAGATATATCGGAGATATTTGTAAAAAAATATCGGTAGTCAAAAACTAGTTTTTACCATATAATTTCATAATCTAGCTTCTAAAATGAGTTATACTAATTTAGACAAAGCATAGACTTTAAAATATGCATATTAGGATGGGAAACAAGTGGGAAAGTTACTTTTTTCCCCTTATTTTAAAAAAAAAATTCGAATTTTTTTTTCCAAAAATATTATTTTATTATAAAATAGCTCGGCGATATTTAAAAAAAAATAAAAAACGATATTTGTCCGTCTCGTTTTATCGGGTGGGGCCCGATATCGATATATCGACGATATATCGACGATATATCGGCGATATATAGCCGATATGGAATTCCATGGAACAAAGCAATTAACTGGTGTTTTTCTATGGAACTTATATTTTTTGTGGTACAATTTTGATTTTTACAAATTTTTCATTAACGCGTTCCACATACAGTCTCTTTTTAAGCATTCATTAATGGTAGCCACCTTTATGGATGGTTGGATATGGAATTGGATTGAATCTACATTTACGGTTGTATACGGAATTAGAAATCAAATTGGAATTAATATTGACGAAAGTCATGTAATAAAAATTATATTTGGTTAAAATTTGCATGATTATGTAGAATTGAATGAAACGGAGTGCAATGGCAATGTGGTGGCTTCTAGTGTTCACAAAAAGCTATCAAATATTACCGGAAGCGGAATCGGACTAAATTTGGGTGTTTGGTTCATGACTTTTGGCCAAATTTTAAGAGAATGCAATCCGATCTGGAAGAATATGTTTGTTTCATGAATTTGGACTGAATCTCAGAAGGTGGATTCTTCTTATGAGAAGATTCATAAATTCAACTCAATTTATCTGAATTTTAATCTGAAAACTAAACATAATTTCAATCATATGCACTAGCAAAAACTAATTTGTTTTGCATAAATATTCAAATTCGTTCAGATTAATGTACCAAACAGCTCAAGCTTCAGGAATCTATGAAATGTGGGTTGAATGGGCGAGAACTTTTATTCAATTAAAATTCCACGTTTTAGCATCTTTCTTCAAAATAGAAGCAGAATCTGCACGAAAATTGATGGAATGCGACCCCAATTTCTCATCAAAACCTTCTCCTAACATGTACTGCTATTTTTTGAACTAAATTTATTTCACTTTAAAATCATCTGTATCTATTAAAAGTGCCGGAGGGAGTAAATATAGGCAAGGTTTTAAAAATTGGACCCGTTATCGACCGGAATTCTAGCCGGATAAGTCCAACCGGGTGTCAACCCGGGGGCTGACGGCTGCGGTTGGGGGTCACTGGGGGGCCGACGGCGGCGGGAGAGGGGGAACACGGGGGGTGGCCATGGAATGAAATTTGATCAACAACTTCGCACGGTCCCTGCAAAATAGAAAAAAAAAACTCAGTTTCAGTTGGCAATGCACATTTGACAATGAGAAAAATTCAATTTGAACAGAGACCAACAAATGAAAGAGTCTTGCTTCGTGCAGTCAGAACGGATGAAAGAGTCTTTCGCACATGCTTTTTTGAAGATTTTTTTGCCGAACAACTACTACTAGTTGGCTGGCTGGAGCAGCTTTTCATCTCTTCATCCGCATCAGAGGTGACCTCAATAACAGCTTTATGTTGAGACACTAGCTTTGCAGTAGCCTTGTCAAGTTTCTGCTCGGCTGCCGCGTCCAAACTAGTTGCTGCAACGGGAAGATTTGGCTTTGGAGCAGCACCCTTCTCAGCTCTTTGCTTGCCCGCCACCTTCTGGGCTGGGGCTGCCTCCTTTGCACCACCCTTTCCAAAGACGGCTGCTTCAAGAACGGCAGGGGGGAGAGGAGATGGCGGCGGAAAAGGGGGGGAAGAGGGGGAACACGGGAGGTGGCGGGGGCGGGGCGACGGCGGGGGGGAAGGGAAGGGGGATGGAGGAACCGGGGGGGTTATAAAACCCGGTCCGATTTTTAACCCGGTCCGGTTTTTAAAACCATGCATACAGGCGTTAATCTGACAGAAGCCCGTGTATGAGATCAAATCGAATCAGCCAGTGAAGAGGCTTCACTGATGAAGCACAGAAGCCGTTGATTTCCATCAACGGTTCACACGTAAAGGGCGTGCGCTAATGAAGCTTCACTTATCTGCATCGGATTGGGGAAGAAGCAGAAGACGACGACGAAAGAAAGGAAGGGAACCGATGCTGGCGCTGCAGCGCTTCCCACGAAGCTGCCATCCCGGCAAACTCTCCGACCTCAGCGCCGCATCTCTCGGCCTTCCGGCCACCCACTCACTCCTCTTCCAAGCCCCAACCTTCCCCTCCTCCAAACCCCCCCCGCCGCCCCCTCATCTCCCTTGCCCTCGAATCCCCGCACCTCTCCCCGTCACACGTGCTCAAGCTCTCCACCTTCGCCGCGTGTCCTTCCCGGCGCGTCCTCGTCCGGTGCTATGGAACGGGCCGGCCCGGCGACGAGGTTGACGCGATTGTGGAGTTGGAGGATAACGGCGATGGGGACGGCGGCGGAGACGGAGACAGAGATGGGGATGAGAAGAAGAAGGGCACGTTCCCGGAGTGGCTGAATGTGACGGCGGAGGATTTTACGACTGTCTTTGTGGCTCTTGCGGTTTCCCTGGCGTTCCGGCGGTTCGTGGCGGAGCCGCGGTTTATTCCTTCATTGTCTATGTACCCGACATTCGATGTCGGTGATCGGCTTGTTGCTGAGAAGGTATGAATGAACTCTGCGACATTTGGCTTCAACGTAAGTACTGGTTAGCTGGTAAATGAAGTCTAGGCTGATTTGTGCTGTATGAAAGATAGTAAAAACGAATGCTTTAAAGTGTGGTGATCGGTGATCAGCGGAAGATTTCAGGTGCAACTTGCAAGGTTGTAACTTGTTAGTTGCTGCTTTTCTTACCTCTGCCTGTCACACACAAAAACAAGGAAGAAGATTATAACAATTACAATGGTAGAAGCTAATTAATGCTTCTAATTGTTGAGGATGAATTTGGTAATAAGACATTGCTTATTTTCTATTAGAAGAGGTGCTGATTATAATTGCATAGAAGAAGTAGCTAGTATAGATAAATCGGATTTCTTGATGTTGGCATTGGAAACCTTGTCACAGAGTCGCAAATGCGGGTTGGTTCAGCGGCTCAAACCGAGCAAATGCGGATAAGGAATGGGGAAAAGTAGGGAATCAAATTTAAGGAATAGGCTACTAGAAATGAAAAAAAAGTCTAATTAAATAAATGTAAGAAGAGTTGGAATTTTCAGTGGTCTAGAGATAGAACACAAGATTTATGCAATTGATGGTTAACAGTAGTCAGTGCAGGAAAAGGTTTAAACAAAAAAAGGGTAGTAGATTTATCGAAGAATATTCAGTAAAAATGTCGGTCTCCTTTGTGACAGATATTGGAACTATTTAGTGCTTGATGTGAATTAGCTGTACAATTAGCTTTAGTTCTCATTGTTTTTACCTTAGAAATGGTCATGGCCGTGTTGAAATTGGTGGAAGCTTCTATGATGTTATGAGGAAGCAAGGTGTCCTTTCACATTTTGATTTATCTTTCTGTATGATAGTATGAGTTTCCTATGAATTGAACGGTCAACCTGAAAGTTACGTAGACAAGAAACCACTGTCACTGATATAAAAATGAAGCTGCAGTCGTAGATGGTTGACCATGCAGAAAGAACATGCACTAAGAAATGCCCCGACTTGTCTGTTCAGTTGTTTTTTTTCTCTGACTTGTGTGGTTTTATATCGCTGAGTTTTTATTATGTCTGGCAATGTGGGCGATGTAACTTTGATTTTCTTATTTTGGCAGGTTTTCTCTCCACCATGCTAGGTTACTTACTATTTCAGAAAGTCATGTGTGAATGACATTGTGATATTTAAAAGCCCACCAGCATTGCAGGTAAACCCTGGATCCTGTTTTCGATATAGTGCAAGCATGTCTGCTTCTCATTACTTGCTTAAAAGAACTTTTGCTTTGCAGGAAGCAGGACATACAGATGGAGATGTCTTTATTAAGAGAGTAGTTGCAAAAGAAGGAAATGTTGTGGCGGAAAATTTGCAGAACTATTACAATATAGTAATTTACTGCATCATTAAACTTAGAAAAGTTCTGGTCACTGAAAGTTGGCTATAGTATTTTGAAATTTCTGCAATACCAGCAAGGCATTTGAGGCCTGGAAACTTCAAAAAGAACAGTGAATTAGTTACTTTGAGTTTAATTTTTCATTTCTGTAGTAGTTTAGATGGGAAACAAGCGTTGTGTGTATGGTTCTGTTTCTTGTCAGTTGTCCAAGTTTGACATAATTGAGCAACATTTGAGGACTGTTGTAATCAGTTGTAATCAGTCTAGGAAGATGAAGAGTCAGTCTCGGAACATGAAGAGTCAGTCTTGGAATATGAAAGGTCAGGAATGTTGTAATCAGTCTAGGAAGATGAAGAGTCAGTCTAGGAATATGAAAAGTCACATCTTGTAATCAGTCTTGGAAGACGCGCCTCTCCTCCTTCCTTATAAGGAGGACGTCTTCCTCCTTTTGGGTATGCAATATTGAATCTAGTTTTCTTTATTCTCTTTTCTTCTCTTCTTCTTTTCTCCCTTTTTCACCATGGCGTTTGATTTTGTTCGTGTTCCATACGGGAACACAACATTGGTATCGGAGCAGTTCCGATCGACCGTTATGCGGGACGATGTGTTGGACATGTATGGCGCCATCCAACGGCAGATTGACCAACTCACCGTCTTCCAAATGGCCGCCGGCACTGCCTCCATCGTTCAGCCACCGGCCATGTCGTCGACGGCTTTGCCACCACCGACACCACCCCAGTCGCCGTGGGACCCACCCCTGCATTATCCGACGCCGTACGATCCACCTTACGGTCACTTTTCCGCGCCGCCGACTGCTAGCCATTCTCCGTCCCCGTTTTGGACCACGCAAGCCAAAGCGTCCCGCCATGGCTACTCCACGGATCTGGCTTCCCCCACATCTCGCGCTAGAGGAAGGGCTGTGCAGTGGTCGGACTTCGCCACCGCAGCCTCGCCGGGCAAAGCATGGTCCCCCACCAGCCGACCGTCGCTCTCAGCCTCCAGTTTTACCACCCCGACGGCCAAATCCACCATTTGGAATCATCTCTCTCCATGCTCGAGTGCCTCGGCCGCGACCGCCACAACTGGGTTTTCGGCATTGACGACTTCCAATGGAGCGACCAACCTCGTCGGGGCGACGGAAGGAGGAGGCCACGCCACCCATTCATGGGACCCGACTCTGTTTCCTGAGACCGCGGGTTGGGGATCGGCAGCAAGAACGACGACGCTACAACCCGCAGCCCTAGCAGTCAACCCTTCAGCGAGGAGGTCTGATCCCTCCCAGCCAATACCGACGCCGATTCAGCAGCAGCCAAGGGCGACCAGATCTGCAACAAGCAGTCCACCTTCCTCTTCAGATGACCGCCAATTGTTCGATGAAATGCCCAAGTGGCAAAAGGATGGCCTTTCTCCGTTTCCTGTAGCTCCACTCACTTCCTCCACTTCCGTCTATACTCAAGAGGTTTGCAATGCCTTTGTTGATCAATATTATCAAACTCTTTACACCACTCCTGAGGAAGTTTTTAGGTTTTACCATGATTCAAGCAGGCTCAGCCGACCTGAGCCAAATGGTGCTATGAAATCTGTCACGACGTTGCACGGGATATATGAGAAAATTCTGTCCTTCCACCATGAAAGCATGAGCACAGAGATCAAGATTGCCGATGCTCAGGAGTCCCATGGGGGTGGAATTATTCTTAATGTGACGGGCTATCTCACTCGCTATGACTATTCGACAAGGAACTTTGCTCAATCCTTTTTTCTCGCCCCACAAGTGGGTGGTTACTTCATTTTGAGTGATGTGTTTAGCTATGTAGATGAGCATGATCTAAGGGAAGCAACGTCAGTGCCGGCCAATCCTTCCATTGCAGCTAACCCGGACACGGAGGATGATTTACCGAACAGTGAAGAGATAGTTGAAGGGCCGCTCGACGTAAGTTCAACTCTCATAGGCACTACAACACCTCTTACTGTGGGTGAAAACGAGGGTGCCCTGGTTTTAGAGATGACTGTTGCCCAGAAGGACATTCCACAAATGTCACATGTATTAATGCTCAAGCTCTTCTCCAAGAACGTGATCAGAGACGCCGCCACCGTCGTCGCCGCCGCCACAATCCTCGTCGGCGGCCGTCGCAACTTGCTTCCGTCCTGCTTCCGGGCACTCTCCGTCACCCCCGCCGGAAAGCCCGACAAGGATGACATCCGCCTCGCCATTCCCAGCAACGGCCGCAATCACTTCCATCACCGACATTTCTCTGCCTCTGCCTCCGCCTCCGACGACCGTTTCGTCGCCTCCGCGGCCACGCTCCGGTACTTTTCCCACAGATCCGTCCTCATCAGTTTGGCCTTCGTCGGCCCCTATGACGGTCGTTTCCTCGGCCTAATCTACGCTGCCGTCTTCCGCCGCCTCAGTGTCGCCCACCTCGGCTTCCGCCGCAGCCTTTGCCACCACACTCACGACCCATCCAGGTCCCTCCTCGCCGCCGGTTGCCACATGGCCCCTGCCGCCGCCAAGGGTTCTTTCTCCTCTTTCGCCGTTAGCTCCTCCGCTGCCAGCCATGGACGCTCCTCCACGGCCACCATGATCCTCGCCAACGCGGAGGTCAACCAGGCGGAGGACTCGGTGGACATCCATGTCCTCCCCGCCATGCAGATTGGCTGCAAGGGGGTCCTCCACAAAAGCTACGTGACTTCCATGCGCAATCCAACGGCCCAGATCATCTATGGCGGGACCGCCATTGGGAGACACTGGGGTCTGGGCATTGCTCTGTTCTCCTCTCGTGGGCCGAGTGTGAACAACCCATCCATCCTGAAGCCCGACGTGATCGGCCTCGGCGTGAGCATCCTGGCGGTCTGGCCCAGCAACCTTGGGCCCTGTGGGCTTGCAGAAGATACTAGGAGGGTTGGTTTTACTGTGCTGTCTGGGACATCGAGATGCTACCCGCACGTGAGCAGCATCTCGGTCCTAATACGCGAGGCCCATTCGACGTGGCACCCAAGGTTTGACAACAATTGCATGCTGCCTCTGGTCCCTCAACAATTGCACGACATCCTCGAGACGAGCCGATCCAAGTGCTACCACCCCATCGGTGTCGACCATCTCAGCTTCCACCGTGCCTGCCACGACTACCGCCTCCGACACACCACCGCCGCCCAAAACACTACCTTCCCTGCCACTGTCGGAATATTAGATTCTGTCAAGTTCATTTTCTCCGACGGCGCCACTGCCCTCCAAGAGCGCCGCATCCCTCCTCCCACCGAGAGCCCGACCGGTGGCGTCTCGTCCAAGGGATTCCTCCTCTTCTGCATGCTTGAGTATGCCATCGTTGCGGCTGCGTCTACCGAGATGATCGCCGACGGTTCCTACATCCTTTCTTGGTCGCCTTGAGGACAAGGCTGCAGCGGAGCGTGGTGGAATGTTGTAATCAGTTGTAATCAGTCTAGGAAGATGAAGAGTCAGTCTCGGAACATGAAGAGTCAGTCTTGGAATATGAAAGGTCAGGAATGTTGTAATCAGTCTAGGAAGATGAAGAGTCAGTCTAGGAATATGAAAAGTCACATCTTGTAATCAGTCTTGGAAGACGCGCCTCTCCTCCTTCCTTATAAGGAGGACGTCTTCCTCCTTTTGGGTATGCAATATTGAATCTAGTTTTCTTTATTATCTTTTCTTCTCTTCTTCTTTTCTCCCTTTTTCACCATGGCGTTTGATTTTGTTCGTGTTCCATACGGGAACACAACAAGGACATAGGTCCTCTTCTCTTGTTGGAGGTATATAAGGTCATTAATGTTTATTTCTTTCCCTTTTGGTTGGTTGTTTCGGTATAGTGGTGATCCTTTTCAAATTTCTCTAGTATGTTTGAATATGGAAGAATGGAATTCACCTGAAAGACATTTTGCTGCAGGTTCACAATGGTAAGCTAATAGTAGACGGGGTTGCAAGAGACGAGGAATTTATCCTTGAGCGACCTTCTTATGACATGGGCCCTATTGTATGTTTTCTTTAACCCTCCTGCACTTGATCTAATTATTGCATTTCTACCTTTTCCTCAGTTTATTTTTTTGAGGTATTTGTTATGTTGCAGCTTGTGCCAGAAAACTCAGTGTTTGTGATGGGGGATAATCGCAACAACAGCTATGACTCTCATATATGGTATTTGAAGAAACTTCATATTATATCCTTAATTTTTAAAGGTTGGTTGAATGTTTTGGCCCTTTGATGTCTTTGAGCCCAATTTTATTTTTCCAGGGGTCCTCTGCCTGCCAAGAATATACTGGGCAGATCAGTATTCCGGTACTGGCCTCCTGCAAGAATTGGAAATACTGTTCTTGAACAAGGTTGTGCCAATAATGCCCAACAAATAACTAGTATGCAATCTTAAATTCTTAATTACAAATTTTTGGTCGAAAAAAAAATTGTTCGTTGTTGGTGAGGGCAGGCCTCAAGTATCTATGTCCTTTTGATGGCATCAGTAAGAATGCTGGAGAACGACCTCAGTTACTGATGAGTTGATTCCACTCTTGGTAAGTGTACAGGACAACTATGTATGCGAGGCAATGCAACTATGTATGCTGCAGAGATCATATTTGATTCAGAATATTTTTCTAATTTTAGAGGAAATAGAAAGCCATTCTGGTTATCCTGTATTGTATTTCAACATTTTAGCTAAAATTTTGCAAAAATATTTTTTTTTTCCATTTGAAGTATTGCGGCTTAATAGCATTTCAAATGCTTAACTTCGAATATGAAAACACTCAGACATGTAATAGGTGCGTTTGGAAGCAGAAAATAAAACAGGGTGAAAATTTTCAAGGGTGAAAATTTTCAAGGCTGATAGTTGACGTATGTTTGGAAGTTGAAAAAAGACATGGGTGACAGGTGATAATTTTCACTCTGTTTTGGCTCAACTGATTTCTGTTTAGGAGCATGAAAAATTATCAGACTGCTTTACGTTTGAGAAGCACTATGAGAAACACCCTGTCAGGGCATAAATGTACCAAAAATATCCCTTGCTAATATTTCGATTGCCAACACATATCCCCAAAATATGAGGTAGGGTTTTGCGGCTAGAGACGCCAGATGGTGGCTAGTCGGCGGTCACATAAATTGGATGCCGTACCCATCCCAACTAGAATGCGGATGAGCCTATTTCTTGTCGCCCGGAATGAAATTCACCTAGTCGGATCTATCATTCTTTCCTCTGCCGACCAGTTCTCCTGCCTCCCCCCCCGGTTGGCTGGTCGGATGAGCCGTGTATTTTACGGCGACCCAGCATTACCATTTGCTTCGCCTCGAACATCGATTACTCGATCGCGTTGCCCATCGTGTATTCGTTTACAAGATTGGCTTCCTTGAGTACGCGGCTCCTGCCAGAGTTTGAAATGTGTTCCGCTATCGTATTATCGGTTGCTCGATATAAGTGCTCATCGTCTAATATATTTTGCACGATACAATCCCTTTCTCTATCGGGCAATTGGGATGTCGAAGGCCTTGCTCATCGTGTAATCGATTACTCATTATCCACATCATCGCGTGGCCATCTATCGTTGGTACAATTACTCGATTGCGTTTCTCATCGAGTATTCAATTACTCGATAAAAGTGCTCATCGTCTATTCTAGTCTGTTCTTGAAAACCCTTCTCTATCGTGTAATCGGGATGTCGAAGTACTTGCTCAACATGTAATCGGTTACTCGTTGTCCACCTCATCGCGTAGGCATCTATTGTGGTTTCGATTACTCGAATTTGGTGCTCATCGAGGCATCGATTACTCGTTATCGGAGGTTTTCTATTATTCACTTTCGCGACCGCCATGTCAAACGTATCATTATGTCTAAGTGCCGTGTATCCTTCATCGTGTCATTATGCATGTGTGCCGAGTAATTCAACGCACGTGTCAGAGTGCATGCCAGACCCATCACCCCCGACGCCTACTTACCCAAACTGCTCTCGCCCTTCACCCAATTATTAATACCCTTTTCCGGAGCTTCAACACCATTGCGCAACTGCAACTACTCGGTTAGGTTTTCGCGATTCCACTTTCTGGCGGCAGCGGGGTTCCATATTGCCAGCGGCGGAATCAGGCCTCCAGTCGATTTAAAGCCGGTCGATCTGCAGGGTATCCCTCGTCAGGGTGTCGGGTTATTGTCGAGCTGACCATTCCTCCAAAGACACCTCCCACCCATTGGTAAGTTTTAAAAATCGGACATTTTTTTGTTTGGAAGCTGCTACCTTTTTGTTATATCGTTTGATTTCGTGTGTCCGATTGCACGATTGTGCTCGCATATCGTATCACTGGATCCCGATGCTGTCAATATCATAACCTGATTTCAAATCCTACTGGATGCATTACAAACTAGATAAATCCACCGCCAATTCCTACCCAAGAGAGGAGATCTTCCCAGACCCCGAGGAAGTATAACGCGAGGCCAAGCCTTCGAACCCAGTGTACACCCGGCGCTCTCACCAAGTCTCTACAAGTTGCAGAGCGTTACCCACACTGCATGGACCTATTGAAAGAGATGGCTTTTCATTTGTTATTCGAAGGCCGTCATATAGTTGTGGCTAGAAATTTGTTTGATGTTTTGTTGGACTGTTGGGATGAGAGTCTGATGGTATTCAACATCAAGGGTAGAAGGTTATCTTTCACTAAGCAGGATGTTGCCCTCATCACTGGGTTGCGGGCCTCTGGTGAGATTGTTAATTGGAAATCCCCTGACGGTAAACTTCTGGCCCCGGAAGGCTCATTCTACTGTAAGTTCTTCTCCACACGGAGACCGGATCGGCAATCCATTGAAGAACTACTTGATAAATGTCTGCGGGGGGTAGCAGATCTTTCAGATGATGACATGGTTCGTATTATCGTCCTCCACATGTTTTCAACCACACTCTTCACACGTCAAGATCAGTCCCTACAAAGCTATGTGACTATCTGGACGACCTCTCCCAACTGTCCAAGTATAATTGGTCGGGCACCATCCATAAAATGCTTGTTTCGAAAATGTCACATTCATCTAGATGTTTGCACTCTAGATCTTTCGGAGAAACGAGTAGTGGCGGGACTCTGGCAGGAGCCCCGTATGTATTACAGGTGAGTCCTTATATTCGGATTATAGTGTAATTGATTACTCGATTCATGTAGATATTGTCACATCGAGTACTTGATGGTAGTGGATATCGTCCCCTCGATTACTCGATATGCATCTCTACCGTGTAATCGATTACTCGATGCTTGTGTATCACGAGATGGGACCATATGCATCTCTACCTTGTAATCGATTACTCGATGCCTTGTAATCGATTACTCGATTGTTATGGATACCGTATAATCAATTACGTGGTAGGATCCTCTATCATGTAGTCAATTACGCGGTTGTCTTGCCTATCGCGTAATCGATGACTCGGTATCATTGTATATATCTATTAGTGGCTAATGATTTCTGTTCTCATTCTGCAGATATGGTTCTTCGAGCACACCAATCTGTTTCACTCCACTATGGGTCCATGTAGTCCAAGAGTGAGAAGGTGGCCCGGAGCTGGGGTGCTGGTGGATGAAGCAAATAAGGGAATCCAATTCCATCACCGATTTCGACTGTATTACATTCACCTATTGGAGACGTTGGATGTCCAAACCGACGTCGTTGATGTCATAACCCCATTATCGAAAGAGTCATCTCTCATCCCCCTCCAGCAACCTCAACCTCCGTCGTCACCGAGGTCGACACGGCTGTTAACTGTCCACCATCATGTCACTTCCATGTAGAGTGTTCTTGAGGGGATTAACTCCTTCATTTTTTGAGGGCATTCAAAAAATGGAGTGGAATCACTCAGTCGGAATCCTAGTTGACAAACTGGGAGTTGACGTACTAGAAGCTCCTCGGCAACCACCCCAGAAGGTTCATACGCCTAGGCGTGTCGGCCGAAAGCGGTCACACCCCATATGCGGTGAGTCGAGTCGGATGCCGTCAACAACAACTATGCACCCAGAACATGTTCGCCAGTCCCCTCGTGCGATGCTGGCAGAGAGGCCCCAAATGGACCAACCGGATGTGTCACCCCGGGCTGAGGCAAAGCAGCCTCCAACGGAATTGCCTATATCTCCGGCCATTCCTACCCGGCACAAGGTGCCCGCCCATGCAGGTCATTGATGCGTTCTTTGAACTGCTCCGGAAGAGGCAACAGATGAACATGGATGTATTGATGTATCCATACTGCTTCTTTGGATGAATCATGGCCACTAAATATATTGAACTCGTAAGTGTGTGACCTCTTCTTATTTTTACATGGTGTTGTCAGCAATCATCTAATATATATACTTCTCATCTCATATTTCATTCTTATGTAGGAGTTCTTGCCCGCCAGTGATAATAAACAGGTTATCGATAAGTTGGTAAATAGCCTGCTGAAGGGAATTGACAGAAAAATGATGTATGCCTTCTTCCCAATGCATACGGGCACTCATTACTGCTTGCTGATTTTACACTTCCCCACCCTACGGTGGCGCTTCTACAATCCTCTTAGCGGCCATCCAGCGATGCATCCACACCATAAGAAGGCTACCGATCGTGTAGTTGCCTGCCTGAATAAGATCCTAGCAAACCAATTCAAGATGAAGGGAGCTGCCGGCTGGTTTATGTCCCAAATAAGGGATGCACCCTTCCAACGTAATTCCGAAGACTGCGGAATATATGTAATGATGTACGCAGCACAGTTGGCTTCGGGGGTCGTCAAACCAGTTTTTGATCAGACGGCCATAACAATGCTCTATTGGCCTATGATTGCGGCAATTCTGTTAAGGGGAAGTATAGAGAAGGAATTTGGCGACGTAGCATCAGAAGGTTTACAGGACATCGCATTGGCCGCAAAAAGATCGTAGTGTACTAGAAAAAGCAAAAGTACTGTACATAATGATATTACAAACATCCATTGGATATGATCATTACTTTACATATAGACATTGCCATGTACCTAATGAGAGATTCATGTACATAATGATAGATTCATTTATTAATACTTGCCCTTACATGATTTGTAATTCCTGCACCTATATCGACCAATCGATGACTCGACACAAGAGCTTAACGTGAACATGATATGCATGGCAAGGACCACTATCGTGCCTAAGATGACTCGACTGAAGAGCTTATCGTGACCTCGATTGCTCGATCTCGAGCCAGGCAAGGACCACGATCGTGACATCGATGACTCGACTGAAGAGCTTAGTGTCATCTCGATGACTCGACTGTAGAGCTTAGCGTTACCTTGATTGCTCGACTTGCATGGGCAGGACCACTTCGTGCCATCGATGACTCGACTGATGTGCTTATCGTGACCTCGATTGCTCGATTTGCATGACAAGGAGTAGTAAATGGCACACATTTACCATCGACGACGTGGCTGACTCGCTGGTGGATCAGGGGGGTTATCAAGGGAGTTCCCGATCTCATCCCGGATTCGATCTCGCAACTGAACCATTACTCCATCATCTGGCCCCGACCATTCCCCGGCATGACCACTAGACAGATGATTGTCATTAGATGGTTCTTCGATCATTCGGAAAGCTTCATCTATTTCGTGCGTGGGCAGCAACCAATCTCTCATGTCAGAATTAGTGGCACTATTGTGTTGCTCATGAATAAAGTTGTGCAACGCGGCACAAGCATACACAAACTTTGCTTGCATCTCAATTGGATAAGGAGGCATGTTTTCCATAATGTGCCAATGTTTTTTTAATGCCCCAAACGCCCTCTCAATTATATTCCGGAGAGACGCATGTAAGTAGTTGTACATCTCATGCCTTCCAGTTGGCCGTTGTTGTTGGAAAGAAGCAACATGATACCTGTGACCTTGTAATACTTGCCCGACGGTGGTCATGGGAAAGCAGAATTTCCGTCCTCTAATACGGAGTCGAGAATTCGTTGATCATGGGCGGAACCCTCCCACCCTGTGACGATATAAGTGAAATGCATGCTGAAATCTCACACACATGACATTATGAGTTGTTCTTCAACAGCTGTGCCTCGACTATCTTCCAGACCGGATGCTAATTCAACGAACGTCTGTTTGTTCATACGACAGACGTCCCTGCACATTCGATCATTCGTAACAGTATATAACATGTCACGTACCAACTCCTCTCCCCTGTGGCAATGTGGGTGAACAACATTACGAGATGGAGGATTTGATAAATATTCCATAGCAATGGCACACTGATTAACTATTGCAGCATCCTCATCATCGTCGCCAAAATACTTCCACCTCTACAAAGTGAGAATAACGAAATGAATATACTGTTGATTGACTAATAATAAATATTAATGAGGGGAAGCTTCTTTGCTTACCATAGGTGATCGTTTAAAATTAAAACCCTTGCAAGTGCACAAGGCAATTGTACTACAGTGAGTATGGAAAGGGTTGTCGAACCTCAGGGACGGATTAATATTCTACCAAATTCAAGAGAAAAGCAGCAGTTTTTAATTAATCTAGAGAAAAGCAATGAACTTTAATTAAATTAAGCTGAGATTAATCAATAGGAGAAGTACCAAGGCTTTGAATCCACCACAATAGACTAGTGTATCGTCTCTCTCTCTCTTTTGAATTCAGATTTCCAGTTGGCTAGTGTATTCCTCTCGGACATACACTTGTCAATTCAAATTATAGTGCCCTCCTCTCGGATGTAACACATAAATCTATTAAAACATGGAACTGTGATCTATCTCTCTCGAGTATAAACCAATGAGACTTTATTAATATGTAACACTTCAGAGCCCTTACGTTCCTCTCGGACACGCAAGTGCTCTTTCAGATTGAAATCCACAAAGATCCACTCTTGTCTCTCTCGAGTACAAAGAATAAACTCTAATGAATTAGCTTTTATTGCATAACAAAGATTCATACACCAACTAGAATAAAAACATAATATGAGAGAAAGAAACAATACAACCAATCAGTTGGGTTTCATCTACGCCTTGGAAGAGAGTCTAGCCAAGCATGGGAAGAGAATCCATCAACAAGTTCTTCATCTTCTTCTTCTTCTTCTTCTTTTGCTCTAGCCTCCAAGGTCTCCAAAAGAACTCAAAACTTTATTCTTGCATACCCCATACGTTCTCCCTTAAGGCATATATATAGGGGTGAAGGAAAACCCTCAAATCCCCTTCCAAATCCAAGTCAAAATAGGCCTTATTTCAATTCTGCGTATACGGCGATCGATCGCTTTTCTGGCCGATCGATCGCTTTACTATTCATTTTGCAGCACGATTTTCCAATGGTCATAACTTTTCGTTCCAAACTCCGAATTACGCGCGGTCGGTGGCGTTGGAAAGCTGACTCCTTGAACTTTCACATGAGACTTGAATCAGTCCAATCCGATATTTGTACACAGAGTTATGATAATTTGACCATTGAAGTCCGTTTTCGCCATATTTTTGCATCTTTGCTCTCATTTCCTACAAAACCAAAAACTATATTAAAGTAGTAGTTATTCTAATCAAACACTAGCATAAATATAAGTTTAGGAGATAATAAAATGCATATTTCATGTATAGATCAATAGGGTCCATGGGTTCCCTCCTCAGGAAGTATCAAAAGATCCTCGTGTAATCAAATGTACGATGTCCTTCGGGTGTCTATCGTCAATGCGATTACACGACAGCCTCCATTACCGTGGTCGGCCGAGAAAAGGTAGAAGATATATAAGTAAGCAATGAGGTGCACCTAGAATATGTATATATAAGCATTCCCGGACTCACATGGAAACAGTACGAGAAAAGGCAATACTCACATAGAGAAAATTATTCACCACACACTCATGGCCTACATATAGGTCAGAGGAGTCACATGCATACAGGAGGATAAAGGACAATAATCACATGGAGAATAGTAGGCAGGACAAAAAAAATAGTTCACCACACACGAAGTCCACAAATGCATAAAGTGGATAACATCTTATACAACAGTCATAAAATCACAAGTTTATTGAAATCAATAGTGAGACATGCATCTAGATGGGCGGTTCTTCCCATCCCACAGGTTCTTCAACCACTGCTCAGCAAAATATTCATCGTCTTCTAGGTGCAGCCACAACTGTCTATTAGTCCCCGTCGAGAATAATGTTATTGCAAAACTGTACATTGGGTTAGAGGAGTCATATCCAGGGAGGCAGCGTAGTAAACAAAAACATCGGTTGATTTCATCAGTCTGTGCTTGCTTCTCTGCGAGCTTCCCCTCGGACAGCATACGATCATGCTTCTCGGCAAGCGCATTTCTTGCCATCATAGCGTCAGACAGCGACTGAAAGCCAGTTGATATTTCAGAAGAGGAGTAAGTCTTCCTCTTCGAAGTCTTACACTTGGCACCAGGGGTAGGAGGGGTAGTCCTGAGGGTATCACTGGTGGCGTGTGGAGGCATCTGTAGAGTTTGGGAAGCAGAAGAGTCGGCATTCGGAGGCTCCTACACACCAGAACATGAATAATGTTATTATCACAAATAATGTAAGACAGCTACAAATACATATCGATGACACGATACAAGCGGATGATGGTATAACAGTATCAAGGGTTCATGTTTGTGCACCTGAGATAGGTTGCAAGTAGGACGTACTGAGGGGCCAGGGCCGATTGGGCTTGCTTGGATATCACTATCAAGGAGGTTAGAGAATGAACGAGGATATGTGTTATCTCCCATATCCTCTCCCAAGTACTGATCAAATTCATTGGGATGCATCCTAGGGTGATCCTTGTAACACCCGAAAATTCTGTAAGTTTACCAAAATTGCTATTTTAGGAAACTGTTCTAAAATAGGAAAGTTTTGCTGCCGTTTTAAAATCTTTTAATCTCGTGTGTTGATTTGGTTTCGTGATGCTTATAGATTAGGCAGTACACCAGGGTGCGAGGACTAGCCCAGGCGCTGGGTTCAACCTAGCGCTGAGGCTGGCCTGGCGCCAGGGGCTGAGTACACCTGACGCCAGGAGTGGGGGCCAGGCGCCAGGGTGTGAGACCAGTGTGTAGAGACTCCTTTGAATATTTTAATTTACTAGATTGGATCATCGTAATGCAAGATGTTATATTTGGTAAGTTTTGAACATTGCATTCGCGGGACATCGGAGCCGTCCATCTGTGTGCCACGCACCGGGCGCAGGAACACCTAAGGGCCAGAACCACGTGGACACAGCGCCCTGGGCACTGTACACGTGGTTGACATGTGAATATTTGGTTAGGAGAGAGAGAATCAAGTAAATTTGGGAATTTTGAATTTAATTCCAAAACCGATTTGATTTTGGAGGGAAATTGAGATTCCTTAAATTTGGGAATTTAGAAACTAAAAGGAATGATTGGGGATGTGATTAGGGGTTCATGATGGGCTGTTACCAAATTAAGTGGGGGCGCCATGTGGCAAGAGAGGAGATTGTGCTAATTGGGAGTTAATCAAGGTTAATTAGCCTCGGCCAGTTTTTCCCTGCACAGACAGACCGCAGGAGAAAAATCGTAACTAATTCAAGATAATTAGGAAAAATATGATTCTAGTTGGGTTGGATTGTAGACTCTTTGGGGAATATACAGTAAACTTTTCAGGGCCAGATTCGAACTGTAAAAATTACTGTGAGACTCGAAAGTGTGCTGTTGTGCAGAAAATAAAGCAGTCAACCGGATTTGGTCAAGATCCCCACCTTAATCAGAGTATAACTAACTTGACTAATAGATTTGGTCACGTCCCTAATTGGGGGATCCTTCCTTTTTAAGTCAAGTTGTAGCCTTAGATTGAAAAGAAATCAATAGTGGGAGATGGTGAGTCAATTTGGAAATTGAATTGAAATTTCCTTGGGCGGTTAGGATGATGCATCTAAAGATTTCAAATCCTTAACTAATTGGGAAACCCTAACTAATTGGGAGAAATTGGAGGAGCACGTCCTTGACATGGAGTAGGGGCTTATTTTGGGTGAATCTTGGCCCTTGGATGTGGTGTTAATCAACGGTGGAGATAGATCTTGGTGTTTGGGGCTTATGCTATTTAAACACACCCATTGAGAGACCGGCCACTCTTTTAGACGTTTTGGGAGTCGTGCAAGTCAGCAAGAGCTCGTCCTCTCTTCTCCTCCTTCGATAAGTAGTTCCTCCCTCTCTACAAGTGGCCGTGGTGGTGGTGATTCGACGAAAAGAGGGTGGTGCATGTGGTGGTTGAAACTCGCGTAGAAGTGGTAAATCGTCAAAGAGGTAGGATGACTTCCTTTTCCCTACAACTTCTAATATTGAATTGTTGTTTATCATGACTCGTATGTCACGTGGATCATGATTATTGGTTTGATAATATTGCTGGTTATATTGATATTTGTGGTTTCTTGAATGAAATACTGATTCGTCTACCATGTGTGTAGAATATTGCTTTCATATGATCAATGTATATTCATCCTTCACATGCTAGACCATAGGAGGCATCCCCATCGTATTGGACCCTTGAATGTGCTTTGTCTCATGTTGTCGTATCCTTTTTTTTTGTTCTGTCCAAATAAAGTTGACACCTTTCCTAATCGAATTGCTTTGGGATTATGTTAAGTACGTCTCATCTCAAGTAAGTACTCATAATTTCAAGCCATATTCGTAGTATTGCTTCAAAACCATGGAGATTCATGTGTCACAACCTAATGATGTTTCAAAGAGCCTTTTTGTGGTCATCCAATTTCATGGCTAACTGAATTTAGTGTCTGTGATTAATTGTCTCTTGGTGGTATTAAGGGGAAAATACATGTGCAGGCGGATTTGAATGAAAGAGTAAATATAGTAAATTACTTAATTACAGATACCAATGGGGTCTGTAAAACACTTAAGAAGATGAGTTATGATGTCAGGGAGTTAGTATTAAGCATTAAAGTAAGTAACTATTAGTAGTTAAGCAAATCGGATCAAGTATGTTGCTCTCGGCCAGAACTGGTTCTGCGCCGATGAACTGTAATGAAAAATTAATAACTAATTATAAAAAATTCATAAAAATATGCTGTTAAAACGGTTAGAAACTAGAGAGAAAGGGATTTCAGATATAAAAATTTCAGAACATGATAAGCACTGGTCAGATCAGAATAATCGTAAGAAGTGGGCTGTTTGCTCTCGGCCAGGACTGTTCCTGCATCGACGAGCAGTGATCAAAAAATCATAAATAAATTTATATAATTCAGATAATTATGATTTTGGTTGGGTTAGAAACTAGACAATCAAGGCTATATGGGATAAAAATTTCAGAGAATTATTCGGGCTGGGTATTCAGTGACCGCCGATGGAAATTGGCTGTTATGTACTAGACAGATTACTGTAATTTGTATTAAAACCTAATTCGGTTTACTACTATACATTATAAGTATATATATATATTATAATGATCTGATTTCTATAATGTAAGACTCTAATGGTACAGGGTACAGTATTATTAGATTATGAGCATGAGTGGTGAGTTAAGGGTTACTGTCCAAAATTAATTGTCCCAAGTGTCCGAGTTCTTGAACGGCTTTTTGTCCAAGAAATTCTATCACAGATTCAGCACCTTGTGCACTATTGTTGACCAATTTCCGATAATGAGAACCTTCTATTCTGATTCAAGGGGATTGTCATATCTAAGGCTAGGTACTATGATGCGATTCAGTGTTCTGATTCTTGATAAGTCATAATTGGAGTCATCCGATGTTGATCATTCAGATTATATTTCTTGAGTACTCCTAAGTGAGTCAAATTTTTCCTTGGTGGTGTGGTGCACTACATGTCGTGAGTCTCATAAACCAACTTCGTGTCCACAAAGTTCTTGGATAGGGTCTGACTCTCTGAGCCCTACCATCTTGTTGCTTGTGACATAATAATCGTAGTGTCTTTTGATTCGGGGAATGGTCTTAACTAGGGCTATGCATGGTGAAGGTGGTTACTGAGTCATTCCTGATAAGTCTCAGTCTTGAATTATCCTGTGATTGAACATTGAGAATTCTTTGATTACTCCTTTGTGAGTCAAATATTGAAAGTTACTCTTTTGTGAGTCAGATATTGAAAGTTACTCCTTTCTGAGTCAGATATTGAAAGTTACTCCTTGGTGAGTCAGATATTGAAAGTTACTCTTTTGTGAGTCAGATATTGAAAGTCATTCCTTTGTGAGTCAGATTTTGAAAGTTACTCCTCTGAGAGTTTATTATTTGATGATGTTGGTCTGGGTCTCTGTTTGAGAGAACCCTGGTTAATTCGAGATGATTTCAGTTCTATGTAAACTGGTTCTCCACTAGGAGTCCTGATGAACACTCTTAGTTGGATTCATAGTATGCTCACGAGCCATTGCTAGATCTTGTGAGATCTCAGATTATATATGAACCTCTGTAGTTCAGCCGATGACGGCAACGCGTGCGCTTTAGATTGTATGACATTACGGAAGGTCTGCAATCTCCGCCCATTGTGCCCGTAAGCACCGATGGGGCCAGCATCCCTAGACGCATGGCCGGGTTCCTCTGTAGAACCTCTAGGATGATCTGGTAATTGATGTCCATAGGGGAAGTGGACTGAACAGAGAGTAGAAATTGTTATCTCCGACACTCTGGATGTTTGGAGTCAGTATTCTTATTGATCTTCCTGACGCTCTGTACGCTTGGGAACTGAGTTATGTTTATCATTTCTATTTTACTCTCGACGCTCTATACGTTTGGAGTCTGAGATTGATGTTTATCTATTCTTGACCGCTGATAGTCTTTGATATTGATTTTGGAGTAGGTAAGTGAACCCTGTATTTACTCTACCTGATATTCTTAAATGTGTCTTTAATGCTCATTTCTACAGTATTCTATTTTATTACTTGTTGTGGGTTTTTCTTGGCTCCTACTGGGTATTTCTTCCGAAATACTCATGCATCTCTCGATGCAGGAATTAAAGTGGAGAAGAACTAGCAAGGTTCGTGTTTGGAGCCAGATGACGGAAGTTGATAAGATGTGGATTTATTTATCATTTTTATTTTCTGTTCGCGGAGAACTTATCAGCCTGCGTGCTGAGTTTATTTTGATGTTTAATGAATTGTTGGCTGGATTATTGTAATAGTGTAATTTGTTTTATTATTTAAGATTTTTGTATAACAGATATTGGTTAAGCATTCTGGAACGGAGTAGAATTGTGATCGAGTATTCGGTCGCGACCCGGGTTTCAGCCTCATTACCTTAATTGAGTTAGTGCTTCCGCGCATTATTCGAGGTTTTGAAATTCGGGGCGTGGCAATCCTCATCGGTACCGTGTGAACGATCCAGTGGCAGCTATGCACTGGGGGGCACCGGATTTTTTGGCCGTCCATGATAAGCCTGACTTCTAGTAGCATGGTTGCCATCGAATATTATCGATAATAGACCCTCCATCTCTCTCGAGTATCCCCAAGACTTCAATCTCATGGCCTTCAGGTGTCTCTGTGGCAGAAGGAGATGAGAGTTAGATTGGCAACGAAACATCCTGGGTTTGAGTTTGCAAGAAATTCAAAATTACGGTTACGGAATAAAATGTTAGACGATACGCACCTGTCTAAAAATCTTCCAAAAATCAAGATTTTCGGAAGTATATGTTTGTGTTGCTTCGTTATACCCACAACCAGTGTAATCTAACATCCACTTCCATGTATTGTAGAGGTACCTAGTCTTGTCATAGTGACTGCATATTTTTTCTTCATTCACAATTATACCCTTCTTTGCCAACTCTTTGCTTACATAGTCGTAGCCTCCGGGTTGAAGACCCTTACCCTTACGAAATCCCGCCATAAGTGCTTCGGCATACGATCTGATAAATGCATAGTGCTCTTCCTTGTTCCGCTCAACCTGTTTGACATAGGGTGCGTTTGGAAACTGATAGCGATGGTGGGTGGTGGCCGTCGACGGGTGGCCGGCGACGACGGCGGTGGTGGTCGACGACGATGGTGGTGGCCGGTGACGTGCAGTGGCCGACGTTGGTGGTGGGCGGTGGGTGGTGGTAGTGGTAGGTGGTGCCGGCCGTGGGTGGTGGCCAACGACGATAGCGGTGGTGGTCGGTGGCGATGGTGGTGGTGGGTGGTGGTCGGCGACGGGCAGTGGCCGACAATGGTGGTAGGCGGTGGGTGGCGACGATGGTGGGCGGTGGCAGTGGTGGTGGATGGTGCCGGCCGTGGGTGGTGGCAATGGTGGAGGTGACGAAAAAAAAAAATTCAGGCTAATGCTCATTCGAATGAGAATCAGCAAAATCACCTCTTTCAGGGGTGATTTACTGATTTTTTTCAGTTTTCACCGTCAGGAGGGAAAATCGAACAAATCAGTAACCAAACACACTATCAGGTGATAGGTGAAAATAGGTGATTTTTTTCACCTATCACCATTAGCAGCTCCTATCAGTAAAATCAGTAAACAAACATGAATCAGAAGAATCAGGCCGAATGAGCTTGATTTTTTTCAGAGAATCAGTAAACAAACGCACCCATACTTTGATTTCTTGGCTGGGCTTGCCATCTATTCCACACAAGAAGAAGCATATGAGAAGAGAGATATTGACGTAATCGAGTACTTGATTTATGTGTCTACCGTCTACCCGATTACTCGTTCTCGAGCCAGCTACATCATATAATCACGATAACCACATGGAAATCGAGTAATCGAGTAATCGGGTAGACGGAAGACACAGATCGAGTAATCGAGTACTCGATAGATCCATGTACCGTGTACCCGATTACTCGATCGTCATACACCTACGTCGTGTATAATCACGATAACCACATGGAAATCGATTAATCGAATAATCGGGTACACGGTAGACACATATATCGAGTAATCGAGTACTCAATTTATGTGTGTACCGTGAACCCGATAACTCGATCTCGAGCCATCTACGTCGTATAATCACGATAAGCACATGGAAATCGAGAGATCGAGTAATCGGGTAGACGGTATACACAGATCGAGTAATAGAGTACTTGATAGATCCATGTACCGTGTACCCGATTACTCGATCGTCATCCAGATATGTCGTATATTCACGATGACCACATGGACATTAAGTAATCGAGTAATCGGGTACACGGTAGACACATATCGAGTAATCGAGTACTCGATTACTCGATTTATGTGTGTATCGTGACCCCGATTACTCGATCTCGAGCCAGCTAAGTCGTTTTACGATTCACGATAACCACCAGGGGAATTGAATAATCGAGAAAATCGGGTAGACGGTAGACGCATATATCGAGTAATCGAGTACCCAATTACTCGATTAATCGATATCCATGTGGTTATCGTGATTATACGATGTAGGTGGATGACGATCGAATAATCGGGTACACAGTATATGGATCTATCAAATACTCTATTACTCGAATACTCAATTCCCCCGGTGGCTTATCGGAAGACAGTCCGATCGGCTCAAAAAAAAAGAAGTATTGATTAATAAAAAAAGGGATCGTGTAAGAGGTGAAAATATAAGAAAATAAAAACCGTTAAAATTGACAAAAAAGAAGCAGATCGACCGAAAATCGTTAAACGAAGAGGCAGTACATATGCATTCACCCGCATAATATTCATTCGTCTAATCGTCAACGAATATGCATCTTTTATATATTTTTTTAGAGCTTCAGTAACATGCAATGAGCTCACACATATGCGGACTCATGCTCACATGTTTTGGGAAAAATTACAAGGAGAAAGGCATATAATATGACAGATTCAAATTCAAAATTCAAACAACCAGGGCCGTGTGCTTACCAACATGTCAATGAAAAGAGACGGTCTTCGATGACGGTGCGACGACAGGAATTGCAAGAGAGAGGGGAGCTTTCAAATGCTTAACTCAGGAAAACTCTTTAGGCTGCACTCTGTTCACCCCATGTATATTTCAATAGCTAAGAGATTAAGTGGTATTCTCTTGTCAACAGAATAGAGCAACCGAACACAAGAGAAAACAACTATTCCAGGCAGCATGTAATTTATATGCAGTATAAAATATATCAAAATTTTATATTTGTATTGTCATTACAAGGTAATATAAATTTGATTAATACTAAAAAACTTAAACATTTGAATACTCAATTCATAATCTTGAGATCATTCTATTCTTTCCATATATAACTTTCTTTTCCTATGAATCCATGAATAAATTAACTCCAGTCAAATTGCAGGGTCTCCCGTCCAACTCGTCTATAATTCATCTTTTGCGATTTGTTCAGAAGCTGAAGTATCTCCATCGGCATTTTTGACATTGGCCTTTATGAACGATGCGAAGTCTTTTAAGCTAGATTTATTAGAAAGTTTAATCTGCATATTCAAATTAACACAAGCAATTAAATTAAGTCAACAGCAATGAAGAACTTTAAAATTTTACAAGTTCATTTACCGGCTTTGACTTTTCTCCAGATTTGTAAAATAAAATAGTGGGGTAGTCATTGGTCTGCAAGAGTGGAAGGAGCACCAAGTCAGCATGTTCATCTTACATTCTATTGACTCATAAACAGATTTATCTTTGTAAAAGCTGAGCCAAGCCCCAGATAGTTGAGAAGGACAAATGACGAAACTGGCATTAATGATTAAATGTTCCCACTACGTTTCTGACATGACAAATTCCAAAAAGAAAATGAAAAAGAAAAACACATAATCAATGTTACTGAGTCACAATTGGCAGGATAAATCATCGATGCTGATAGACATGAGAATGGCACAATCAAATGCCGGAGAAAATATTAATGCTAGGGGCTAAACTATTTATCCTCAACAATAGAGATGATAGTGAAAGGATTTTATGCAACCTGGTATTGATTGTAGAGCCCTCGGCACGCATTTTATATTTATGTTAGATGTAGATCATGCGCACAGAAAGTAATAGGTGATACATAGAGATTACTGAAGCGAGAAACTGCTCAGTATATTTCCCAATGATCTTTCCTTTCTTTAATCTATCAAGATACTAGAAGCACATACCTCCAGCCTTGGATGTTCATTTGAAGAAGCATCTATTCTGGCAAATGTAAGATTAGCAAGTCCCTTAAAATGCTTTGCCAGCTTCTCTATCTGCTTGCTCATGGCCTCACAAGTAATGCACCAAGGCGTATAAACCTTAAATTTCAAAACCCACACGTATAACTCATTTCAGGGGCAAAAGAGTGTACAACCAAAAAAAACAGATTTTCAAGATCAGAACCAAAGGAACATTGTAAGTCTACTTCAGACAAAAAAGTGTATGGTAATAAAATGTTCATTACGATATTAGATAAAATAGTGGCATCATTACTCCATAATGAAGAGATATAGGGCCTTATGTGACTCTAACCTCTAAGAAAACATTCTCAGAATTGCTCAGGACCAAGGAGTCAAATGTCTTCCCAACAACTGCCTTCACAATTCCTGTCTGAATATGTCAAGAGAAGCAAATAATCTCATCAAACCAATAGCTACTTGCTTTGAGGTAATGCTTACTTCTAAACGTGGTGAGAAGGACAAAATTCATAAGACAGATAAGTAGCTAGATGTTACAATACTGCTAATTCAACAAGAATAAGAAAGCAACAGTTGTACCCACATATACCAGATGGATGAGGGCTATAATTAGTAACTTTAATCCCTCACTATGAAATCAAAACAGATATAACTATCACGCAGAACTAGCTGATCCTGTATGTTCGCTCTCAATCTTTGAAGCAGAACCAGTTTATTAGTCAGTCTGATGAGGCCCTACAGACATATAGGTCATTCAAGAGGCCATGCTGTATATTTATGGTCTCAGGCCTCCCACTGCCACATTAAAGAATATCAAAGGATAGAAACGGGCCACTGGTCAAGGACTTCCAGAAACACGAAGTGAACTTCTAACATGAGCTATGTTAATCCATTACTGTTAAGATTACCAAATTAAAAATTGAGTAGGAGTTTAAGTACAGTATCTGGAACTGGCTGAGACTTGTAATATGGTGAGAGTTTGCCGTGCAATAGTTTTGAACAAAATTCCTACAAGAAACATGTGCAGAAGACATTGAGAACTACATTTCAAAGTTAATATCTAATCTGAAAGATATTCGACCAGAGCTCTTACTTCCACATTTTCTGGCGTAGGTTCAGCCTCCAGCAGATATTTTGACCCAACCTTATTGTCCATTGCTATTACAAGGGGTCCCTCTGGTTCGAGACCAAACAGAGTAAAAAAAGGTTTTGCAAGATTGTCCTCCTCTGAATCAACGTATATGAACATTATCTGCATTTCAAGGGACAAATAAGAACAAAATTAGATCAATGCACAGTCTTCTAGCAAGGGATTGCTACATACTTCACCAAGCATTCCAATAAGTAGAATTTTTTATTGTCTACTGACACTAGACAATGAAAAGCGTACCTTTGATACAAATTTTCTGGCGACATCTTGGAAAGGTGCAAGAAGCTTGTTGAAATCTTCCGCCACAGCAAAAATGAATATCTAATAACAATCGAATCAAGACAACATAAGTAAACAACTAAGCCGACATTTGAAGGCTGATTAAGTTATGCATTACAATATACAGAAGGCATTATAAGAAGAGGGAACTGAACCAGGAAGGAAACCAAAAAGAATACCTGAAGTTTAATGGGACTCGAATAAACTCTAACTGAATTAAGTTCAGTTAATTTGGTAACTAATGGGAACTTATTGTAGTTCAAGAACTCTAATATTTTGCTCTTCTCAAGGAGACCACCTGCAAGAAGCCCTCGAAATGTGAGAGATGTTCGTATGAAAAGCACTACCACTTAGCCGCCTCAAGGCTGAAAATACGTGTAAGTGTTCAGGAGAGACAGGACTTGCCATATGCTATATATTTTTCAGGTTCACTTTTGATTAGGCCAATGAAATTATCTTTGGGTTTTATAACAGGGAAAAGAACAGCTGCAACTTTGAGGTCGGTAGTTTCAACAAACTGAATTTCATCGTCAGAAATTGCGGCTTTCACAAATTCGTCATAGTCAGAGCCCTGTCAAAGAAGAATTGCAAAAATAACTGAAATAGAATATAGCAATACAAAAGTTCAACATGCAAATATGACCACATTCCCAATCCTTAAGCAGATTTAAAGTCCATCAGGAACAAAAAAAAACCCACTTTATCACCCTTTCACAGGGAAGATGGTATGCAATTGAAATTCTTAATATGGTCTGAATAGTAACTAAAGAAAGCAGAAATGAACAATTACAACCACTAGTGCAGGACATGGGCTGATGGCAAAAAACTGATGTCAATTAGGTTATTCTAGAGGATGCCAATGGTATTAAAAGTTTAACATCTGAAACAAATCCATGAACTAAAAGGGCTGAACTGCAATCAATTCAAAAATTATACAACTACCTGAAAGTTTCCAAATAGACCAAGCACTAAGGTCTGGTGCTTCTGAAGGATCTCTTCTGCAGCAGCAGTGGAGGATAGTCTTAGAAGAGGAGCACCCGTTTTCTTCCTAGCCCAAATTACTATATCATTCCTGGTGTAATTTTCAAACCAAAAATAAGTAAACAAAAAAAAAATCAATTATGTAGCGCTCAATCGTACCAGAATTAAATCATAAAGTAAGAATTGTGACAACAAGCGACCAATTCAAGTTAACCATACATACATTTTTTTCATAAAATATGTTGTCCATAGACAGCATTCAGGAAATATTTCAACAATCATACAAATATAACCGTCCACAGTAATCAACAAAACCATAATGGGATAACAATATAACAATGACATCCTCAATACTGCATAATGCTAACTACAGCATAACGTAAAGCGTAGTTCAGCTGTGCTCTCAAAGCACACTTCTTGAAAATATAATGCATAAATTAGTTGTAATATTTTTCTCTGTTTTTTTTTTAAAAATTAACACTCTAAACTGCTATAACCTCAATAGTCCTTGATAAGAGAGACTACTATACTGATGGATGACAAATGTATTCCCTCCGTCCGGAACTAGTAGTAAAATTTGGTTTTCCAAAACGAACTGATTTTAGTTCATTTTGGATCATTATGGAAAACCAAATGTTGTTACTAATTCCGTCGGAGGGAGCGGAGCATCAGGATACTAAGATTAAGTGGAAAGAAAGGATCTTTTACGTAGTGAATCCGCCGGAGTACACATGAGCAGTCCCATTGACGAAGAGGATCAAAGTGGGGAACCCCTTGATACCCAGAATCGAAGCCGCCTTGGTATGTCTCTCAGCATCCAGCTTCGCCAGCACGAGGGAGCTCCCCATCATCCTCAAGGTCGTGGCGGCCTCGGCAAAATGGGGCATGATCTCGGCGCTCCGGATGCACCAAGGCGCATAACCCAGGACCAAAACATACTCGTTACCGTCGACCACCTTCTGGGCATTCTCGTTGGTCAGGTGGAGGACAATCTGCTGGGCTTTGGAGAGGAGATCGGCCTCGGAGGGCTTGTCACTGTAAGCAGCGTGGATCTTGTCCTCTTCCTCGTCGACGGCGAGCAGCTCCTCGAGTTCCGCCAAGTCGTCGGAGTCATGGGAGGCGAGAATTGGGAGAGAGAAGGACAGGAGGAGAAGGGAGATGGAGATGAGCTTGGGATTCAGCATTTCAAAACTGTAAATTTGGAAACAATTGGGAAGGGCTGTGACTGAAGAAGCAGCAGAGGAGGTGCTGCGGCGGCGTCCGTACGGGTGAGCTTGAGCGTGATGGAAATGAGGACGCAGCAGCGACGCGGCAAATGCGCCGATTTCCGCGGGGCACCGAATCAGGATTTGGGGCGTGAACGCGTTCGTGTTCGCACGCGGCGGCAACCTTGCAAGAGGGGCACTTTCGGACATGCGCGAAGGATGCTTATTGGGGGCCACCGCGGGTCCCACGGAGGTAGGAGAAATTGGTGGGTGTTCCCGGCGGATATCCACCGGTTCATAGGAGCCGTGCCCTGTTACTAGAGGTGGCAATGGGCCCGGCCCGGCCCGCTCGTGTAAGGGCCGGGCTCCATAGGGAAGGTGGGTCAGGTCAGGCCACGGGCCCATCCGGGCCATAACCCAGATATGAACCAACCCTGTTTTTTTAAAAAAATTAATATAAAATTACCCACCGATGGATGATCATCCAACCGCTCATAAAAATAGCAGTTAAAAATAGTTAGTAGTTGTTGGATGATCATCCAACAGATATAAAAAAAAATTATTAAAAATCATTGGCGACTGTTGGATGACCATCCAACAACTCAAAACAGAGAGCCTCAGGGGCCGTTTGGGGCGTGATTATTGCAAAAATATCCAGACTATATATTGGATATATACTGTAGCATCCATGTGGATTTTTAAGTATAGCAACTTTTAATCATGATCCAATTGGATGATCATATAATGGAAAAAATTTTATTTAGGGGCCGTTTGGGCAAAACATCCACTCTCATGTTTGGACAGGAAAAATACATGGATGCTACAAGGATCAAAAAAATCCACTAAGGGGCAGTTTGGGGCGTGATTAAAAGCAAAACATCCAAATGGAATATTTTGCTACACTGTAGCATCTGGATATTTTATATATCCAGCTGAAACACCTCAGGACGTGTTTTCAGCTGGATGTAAAAATCCACCTGGATGCTACAGTAGATATCCAGAATCTAAATATTTGCTTATAATCACACCCCATACGCCCCTTAGGGGCCGTTTGGGGCTTGATTATTGCAAAAATATCCAGACTGGATATTGGATATATACTGTAGCATCCATGTGGATTTTTACATCCAGCTGAAACACCTCAGGAGGAGTTTCAGCTGGATATATAAAATATCCAGATGCTACAGTGTAGCAAAACATCCCATCTGGATGTTTTGCTTTTAATCACGCCCCAAACGGCCCCTTAGACTGCCCTTAAAAATTAATTATTTTTTACCATTTTAAGACATATTTATGTCATTTTACTATTTTAGAGGTATTTTCATTAATAAGATTTTATTTTAATTACATTTACAAAAAAAAATTGGGCCAAAGGTCGGGCTTTGATGCTGATTGCATCATCGTGATCCCCTCTAGAGTTCATAGACTTAATATAATAATACTTGATGAGGACTATGTTGTACTTGCTCGGCTAATGTTGTTTTATCTTCCTCATAGATTTTGCGGAAGCTTTGCACCACCACTAAAAAGCTAAAAAACTAAGTAATTTTATTGTGCATATTATAAGCGTTAACATTCTAAAAGGTTGTGCTCTCCCGAGTCCAGGGTCATACCCTTTTCGAAGGCCTGACCCTGACCCTGACCCTGACCCTGACCCTGGATACTCAGCATCTTTCATTAAGTGCCTCCCAGACCCAAGCCTGTGTAAATCATCTTTCATCCCGTGCAATCGAATGGCTCTTTTGTGCCCCGTTAACCTTATCAAATGGCACTCTTTTTTACTGTATCAGGCTCTGTTCTCTGATGACAAGTACGTATTTCCCGTTCCAGTTACAACTTTCAAGTTGGTTTTACGTTCATCTCGATTTAGCAAAATCAAGGGATATAATTTGGCCATCAGATAGGAGCGAAAGATATTTGAATAATCAATATCTCCAAACAGAAGATTTTCATTTGAACTATGCACTAATCATCACTTGACCAAACCCCACATCCACAAAATACCTTTCTTTGTTTCAAAAACTAAAACACTTAAACAAAAACAAAGCCTAGGATGGAAGGCAGTAGTATGGTTGTAATCACTACATTTCATATAATAAAATGTAACCCACCACATCATGATGTCCAAAAAAAAATGTTATGGAAAGTGCATAAAGATACAAAATCGAATAGAGATAAGGCCTCATAGAGAAGATTAGTTTGGCAACACGGATAAATTCAGACATATGCTTGTCATTTTCAAAGTATAATCATCGGCCATTGAAAATTCTCTTAGTTAAACCATCAATTACATGGGAGATCGATGATGATTGAAAAACCACAAATGAAAACACAAAGGGTAAAAAGATTCAAATTTTTCGAAGAAAATGATAAACACAGATCAATTGGAGGACTCAGCATATGGGTGGTGATATATCAGGATGGTCGGCAAGGCGAAAACGCCATTACGACGAACGAGACCTTATCACAATAATCGTCATTGTCCACGAAGGAACCTAGAACCAAAAACAAGCTACTAACTTACCAGTAGCCAGCAAAAGCTTGCGGAGGAGGCAGGCTTCAGCGCGGCTTGAAGCTCATACTTATAGGAATGGCCATCAGAAAGAACTAGGGTTTCCCTTGTCATCGCACAGCATGGCCTTGTACGCAGGCGGAGTAATCTGCACTTTTGCAGGCCCTTTCAATGGCCCAATACCATGTCAAAGGCCCAGATATTTCTTAACAGACCACGTCTCCAAATCGGCCCATGTCATATCGGATCCTAATTTAAAGTAATAAAGTAAGGGTACGATACGACAATAATACGCTTAAGAAAAAAGTATAAATATATACGGTAAAACATAGGAAAAGTAAGGGAGGATATAAGAAATACTCCGTTCGAAATTATTATTATTATTATAATTATATAATGAGGGATGTCTGAGTCCTTGGATTGGTGTAGAAGGGGCAGGTCACCAATCCCCTTGTGTGAAAACTTTGGATGTTAAAAAAGTAAGGGTAGTCGTGAAAAATCCCAAATATCCACCATCCAAGAGGATTTTTGGGGTTATCCACTAACCAACTGAAACACCATGCACGTTTTGAGTGCTAAAATTGAAACACCGATCGCTGGTGGGTGGTTGCAGTTTCTTCAGGTTTGTGGATAAAATGCCATCTGCTCAAGTCTACCTGAGACTGAGAAAGGGCCAGACAATTAATGACATTAGCGAGGGCTTACTGGAAGATTGTGCTCAGCTTGTGAAAGCTAATTCAATTCAAGGCAATTGTTTTGCATCTTACTTTTGTTTTTGCACATTTGAATGTCTATCTTGCATTTCTTAATTATATATATAATGTACAAAAACACCAAATTAGGTTTCATATAGGTGTTTCTGTATATTGTTCATGCTCCTGGGTAAAACAAGACTGGATTTAACTTTGTGATGGAAAATGGCTATATTAATATTTCATGTGCAACCATAATGTCATGTCATACAGTCAATCAACATAATTAGAAAGGTATATGATGAATGGAGTTGAATCTTTTTTATCATTGTCCACTCTTCAGAAAGTTGCATCAGAAAAGGCATCACGTAAAAACTTGCCACTATGTTTCTTTGTATGGATTTTGTAGTATTTTGATTCCAATACTAGTCAAACGTAGTATATAATCCAAGCCGTAGACCCAGATAACTGGGATAAGGCGTATGATGATGATGACAGTGCTAGATATGTTAGTTCTTTGCACTTTTATCTTCCAAAAAATGAAAAATGAATTGCACATTCATTTGTGTATTCATCCTGACTAGCCAGGTAACAAGGTGATTAACGTCGATGTTGTTTATACTCCTTGGTCCAATTTAAAGAAGACCCCTTCAATGGATGTTGGGCAAGTTGGTTTTTACAGTTCTAGATTGGTAAGTGATCTCACTACAAAATTCATAATGTGTATTTGTGTCTCCAATCCCTAGATGTAAACAATCTCTCTTGATATTGATGAGTAAATTGTGTCTCCAAGATGTTTCTCATCTTTTATATGATCCCTTTTACACACTGGGTCCATTCTTTAGTGTCACCAGTAACCTTGTCTTTACTTCTTTTACATTTCTTCTTCACCTCTTTGATTAAGATCCTTGACAGCTTCTTATCCTTCAAAAATTAGATCATTTACCATGTGATATATCATGTGTTTAAGGCTTATATTCATTTTTTCTGGTGATGATTCATGTCGTTGTGCTAGTTCACCACAAAAGAATCTTGCGCTGCTTGCTTCTTTATGAAGTTGTTAATATTGTTTGTAGGTTCGAACTGTGAGTTGAAAAGAGAAAAAATGAGATAGTGAATAGATTGAACAAAACGAAAGTGGAAAGGAAGCTAGACTTAAGAGGTACGTCAAACACTGTCTTCCTGCGATAAATCATTGAGAGAGTTTCATTGTAATCACAAAATATGATGCTATTGATGCAGCTGATCGAGAAGCTCTCGTTTGTTCAGAGAGGGCAGAAAGAAAGATAAAGGAAATATTTCATTCCACTAAAGTCAAGAGCATTTATTTCTGGAATCTTAGTCCTGTGGATGAATTCATAATGTACATCCATTGGAAGCATATACATAATATGAGTTTTTCTCTTTTCGTTAAATGGTCAATATTACTTTAACTGATGATACATTTGCTGGAGCATGCAGAAAAGACGCGACGAGATGGAAAGGCTTGAGAAGGAGAAACAGGCAGAAAAAACAAGCCACAAGGGCTTGATGGTCTTGGAGAAGATGCATCTAACAAGCAAATTGCAGCTGCAAGCAAATCATTGCAAGAACTGGAAGAGGACTTTATCTGAATTATAACTTCATCGCAGCTTCTGTTTTGCACACGGAAATAGAATTTCAAAATTGCTTCCATTTCTGCTCACTGCCGCTTGAAAGATTGAATGTTCATAAGTAGCTATTACAACCTCAGGCTTGTGCAAGGTGACCAAAGTGATCAGAGACAGTTTGTGGGTCATTTATCTTCACAGTTTACCCAACAATGTTATTGTCAAGGTTCTACAACATTTTAATCTTCCGTTTGATTTGGCATTTTTTTTTCCAAACAGCTGCCCCATGGGCACAGTGACACCCCACACTCACACCTAAATAGTAGGCCCATGGCTAAATACCCCTTTCTAATATGCGCGTTTGAGAGATACATTTCATTTTCATTTACCTTTAGTAGGTGAATGGTCATAATGATCATTTTTATTCTTGATGTGAATGTCATTTTACTTGTCAAATAGGTTTTTAAATGGGAATTTTGTGACGAATGACCATACTTACCCTTCCATCATTCATTTCTTCCTTTTGAATCACCACAACCCATACTTCAATCATCAAATTAAAATTAAATTTTTTTCCTTTCCTAAGATCATCGTATGGCTTCCCAAACAGCCCCTACGACCTGAGGCCAGGGCTCTCTCCTTAGTAGTGGAGAAACTCTAACAATATGCTACTGCACTTTTGGGGTGATTTTGCAGTTGATTTGCTGCCACTAGCTAATGATGTGGTTTTCAATTTTCTTAGTAAAATAAGGTCCCTTATACTCCATTTGAAAATAGTGTATATTTTAAAAAAAGTGTGTTCAGGTTTAGCGTGTAGATTTGAAGATCTCATGTGACTCTGCTTTAAAGATTATCTCCAAGCCCACTGATTTTGTTTTGTATTTTTTATTTATTTCTTATTTTACCCCTATCATTTTTCACCTATTCCATTTTGATTGAAGGGCACAAAATATTATTAAAGATATTTGTCAGCATAACTTTCTTCTCTCTCCTCGATTTTCAGGATTTCCTGACAGCAAAAGCTCTTCCACTTGAGAAGTTATTACCTGCGCGCCGCGCATGGTAACAGTGTGCTCATCACCAATGGGTGATGAGCACGTCTCCCTGCTTGTGGGTCCCTTTGGGGCAATCATTACAAGCAGGGGAGAGGTGCCCATCACCCATTGGTGATGAGCACACTGTTCCCCCTGCGCGGCGCGTAGCCAATAATTTTCCCTTCCACTTTGCGCATAGCCAGGTGACTTTTGGTGGGGGGCCTGCACTCTAATAAAAACAAGTTTTTTCTTATATCGGAAGAGTAAATCCGAACGGATGGAGTACTATATTTTCTTCGGCATCCAACTGCCCCTTATACTTTATAGCTCATGTGAGGGCCCATAGTTCATAGTTCATAGTTCTTGTGATGTCCCATGTAGGGCCGTTTGGGGCGTGAAAAATCAGTTCCATCGAGCTGAAAAAATCCAGCTGGTTAAGGATTGTTGGGATAATTCACTAACTAGCTGCATTTTTTTCAACTAGATGAAGATGATTTTTCACGCCCTAAATGGCCCGCAGTCGCTATATTCCAAGTGGCCTTTCCCTCTCTTTTCTATCTTCACCTCAATGTCCATGAGTATTTTTCTCTACTTCTTAGCTCTTATCCGCTTCTAGTCCTCTTATTTTATCCAAACAGAACATTTTTCCCCTTTTTATCAAACCATCTCCCTTAGTTTATTTCTTATGTGTGGTCCCTTATGATATTCTTCAAATAATATTTTTGTTTATGTACACAAGCATTTGTGTGGATTGGCAATGGCATGGCAATAAAATTGTTGGAATATAAAATGAATGAGTAAAGATTTCCATTTCCTAACGGTTCTAGCTTTTAGGAAACTTGGTTAACCTTTATGTCAGAGCTTCACGTTATGGAAGGTCCTAGGTTTTATTCGTGAGAGGCTTTTGTACCCCCATTATGTCCATGTGCTTCACTTAATTTTGTACCCCTAATTCAGCTTGCATGAGTCGAGTCGCATGCAGCTTGCATGAGTTAATTCATCTCGAGCCGTCAAATCTCGACTCGATGGCTGGTGTCAAATTAGTGGGCAGGTAAGTGTGAATCACCGCCCACCCCTAGTGTCCTCAGATCAATCAAGATCTGACAACTCAAGATTGGTCGGGCTCATGCAAGCCTGTGTAAAAAGAGTCTCATTTAAACTTTTCCTTAATAAAAAGGGGAATATATTTAGAAATGAATATTTCCATTGACATGATTGGTGTCTCCCTACAAAAAGGTTAACAATTTAACTTCTACCATAGGTTGATATGAGTACCAATTATGGCAAAAATCGCATCTTAACCTGATATTGTATAGTAGAACTTTGTTAATCATATAAGTATGAGTCTTACATCCTTGCATTTTGCACATGTTGCTGAGTTGGTCTTCAACTTTCCGTGTAAGGGTTGAAGCTTCAACACTAGTGTTGTCATGTGTGCGTGAGCGGTCCACAGCGTAGTTTTTTTTTAAAAAAAAAGAAGTTATCCACTGCCTTGAGCAGTTGTAGCAAAAAAAACATCTCATAAAGAGAACAAAAGGTTTGAAATAAATTACTCAAAAAATAAAGTTTACAAAGCCGAACAATGCAAATACCGACGAACACCGTCCCGTATGAAATCAGCCATGATAGGCATTAGGCAAAAGTATTGACCACCCACCTGCCTGGTTGGTGTAATGAATAGTCCTCTTTTTGTTATGTGTTGGTAGAATGAATATGCACAATAAAAGTTGGAGTTGTTTAGCCGAAACGTTTTAATGTCATGCAGAATTCAACTACACAGCCAAAAACCACCGCCACGCTGAAAGCTCCCTATTTTGGCAGCAGGGAATCACAGCTCTCACTCCTTTCTCACTCACCCCGTGACCACACTTGAGCTCCTTCCACACAATTGATAGCGATGGATGCCAAAGATCTCGCCTTCTGATCCCTTCTTTAATGCAATATTATTACTCTCTCTCTCTCGCACAAATGAGATACTAATGAGATATTATCCTCACTTGTTTCTTTTCGTGTGCTTTTTTTAATAAACCAAACTTGGAGTCTTCCGAGTGGCTCCAAATCCAATCTACAGAACATATACCGTTGTGCCATGAGCCTAGAAGGTACATGGCATATATGCGTCAAAGTAAACCCAATGGGAAAATGTCTTATATATCTAAATGTTCCTGAATTAATCTGTGCCTCAGCACCATTATCCTCCATAATTTGTCCTCACTGAAAAAGTGGTGAGGAAGAGGGTCGGATTCTGTGCCACCTTGCCATTTAATAGCCTTTTCAGCCATCTCTATCCTCTAACGAGGTTTATAACTTACATGTCTATGAGTCTATCTATATAAGAAAGAGAGGGAGAGAGAGGGCGGCACCTTGCATTGCTAACAGTTGGCAGAGCAGACCGTGTTCTGCTCCAGTTTGTTGCCGAAAAACTCAAATCCTGAGAATTCCTGGTATTCATTTCCTCTGGATCTTATCCCATTTTGCTTTCGATTTAGGTGTTAGTTTGGTTGATTTTCTCATTTCTTTTGCAAGATCTGTCAACAAAGAGAGAGAACTCTTTAAAGAAAGTAAGGAAAGATGTTGGAAGGCAAAGCTCTTGTCCAGGACACGGACATGCCGTTGAAGATGCAGCTGCAAGCCATGACCTGTGCTTCCAAGGCTCTCGATCTCTATGATGTTTGTGACTGTACAAACATTGCTGGCCACATAAAGAAGGTAATAAAGAGATCGAGTTATGTCTATACCCAGAACTGCAACCATCCCCATTTTTAAAGTACTCGTGTGTAGCTACTATTCGAATGTTCATGGCAGGAATTCGACAAGATTTATGGTTCAGGGTGGCAGTGCGTGGTGGGTTCCAACTTCGGTTGCTACTTCACTCATTCTCAGGGAACTTTCATCTACTTTTGCTTGGAGACCCTCAATTTCCTCATCTTCAAAGGAGCCTCCTAGTACTAGAATATAATACTAGTCCTTTTCTATCATCCCCCTCCCATAGTATAGTTTGGTTAATGGATGCACAATCCAAAGACCAATTTGACTTTATGTAATCATCTTTCACAAGTCTTAGGATGATCAGCATCCCAAAATAACCTGATCCTTCTATAATTTCCTTACAGCAAAAATGATGTACTAGGTTCTCTCATCTCACATCTCGTTCCTCCTGTATATATGTATAACTTAATTATATTTTTCTTTTTTATTGGTTTTCATTCATCTACAGCATGCAGTTGGAATTGAACCTCTATGAAATGATCATGGTGTTAGATGTGACACGTTTTCGCTTGACAGACAAGCGTGTCTCCCCTGTCCTGGAGGAATTGATCATTTGCAAAATAATTGCCCTCTACCAAATCAATGGATAAGAAGAATCTAGGTGTCCTAGTGGGAAGAAAAGTGCCAAACTAGAATTATTTGTTGAGACATCCTCCATCCAATGAATCTACTACGTTAAGGATGTATACCGTCTTTGACACTGATTGTGGTCAATGGTCTCCCGACGAGGTCCATCCTAATCCTTACTGGATCGCCGATGTACATCATGTTGCTCTTATCTACCTAATTGTTAGGAATATATGTCTAATCTGAATAATGCCTGCTGTGTTTTCAAGCATGAATGTGGCCTTGCATAATCTCTGTTGGAATTTTAAAAACTAAAAGGATAAAAGCGTACGTCCAGTGCATTTGACCAGACGTCCGTGTGGTGTAAAGACAAGAGTAACATACAACATACATCCGGACATCCGGTGCTTTGATCGGACGTTCGGTTCATAACGTTTTGAGACTTGTGGGTTTGTGACGGTTGGACCCTAAAAATGTCTTTTTGATTTTTGCACCCATTAAACCCTATCCTACCTATAGTCTCCATTAGAGATTTTACCAAATTCATTTTTGGTTATTCTTTGTTCTAAAATCATTGAATCTTGACTGCAAATTCACAGAGATCCTGATTACAGGGCTATTTGGGAGGCCATTTGAAGATCGTAGGAAAGGAAAAAAAATTTCATTTTCATTCAATGATTGAAGCATAGGTTTTAGGAATTCAAAAGGAAGACATAAATAATGGAAGGGTAATTATGGTCATTTATCACAAAATTCTCATTTAAGAACCCATTTGACAAGTGAATGTTCAGAGAATGAAAATGACCATTATGATCATTCACCTGCTAAATGTAAATAAAAATGTAAATGGCTTCTCAAACACTTTTTAGTGGGAAATGACGGGAAATGAAGTGGGAAATGGCCTCCCAAACCGCCCCTACATTTAAGAAAATCAGATATACAGAACCCCCTAGGTAAATTTTGCAGAAACCGGAGAGACAGAAGGGGATAGTCCCTTCTAAGCACAAACACAAAACAGAGATACACCTTAAATCAAATGTCAGTCCTGTAAACACAAAAGCTCCCTTGCACTTTGTCATTGTTGCCCAACATCGACGAACAGACATCACCTATGAGGCTACGACTATGAGCCACCCACGCCTTTCCCGAAGCCATCGAGAGCTGCAAAGAGCCGTGCACTCTGCACATTAGCCTTAAAGCATGGGTATAAGGGGAGGTAAAACCAATGCAAGGCAAATGATCACGCATTGTTGTAGATGTTTTTCCTTTGAACAATCAAAATGCTACAATCTGTGTACCAAATCCAAACACCCTGAATTGGTCGGCTTTCCCCTTTTCCAATGAAAAGTTAAAATAAGAACTTCTCTGTTTCGCTAGTCCTTCTGAGTTTTCAATCATCTCCTCGCACTGACACCACCGAAGGATAGGCAAAGCTGAGATCAACACATTGATTAGCCTTATTTTTCTACGCCTGGGCCACAGGTTTATCGGCCTGCTATGTACTGGCAATCAGTCTAGATAACATACCCAAACCACCCCAGTATACAATTCCTCAAAGCTCAATCCTAAAATTAGGTTAAACTACTCAAGTGTGTAGACCCAACATCCCTAAATTACACCTTCACCCACAAGTGTGTCAGGCAGTTTGCCCATAATGGAAGAGGGAGATGCTAGTCTTTCTATCAAGATGTTGTGATTATAGGTCCTTGAATCTTTCTTGTCAGGGTCATAGGCAAGCACATGAGCTTTTTTTTGGCAATGACGTCAGCTAAAAAGTTATAATGAAGAGCCAGTGAATTTTCTTCATTACAACAATCCACTACTTATTCCAAAGGCAAAAATTCCTGCAAACGCCAATGGGCATTCCGGAGTGTACAATGGGCGTTCACAATGCCGACATTCCGGAGTGTACAATATGGGCAACGTCATTAACATTTACAAGATAAAAAGTACAAAAATGAGAAGCAAAGAGAGGAACAAAAGAAAAAAAATTCCTAGAATTTTCTCAAAACTACGTGTGTTAACTGTCTTCACAAAAAGAATTACAATCAATAATAGCACTAAAAAAATGCTTATCAATTATACAAAGGATGGACACCGGTGGAGGAATGGATTGGACGAATAGATCAAATATGATCCTAATCCAGCCAATAAAAAACAAGCCAGCCGATGGACTTGTATCAACCAAATTCGATCCAACTTCTAGGAGCTCCCATGAGATCGGACAGAAGACATGGACTGTGCTGACACGGAAGCCGTGGGACTGTTAATGTCTCGCTCTCCATTGATTAACCGGCCTTTTCCAGTCAACCTATTTATCGCCTCTTGAGCAACATCAGCAAACCAGTCGTCATCAGAAAGTACACTGCACATACATTGCAAAATTAGCATAAACTTTTAAGCACCTTAACTAGGCTAAAAAGTTAGTTAAAATCAGATAGGAAAGGAAAGACATTACGCAGACCCCATGATTCACAACACTAGATATTTGAAGGTGGACCATGACCATAAAAGGCCAGATCCTTAGGCAGTACTCAGTAGCACTTGCTTTGGTAAAAGCAAATATCATGCCCTCATTAATATTTGTTCTCTTTAATTTAGTAATTCCTTGAAGTAAACTGGCAATATTTAGTGATTTCCTAAAGTAAAATGGCACAGATTTTGTAAATAAAAAACTGTATGGAAGATGACCTCTTAACCATTCTCATAACAGCGGGCTCTCCACTTTTACCTGTATGGATCCATTCCTGTAGTTGCAAATGCATTCATGGCTCTGGTTAGTATATCTTTGATAACTTGATGCAAGTGTCGTGAAAGGAAACGGCTTTGGGATGCGAAATGTATCACAAACTCCATGTCCAAATAGAACTGTAAAGAATACACCAAGCAAAGAAAAGATAAGTGTACCATACATTTGCTATGAAACAAAAAAAAAATTTAACCATGCATGCACTGACTTACCTGCTGAAGGCCCAGTGGACCTAAAGGCCTTGGTCCTTCCTCAATATCATCCCAAAAGCTCTGATCATCTGAAAGCCATAGGATAACCGTCTCCGTCAATCTCATCAGAAGAATAGTTGCAAAGCGTTCTCTCCCAACAAACATGTCAGCAGCTATGGCTGACATCCGGTTCAATTTTGCAAAGAGTTCCTGAAAAGATTCAGCAATTAAAAAACGCTCATTAGTACTTCACCAGATGGTGAGCAAAAAGCTTGACATTAAAATCGTTTACAACCATTACAATTTATAAGAGTATAACCAAATGGTGGGCGACTATAAGGACCAAAACTTTAAAATCAATGGACCAGTTAGGGATGCTGAGAAAAAGGAAGATAGCAAGATAGCATCATTCAGAACTAATTTATAATCTCAATAATAATAAGATACAACCGTCAACCCAAAAGAACAAGGCACTTAATGGGAACTTTCCTACATTTCTCCAATTTGTTATTTGTAATCACATTAACATATACTAAACAAAATATCATCATCATCACCATAAGCCTTATCCCAAATATCTGGGGTCAGAGGCATGGATTATATACTGTGTTTGACTCTTATCGGAATCAAAATGGTACAAAATCTATACAAAGTAACAGTGGCAAGTTTTTATGCCGGATGCCCTTCCTGACGCAACCCTCTGAAGTGGGGACGATGATAAGAAGATTCAATGTCATCATATTCATCATACACCTTTCCAAATATATGGATTGGCTTCATGACATGATGGTTACACATGAAAATATTAATATAGCCATCTTCCATTACAAAATATGCATGCACATAATACTGTTGTTTACAGGACACACATTACAGGATTTTGCACGTGTATATATGCCCAGGCATTCACATGCCCATGCAACAACTTCCTTTCTTTTACCAAAGGAATGAAGAGCAAGACATAATTATTTAGATGGAATGCAGCTTAAAATGCAGGTTTCTGATGTCCAACATGTTAAAATACTCAAGTTTAGTGATAAATGAAAAATAGTATTAAACCTTGCAACTGGCAGAAGCTAAGTACCAACATAAGTGGGTTTCCAGAAAAGTTATTTTGTAGAATGATAATAAATGGGTCTAGATTCTGCACAAGAAATACTAATATTATTGTTTTGAAGCCTAAGACCTGATCAATTCACTCAAACATGCGCCAGAAAAACATTTATAGAAATCTATCATGAGAAGTAGAAGTGAAGTGCGATCTCATCTTAAAATGTAGAGATTCAAAGTCCACAAGCAGTCAAGGCTTGCATTAGTTCACCTGGAATATTGGAGAAGGAAACCACTCTGGTTCCTCTACCCCTCCATCCATGCTGATGTACATGTCTGCACTCAGATGAGTGTCCCCGTCTTCTGTAAAAATCAGATCAAGAGCATGCTGCCTGCAGAAACAATCTCTTAACCCATCAATAGCACGTTGTAGCCGCCGCTTCCATTCTCTTTGTTCTGGCTGACGATTTTGCCTCTCTGAGGTCCTCTTACGGGCATCCTCTTTTCCTCCAGCTAGATACAAAGGGGACAACTTCATCGCTGCACGAGGGAGTAACTCGTCTGCTAATAAAGAAGCATTTGCTAACAAAGCTATCTGCTGAGACTCAGTCTCCGCCATCCTAACAATTTTATTCCTGGATTCTTCAAAGCTTCCTTCATCCTCCATTGACCCTGGCAACGCATTAATCAGCAAGTTGACATAGGAAGTGAACACTTGTAATAGACCATCCAAAGTGGGTCCTCCCAACTGCATGCTCAGCAGTGGCCCAACATCTTCAAAAAATTCCTAAAAATCAGTCACAACCCACAAAAATAGATGTCAACAGATCCCAAGAGAATCACATGAGAGTAAATCAAGTTTAACTCTGCAATTTTACAGACAGTTCGAATAATCCATACGCAAAAATCACTCACCTGAACCATTGAATTGAAACGGTGTGCACTGCTTGACAGTTTAGGTTGAAATACAATTCCAGTACTAAGTAGTGCACTGGATCTACCAGATGGACGTGTAGTTGCTGGAGGATAAGTGAGCACCCAATCATCAGCTGCTGCCAGTGCAGCAGTGCTCTCTTCAATTCGCTTTAAATTAGCATTTAGAGCTTGCTCGACACTTGGCCTGAAAAGCCTCAGAAGGAGTGGACAGAGTGCCAAACCATGAGATTCCAACAAAGAACAGTGGCCCAAGGCTATTTGAACACACTCTGCAGCAGCTCTCAACCCTCCAGCCGCGGCAGAGGATGCTAATGCATGCCTTTTCACAAGATGTGCGAAAGACTCTGTCTGCTTAGTGGCCCACATCACAAGCTCTGATGAATAAGCTGGCTCGTCACCAAAAACAGCCAAAGAGTCATTGGCAGCTTGAGCAATGGCAGAAAAAACAAGTTGTGAAAGAGCAGCAGTATAGGCTCCACCATAAGAGGTGCTAGATGGACGAAGACTTTGCATATTATACTGAAATCGTTGATAATGAGCATTAAGTAACAAAGTGTGAGCACGGGGTCCATCCCCCAGTTTTTTTAAGGCAGAAACAGCTGCACGAAGCTCCACACCACGAGTAGAAGGCTGGCAAGCAGCTTCAGCAAGTTGATCTGCCAAGTTTTGCCTGTGTTCTAAAATGGCCGTCTGCAAGGAGGATATTGTTGCAACATTCAGTGTAGATTTCTCCTTCGCCTCTGCAAGTTTTCTATCCCCTTCATCCAGGGCATCCAAAGCTTCTTCAACTCTCCTTTCTGCTAACAAGACATCAAGGGAATCAGAAAACTCCACTGACCATTTTTCTATATCAGATGGCTCTCTATCTTCCCAACTAGAATAATCATTCTCTGCAGTACTTTCAAGGCCAGAAGACAAGGAATCAACACGAATGCCTTCAGCTAAGCCATGAACAAGTGCCGCTTGATTAGATAAATGGTTCCTTATGGAAAGAAGTTCGCCTTCTAGATCTGATATTTCCTTTGATGTGCTGTAGGTAATAAAAAGAAATTACTAGATGCAATAGCCATGAGTTAACTGACAAAACAAGCAAAAGAGCTGAAAAAGTTCATGGTAAAAAATAATGTTTAAGCCATTATTATAGCCAAGAAAGAAGGCTTATGGATATCTTTTGTACATAGTCAGTAAAAACAGAGGAAGCAAGCATATAGAAGCACAATCAATTTTGAGACTTGCAATGACACATAGCCAGGTGCCCAATTCACTAATATTTTTACATGACAAGCAAATAACCTTTATCAACCATTGTTTTCACGTTACTATTCAGAAAAGCACTTAATACTCAAAGCAATGTCCTATTAAATTTAATCTGTCATCATAATCGTCTTCTACCAGCTGACACAACCATTGTGCGGTACCAGGATTGATTGCACATGGTCCATGTGAGAACATAGTGGCAAGGAATTATGGAAAATGCCCTTCCGACAAAGCTCCCTATGTATGAGTGATGAAAAAAGGCTCAACACAATCATTATCATATTACACCTTTTGCAATTATTTGCAATTGCTTCAGGATCATGGTTGCAAACTAAATGTTGACATGATCATCTACCAATGTAAAGCTCACATCCACTTAACCAATCCGCATTTACATATGATGTCTAAATATCTTGCTGTTCAAAACTAAGAATGGAAAATTCAATTGGATGCTACGAACAAGTCCAGAGTCAATTGTCATCATTTAACACCTACATATAACGTGCATTACACACCGTATGAAGGATGGATAATTAGCGTAAACATTCCGCCGCATTTCCTCTGCAGAAGCCTTCTTTACATCTAAAAGATAGGAGCACAAATGCCTTATTTCCTGTAAAAAATCAAAAGAATTTTACCATTAAATCACGAAATTGACACAGGCATAACATATCAATAATGTATGATCAGAAACTGAAGCTATATGTTGTAAACATCATCATCATAAACTGCAGCCAAATACAGCACACTACTTCAAAGACTACAATACACCCAAGAAGAAGAAAATGTGAGACAAGTCACAACAGTAGCATGAGAAGAAAAAGAAGAAGTAGGGAAAATCTATCCATTTACAGATGACCATAAACTACTTCGCAGGAAAATGATAATGCTACACCGAATCTGTACACCAAACCCATACACTGTGAGGTGGTGGGCTTTTTTACGGACAGTGAAAATGTAAACTATGTGAGGCCCACTTTCAATGTCCAACAAAAAACAAAGGTGTATGGGCATGGCGTACAGATTTGGTGTACAGTTATCATCACTATATTTTACAGAAATCAATTGCAATTGATATATGCTAGCACATTTGCAAGTATTTTTCGTCTAAGTTCTCAGCAACTTATGGTCCAACAAAGTTAGCCAGGCAGAAGTCTACATGCTTCTGGCTCAGAAGTAAAATCTTGGGCCTTCTCAGCTCTCTCATCAACAGTAATCGGACATTCTTATCATCACACATTAAACTTTCTAGCAAATTTGCATGAACTTTCATCTAGTTCTTAGCCACAACATAGGATGGGTATCCCAAAAATAAATACAACCTACCGACTTCATAAGCAAATAGGTCAAAAGGTGGACGTATAAAATAGTACTGTGTGGTTCTACCAAATTACTATACAGAGATGGAATAAGCAGCTCAAGGTTAAAAAGTGACAAAAGGAAAATTTGGTGCAATATAACAGACAGGGAAATAGGAATCCTCTTTTATGAGCGAAAAAATGTCAAACTAGGGGCTTCACAAGCGACAGGCAATAGAATAGAAAATACGTTACCATAACATGCTTATAGCCCATGTGAATTTGGAGGAAGTTTTACATATATACAAAATACAATTGCATATGTATCAAAGGTGTTTTTTTCTTTTTGCAACACCACGTATATGGTTGCTACCTAATACCATAGGCAACAATGCAAGGTTTATAGCAACAAAGAAAAACTAATACTCCCTCCGTTCCATATGTCCTATTTTGAAAAAACAAATAGCACTATCTGTACGGAACAGAGGAAGTGCTACATGTTGTGATCAAGAGCAACTAATTACATAAAGATGATTCAGTCAGTTCGTCCACTGCTTACAAAAATAAGAACCTTTGATTGAGTAGTATTTCATCAGTTTAGTCGTATGTACCTGACATAATTAAAGATAACCATTCTCCACAACATGATTATTGAACATTTAAAAATATTCGTAGTCTTCCTACAAATATAACAAAAATAAACAAAAGCCCCCTAAGATAAGTTACTTGTACTAATGAACACACGTAAGTCCGTCTACCCACATGTACTAGCAATCAATTAAATTTTTACAATACCAACTTCGAGTTATTGGCAATTTTTGCACCATAAAAACAACTCGTTCTATTTCTCCCATCGACGAACCATAACAGCAAGATTCGAAACAATACTTGAAAGAATTTCCCCATTCAATCCCATAAAATTAACAAACAGCATCAAATAAAAACGAAAACGATGACAGGTATAAAAAAGGATATAAAAGGTGATGAATTGGAGCACAAAGACAGAACCTTTTCGTTCATGGTTTGGCATTTGGACTGGACGTAAGCGTCGGGGTCAAAATGGTCGGTTTTGAAGATTTTAAGCTTCTCCTCCAGCTGCGCGCTCAATTCGTGTGCGTTCGCCCCCCTAACCACCCCCCCTCCGGATGGGAGGCCCGCTCTCGACCGGGAAGACTTCGCCGCTGCCATCTCCCCGCCCCACAACAAGATCCTCTCTCTCCCTCAATCCCCCTGGCAAGCGTTTTCCCTCTCCGATTTGCCAAAAAACACCAGTCCCATGGAAGAAAAAGAAGAACAAGAAGAATCAGAATTGGATCTCAGGAAGGGATCAGCGATCAAAAGCGGCAAAAATGGCGAGCGCAGGGAGAAGACCCGGGCGTCGGAGGCATCGGACTCGGACTTTGGGGGTTCGGGGATCGATCCCTCTCTCGGTTGGGCTTGGGCCCCTTTCCCGGCTAATTTTCCTCGGTTTATGTTGCTCTTTCTTTTGTTTATTTGTTACTAATTACTCCCTCCGACCAACAATACTCGTCTGGATTGAAAACCAAAATGACTCCTCCATGAGGCCAACCAAAAACAAAAAAACAAAATTAATTATGTGGAGTATCATTTGGTTTTCTAATCCAGACAGGTATCTTTAGATGAAGGGAGGGATTAAACTTCACGCACGCTGCAAGCTTGCAGCATTGCGTGGAGGCCTCGCGCAAGAATGCGAGCGTTTCATCTGCGGCGGGCTTAGTGTCACGCCCCGAAATCCCATACCTCGATCGGAGTGCGGAAGCCAATCAATGGAATACATTTCGAGGTTGAGATCCCGGGCACGCGACCGAACAGTCGATTTACCCACCGATTACAATCATCTCAAAAGGACGTGTAACCGACTATGCCCGCAATCAGTGTAATACAATAATAGACATCAATGAATACTATGAAATGAATTTACTTAATAATAATCCCTTTTCAAAAGTCAAAATAAAATAAACCTATAAGTCTATGGCACACAATTGTCAATAATGTCATAAGCATCAATAAAAGCAAAAACAAATAACTAAATAATCTTTAAACTCTTCTCGGCGCCTTCAATCCGCCATTCCACTACTGCACTTCCTGATCTCACTTTTCATTTGCGCCTGCATCAGAGGATGCATGAGTATTTCATAGAAACACTCAGTAGGATGTAAAAACTTACTAAATGAAAACAAACAGTAAAAAGAGAATAAGAATAACAAAGGTCATAGACATTCCACAACGTCTGAACTTAACCGAGGTCTATACACCTGCAAGGTTAGTCAACAACAATTCCCACTCGCAAGTATAAGAAAAACATCAATAAGGCTCCTACTACACATATGAGTAAGGAGAGGATAATAATCATATCAAAGGTTCCAGACATCGAAAGTGAAAGGAGTTGCAATTTCTGCTCGCTAACTTGGTCGCTCGCAAGTGACTAAAATATACCAGAACCACCCTAAGGGTTCTCTCTTTGGAACCCTGCCATGCGTCTAGGATGCTGGCCCCACCAGTGCTTACAGACACGATGGGCGGAGACTGAGGACCTTCCGTAATGTCCACAATCTAACGTACATATAGTGCCTCCCTTCGGGCAGTATGGAATCGCAATTTCATAATTATAAGTGACCTCGCAAGATCTAGCAATGGCTTAATTGAGCATACTATGAAACCACCATGATGAGAGTCTCGCAAGGTCTCCAGTGGAAGAAACAATCATGTAATCAATATGAGCAATATCTCAAAGGAATAGAGGTCACAACACTCTAAGATCATAAGGTATCTCTTACCAGAATAGACTCTCTCAAAGAGTATGGATAGAAGCATCAAAGTCTTTAGTCAACACATAACTCACTCATTGGAGTAGCATAGAATAACAAGACAACTCACACAAGGAGTAACATACAATCAATACATACCTTTCATGCTCAACTCTAGATAGGAATTCCTCATAATTGAATCACATCTAACCTAATTCTTACTGTGTTATACCATAAGTATATAGTCCAATTATTGTTATTAACATATTAATCGTTACCATATCATATTACATGATGTTATTTGTATACTTAGTATTTTCTCTCAAATTCTGCTCACTGTCTCCTGCACAACAGTCCTATTCCGACGGCTACCGTGCTCTGTACAGTAAGACTTAACCTCTAAAATTTTTACTGATAATACCCTCGTGAGTCTAGTTTCTAACCTCACTGATTTTATATTTTTCCGATTTGATTTGAATTAGTTATGAATTATTTACCACCGACTGTCAGCACAGAAACAGTTCTGACCGAGATTAAGATTCTTAATTAACTTTGATTATCTTACTTAGCAACACATTACAAATGGTAATACATCATTAAAAGACTATATACTTCCCTCCTAGACCAATTACAGAACCTAAAATTGTCTGGAATTACTAGAGTTCACTCCTTTCTTGTATTCTTATATATATATAACATTGTTTGTAAACATTAATACACCCTAAACAAGACAATTAATGTGAGACACACCTTAAAGGCAGTGAAATATTATCAACCAAACAATAACAGAACCTTTAGTCTCTGGAAAATTAATAAAGCATTAGACGCGAATTCCCATCTAGAAGTGAAACATGAATGCACATATGATTTGTGATGCACTACGCATAGAAATATGAACATAATACATTTATCTCGCAAGAATCCAAACAATAACTAAGGTGTTGACTCAAAATACTTGTCAAAAGCATATATAATCAAAAGAGAGAAGAGGGAAAAAACCATCCTACTTAATCCTCCAAAGATCTCGCCTTTCTACGCGTTACTCATCTCTTCCGCTCCTTCCAAAGCTCTCGCAAACTCCCACTAGAACAAGCCTCCAAGGAGATGGGTGAACGTGGGAAGGAGAAGGGAAAAGTCTCTAGACGTTCTAGGGTTAGCACAAGCCAATTCTATACTGTTTATATAGAGTTGGGGGAGAATCCATTCTCAAACTAATCTTCCAAATTATGGACACTTTCAACCAATGAGAAGGTTTCACAATCCTCCTAGAGACGTGCAAAACAAGTCCAATTGGGATTTGGTATCTTTCCCAAGCAAATCCACCCAAAAAATACTTCTAGAAAATGTAAACTGCAACCGGCGATCGATCGTCGTATGAGTTAAATTACACTACCGCATTATAGCCGATCAATCGCCATTATTGCCGATTGATTGTTTTACGCGAAACAAAACATTCACAAATCACAGTAACTACGATCGATCGTTTTGATATGGCGTCGATCGGTTTAAGCTTGCCGATCGATCGGCTCTTAAGGCGATCGATCGCTATTACGTTAAATCAAAATTCAATTTCTCATATCTTTTTACTCTGAACTCCAAATTGCGCATAATAGGTGGCGTTGGAAAGCTCTTCTCACCAAATTTAATTTGCACAAGGCACAACATGACTAAATCAAACGTTAAGAGGGTTAAATTTGGGTTTTAAAATACTTACTAATTTTTCGGATGTTACACTTAGCGTTTTGAAAATACAGATTTTCCAAGGGAGGGGTACCAAAAGCATGATGCGTGTTGTTCTTCTATTTGGTTCAGATGGTTTAAAGCCCATTTTTTTGAACTTTTTTAAACATCATTTCCCAATTGATTTGGGTTTTGTTTGTTGTCCTGCCTAATGATCGAATGGTGTTCGTAGTGTTGAGTAGTTATTGATCCAGCAGGACGACAAGGAGAAGAAATGCTCTCATCAACGATGGATGATTAGGTAATACGATATGTTTACGTTGACCATTTAAGAGAACAACTCCAGTCCTTTTGTGTTTATACATGTACTTGTGTCCGTTTCCAGCTAAGATGTTAAGGAAACCAACTGGGAGTCCACAATCATAAACAATGGACTATAGTGGAGTATATATTTATTGGTTTCGGTCCTGTGTGTTGCACCAAACCCACTAAATACCTATTAAAGAAATGCACATAACAGCCAATAACCATACTGTTCCAAAACGTGCACAGAACCCTTTGTTTTATGACTCATAAAAAGCCCCTAAAGGGGGGCAAGAACTAGATATAGAATATACGCCATATACAAAGCATACCAATTCGTATAGCATCGTGAAGGAGAGTCTTGCACAGCTTGTGGCGGAGACAACTTCCATAAACATGACTCCCAATCAAATGCTAGATTAGCCAATGTGCCTGCAGCACGATTAGATTCTCGGAAAGCCTGATTCACCCCCAGACTTGGAACTTGAGTCGAGGATAGTTTTAGCATGTCTAGCAATGAAACGAACGAGGCCGATTGGGTCATAACAAATACGTGATGCTTCAAGCACTTCTGACGTTCATTGTTTCATGATAAATGCTCTATGCGCAGGGCTACAATTGAACTAGAAATTTGGAAAGATGAATGCCATCAAACATTTGAAAAATGCAATGAGAAGCGACAGAATTTATTTACTCAGCTTGATCATCCCAATATTTGAATCACAAATCTAAAACAGAATGTTCTTGGAGTGCCTATTATTCACATCTGCTACCTGCAGTCAGACCACCGGCGTTAACAGCGGCTTCTTCTGGATGTGAGCTTCTAGATTCCCAATTACCAGATCTGCCATATCCTTGCGAGTCTCCCATGTACCACTTCCCACATGAGGCAAAACCACCACATTATCTAGATTAAATAATTCTTCTGGTACATGAGGCTCATGCTCAAAAACATCGAGACCTGCCCCACCTAGCCGGCCTTCTACCAGAGCCGACACAAGCTCAGGCTCATCCACCAGAGGGCCTCTACCAATGTTCACCAGCACACCCTTGGGACCTAGTACCTCTATCACTTCCCGGTTAACAATATGGCGGGTTTCTTCAGTAAGTGGGCATGCAACCACCAGAACATCCACATTGGCTGCCAAATCAACAATGCTTGAGTAGTACTTGAATCCCGAGTCTGATTTCTCACTTCTGGAGTAGTAGCTGATAGGGCACCCAAATGCTTCAGCCCTCTTGGCGATAGCTGATCCGATCCTTCCCAGGCCTACAATGCCCACTCTTTTACCACTGAACTGCAAGAAACAATTACCAAACTTAGCAAATATCACTCAAAACTGGGAAAGAAAATTTCATACAATGCGACTCCCTCTGTCTCGAATTAAGAAACCTATTTGGTTTTTCAAAATGAACTAATCCTTTCAAAGATAACTGTTTAGGGGTTTCTATCTTTCTCAACTAAAATCTCATGCACGAGGATGCAAAGAACAGCCAGTCAAGGCTCAAGAGAGCCTCATAATCATTGGAACTAGTATCAGATATACATAGCTTTCTAGAGACTACAAACTTGTGTGGAGATCAGTATAACAGTGACCTTGAAAAACAGACACTTACAAACAGCCAAATAGCCAATGCTTCCATACTACTTGCTAGAGGTGCCAACGAGCATAGAGTCAAGTTTTGCGAAGCTAGAGCTAGGTTCATTTTTATGCTCGAGCTGCAATGGTGGGTGAATTTTCGAGCTCCTCTCTGCTCAGCTTGGCCCATTTTGTATTTTTTAATCAATATTTAAAGTGAGAAATGCATGTATAGAATATACCATTATTTTCAAGTGAATATACCTAAATATAAACAAAAATGAATTTACAATGCAAAAAAAATCAAGCCTCCTAATCCTTGAGCCAAGCTATCTGATCAACAAGTTCAAGGGACAGTTTCAAATCAAGCAAAATCAAGCCAAGCTTCACGCCTATTTGACCTGTCTCTGCTCATATTTGGTGGTTTATCATTTATCCTAACACTCATAACAAAACATGCAGAAAACAAATCAGTGCACAAGGCTTTGTTTGGAAAAACAAAAAAGCAGGTGAATAAATGTGACACTGAAAAAGTTTATACTTAACCAAACAAATCCAAATGCAGATAAAATCCTGAAATTTTGAAACCACAAGACATCTAAGCTTCAAACTAGAAAGATAGATCAGGACGCACCATCAGGTACCTATAGACTTTGGACAATGATTTAATAGGCACATATTATATACCGAAACACAGAAGCAAATACTTGCAAGGTTAGTTTCCAGGCCATGTCTCCTAAATATTCATAAGAGAACACAAAATATCTGCAGTAGATGGATCCATTTGCTTCAAATCAACACAGCCAATCAAGGTGCAGTAAACTTTAAACCAAGCAGTTGCAAGGGATTCGTAACGGATTGATTAAAACCGTATTATTTCTTAAAACATTTAATGCTGCTTCATCAAGTAGTACATTAATCATGTTATTTAATCAAACTTATTATTTACCCCAAAATTTCAAATGTTGCTTCAAATTTTCAACTATCAGTATACTATCATGCTTTCAAAAACATAATACCACTTAATTGGGTGTCACGACATCAATTGAGCCGGGAAGAGCCATAATAGATCATTGCCAAGAAAATTGTTTTATATATGCCATACATAAGTATAATACATATATATGCCATAAACGACGCTTCAAAATTTTATACAAAAGCTAGATATACATGATTTTTCTATTAAGGAAAAAAGACGTCATGCAACATGACTTCAACTGAATTCTAGCATAAACTTAAAACATGCAGACACATGAAATAAGCCTTAAAAGTGGGATTCCAATCTGATAATAATCTCTCCTTATATATTTGGCTCGAATTAGAACCCTCAATTTCAAAATAAAACCATTAACATGGAAGGGATGCCATTAAAATGAACAAAAAGTACAAAAAAATTACATGAAAATCGCCTTGATTGTGTTAGCCAAACGCCAGTGAAGTCTGTCTAGTCAGTCGCCTACGTCGTTAAAACGTAAACAACGCATTTGATTACTAATGATAGAGACATATGAATCCCAATCAACACCTAGATGACATGCAGAATCAAGGCAAGCAGGCATCAAACATCTCCCATCAGCACACACAACATGCAATTCTCTGCAATTAACCTGATTTTCTCAATTACTCATGAAATGTATCCTGCTTCGCTCGCATTGTTTAGTAATCGAATTCATGGAATTGGCAGAAAACCAAAATCACCCAACGCAAACCGGAAACAAAAATGCCACAATACTAACCTTAGAGGTCAACTGGAAGTCCCCTTTGGCCTTCCAGAGCCCGGCCCTCACGTACCGATCCGACGCACAAATCCCCCGCATGGTAGCAAGAATCAGCGCAATCGCCAAATCGGCGACGTCCTCGGTGAGCACGTCAGGAGTATTCGTGACCCGAATCCCACGCTCCTTGCACTTGGCCAAGTCAACCTTGTCAAGCCCGACGCTGAAGCTGGAGACGATCTCGAGGTTGGGCAACAGGTCGATGGTCTCAGCGTCTGCGCCGGCGAAGGCGTTGCCGACGACGGCGCGGATGGAGGGGGAGTTGGCGGCGAGGAAGTCGCGCTTGTTCTTGGTGGCGGGGGAGTCCCAGATGCGGAAGAGGTTGAAGCGCTTGTCAAGCTCTTGCTCGAGGTAGGGCATCATCGGGTACATCATCAGCACCCCGAAGCTCTCCATCGTCGCCGGGACTCGAGACTGGATTGGGGAGGGAGGGGAGTAACGGTCAAGGTTCAACACAGATAGGAGCGGATTATGCTACGTTTTTGGGTTAAATTGCAGTTGATCCCTATGGCGAAATTACAGTTAACCTTAAGATTTACAAAAATATGCACTTAACCCCTATAATTTATATTATACGACAATTTTACCCTTTTTTTATTAGTAAATCCACATTTTTTTTATATTTGTCATATCCCTTTTTTCTTAGTGTACACATACTGTCAATAGATTATTATATTATGTAGGCCTTACTTTCCTAATATAAAAAGAGATAAGTTTACATGAGATCGTTCTCATATAAGGAGCATGAGGCCAATCTTTATTATCGGAAGGTGGATATCAAATCAGTGGGTAGGTGAGTGTGTCACATCAAGGAGTGGGTGAGATCATTATGGGTATTTGTAGCCGTCAGATCAAGATCCAACGGCTACGATTCAAAGTGGCCTCATATAAGCAATATGAGAGCGATCTCATATAAACTTTTCCCATATAAAAAAGTTAGCTACTTATTGTTTCGATTGCTATCATATATCTTAAAATTAAAGTAAAATTAGTAAGAGCTATCAGAGGTAAAATCGTCGATAATTAAGTTAAATATGGGTTAAATATATATTTTTATAATTTATAAGATTTAAGTACGATTTTACCATAATTCATAGGGCTCACTGCAATTTACCCTGAATATTAGATAGACGACTTCAACAAGTTTGTTCTATATAAGTTGTCTGTATTAGAAAAATGAAAGACAACTATCATGGGATAGAGGAAATATGTCAAGAGACTTGGTCAGGAAAAAACTTTGCTTAACTGGCGGGCAGTTTTATACTTGGCCTATTCTTTGGGCTGTAGTGTGTGACTGCGTCCCCCCTCTCCTCTCCCGTTGGGTGGAATTCTTTAGTGTGCATGGCACACTATATGTTGGCTGTGTATCTCATCATTTATTGATTAACATGTTAGGCACGTGGGATGAACGGTGAGATACATGGCCACTGGGCCACTGTAGTGCCCAACGCACACTAAAAAATTTCACTCCCTTCTGGCTGAAGTGTCGGACTTGGCAAATTCAATAAGGGTGGCAATGTGGATTTAGCCGTTGTGATTTTAAGAATCACGTGATTTGTCTAAATCCTACGTTTGACAACTCCTTTTTTAGTATGATTTGATTCTTCCTTAAAATCTTACCCCAGAATGACGCGATTCTAATTATAACTTGAAAGAAGGTCGCCCAAAATGACAGGGCCGACCCTGTCATTTGCCAAATCACACGAGATTCTTTCAATGACGTGATTCCAAGAATCACACCTCTAAATCCAAATCAAGGTTGCTAAATGCACCATAAAGAAATCTATGAGATTTTTCAATATTACCTAGCCAACGAACCCGAAATGCCATACTACCTAGTTTTTCAGGGCTCGTGCCATATAACTTAGTTTCGGGACCCAGTTTTCCCATTTTGCCTTATTGGAACCTAAACCTCAATACTTCATATTTTACTCACCCTTAGCCCATTTCACATTTCATATAAGCTTCCCCGCAGTGATCATACAACGAAGAAGTTCCATTTCGGAGGATGATATCCCAAAATATTATTACACAATATTTTATTACATAACTTCTAGTGGAGCAGATGAATTTACAAAAAATGAGCATGTGGTGAAACCACTATTATTCCTTTTCATTTTTTCTTTTTTTTTTTCTTTTTTCTCTTGAAATTGTTCATCTCCACTATGTTCTCACTTTGCAAATCCATCATCCCCACTATAATTTATGTAAAAATATTTTAGATATCCTCGTAGGGAGAAAGATGATAAAAAATAAAGAAGAACGCAAAAAAAATTGACGAAAAAGGATTAGAAATGAGGGAGATATGCGTCGTTAAATTTTGCCATCAAATTATGTCATCATAGACACGATAGAGTGTTTTTATTTTTCCTCATTTTTTCTTCTTGTGATGATAGCTTAAGGATCTTGACACCACCTAATGGGGATGAATAATTTCAAAAGAATAAAGAAGAAGAAATAAACCGGAATAATAGTGGCTTCACCGCATACTCTCTCTTTACAAATTCATCTTCTTCACGAAAAGTTGTGTAATAATACTTTAGGATATCTGCCTTCAAAAGGAAACTTACTCGTCGTATGATTACTGTGATGGAAGCTTATGTGAAATGTGAAATGGGCTAAGGGCGGGTAAATATATGAAGTATTCGGGTTTAAGGTTTATGGTTTTAGGAGGGTAAAATGGGAAGGCTAGGTCTTAAAACCAGGTCATATAACATGAGCTCGGAAAAATCAAGTAATATGGCATTCCGGGCTCATTGGACAGGTGATATGGAAAAATTTCCCATCTAGTACTTCCTCTGTCCAAAAAATTTGCCTGCATTTGAAAATATCCAACATTAGGCAGCTGGAGTTTGCATTCAAGTTAGAAGCATAGTCCAAAAACATAAGACATAATGCTTAAAATGTTGTGTGCACCATATGCCAATAAATTTAATGCATTTGCAAATACCGCCAGGTTTTTTGGACTGAGGGAGTATAAAAGAAGGGAAAAATCAAGCCAGCGCTGATGCGCTGCAGGACTCTCCGGCACTCGCTAGACTGACTCTAAAAGAAGGGGCTTCTTTTGAATCGAAATGAAAATAAATTAATATTCTCAGGAAATTAAATATGCGGGGAGTGTTTTTTGTACAGAATTGCGGACCAGGGTGAAGAATAGTCAATATTATGAAGAACGTAGAGATTCTGAAATTTCAAGGCTGAATTCTGGCCTCGAAATTAAAAATCCAACATCGAAATTTTAAACACGGCCTTACCATTATAAATCATGTTATTATGATACAAAATCTCATGTGATCTTTTAAAACTTAAAAAAAAACATCCTCAATCACTTGGCCATTTCCCCGTATGTTTGAGACTATGCCCCCAATAGTTTCTAGGCTCATAATTTTTGTAACTTAAGCAATTTCTACTACTTGACGAGAAAGTTGTCCTTTGTCACTCCTTTCCCTCTCGACAACCAATAACCACCAATAATAAGACGACAAGTCGTGTAATTGAGCGCTTTATTTAACCCTTTATTTCGTTTCCTGTAAACTACCTCCAACTCAACACTCATCATCTTATTCTGTTTGCTACATACTTGTCCTCTTATTCTTGGAAGCGAATATTTGCTCAGAGAAAAACTATCATTACATCTTGGCATTTTATTTTTTAGGGTAAAAAATCACATTTTATTGGTTTTTCCAGCATTGTATAGGTTACGCCAAGACCAGTTCAAACTTTTTTTATAAGGCCGATTTGTACTTTCAAATTTTGTTATGAAAAAGAGCTTTTAGAATTTAAATTGATTATGTCTCTTCAAATGGATCAAGTGACAAATTGTTTTTCGATTGCTTTACGAACCAACTCTCTCCTGGAGATTTGAGAGGAAAAACACCTTCAAAATGTGTTGCTTTAGCACCCAAAGTGCATCCAATAGCGCCTCGACCTCCTATTTCTTATATCCGACACTTATTTTCTGAATTTGACGAGTTCCAAATGAATCATGTTCACCGGAACAAAAAATTTGTTATTGACATTTTATTGTGTACATGGGCAAATGAAAGTGCCGCATGTGGTCATGGATCCCTCCGTCCTCACAGAGCAGAGGACGCACAGATCTAATGGCATATGGAACAAAGAGGTATGTGCATAACCATTATCTCCTTAGTTTTAGATATTGCATATATTTAACAACTTTTCTAAAAGTACTTTTCATGTGTATAGGATCCCGGGTGCATTGAATGCACCGAGCACTGGCAAAACATGCGCCATTGGGTAGTTGATGCATGGATGTTGCCGTACATAAAGATGGCAAGATTTGGGCATTTTACACGCTTACAGTATATCAGGATTGATAGGGCTCTTATCACTGCCCTAGTTGAGAGATGGCGGAGGGAGACACAAACATTTCACTTGCATTTGGGAGAGATAACTATTGCGTTATAGGATGTTGCAGTACTACTCGGATTGCGCGTTGATGGCATTGTGATGAGTTACTCGACTGTGGGCATTGACTATAATGAAGTATATGAGCACCTTCTTGGACGGGTACCTCCACGTGATGCATTGAAAGGACAAACTAGGGTCATTCTTTTGTGGTTGAGAGAGCAGTTCATTTGCATGCCAGATGATGCCACTGAGATGGACATCCAGCAATATGCACGAGCATATTTACTCTATATGCTTGGTAACAATATATTTGCCGATAGCAGCAGCAGCCATGTGCACCCCATGTATCTCCTTTTGTTAGATGATTTGTACACCGCAGAACAGTATGCATAGGGCAGTGCCACCCTTGCCTACCTGTACAGAGAGTTGGCAAAAGCTTGTCAACCCAGCACATTAGGGATTGTCGGGTGCATCACCCTCATCCTGGTAAACCATAAATAATTTTTCACATTTTGGACGTGTATGTGTCATTTGATTCATGTTGGGTGTGTATGTGTCGAACAGCTATGGTCGTGGGAGAGATTGCATATTGGATGTCCAAACATTCAGAGCACTCCACTAGATGGTTTGACTCCGTTAGGAGTTTGGTATGTGTTATCTATTTAAGTTATTTGATGATCTTGTCTTGACATTTTAAATAATTTATTTTTCATCTTCTATATGTTAGGAGGACTGCTAAGAAGAAAAAAAACTGTGAATCCTCACACTGCCCTGATGATGTATAGATCTGAATTAGACTATCAACGATTCGACCAAGTATTCGTCGTGTATATTGCACATGTTATGAATATAACGAATGTACATTTCACAAAAAGTAAAGTATCATCTTCATATGTTGTGTAGGTAACATGGCAGCCATATTATGATGATGTGTTAGCGCAGTTACCTAGAGTATGTACGGATGAAGCACATGTGTGACGCCACTTATATGTGTTGACATCGTCGAGATGCATCTTTCGGATCGGGTTATGTTGCAATTTGGATTATAGCAAGTTTTCTCCCCTCTTGTTATGGAGTTTATTGAACGATCATCGCGTCGAGGCAGAGGGAGTTTTGATTGGAGGTCGCATCATGCAGCCTATATTACTAGATGGGACGACCAGACGACCACTCTCGTTCAGGGGGGGCCTGCTATGACGGAGCGAGATGCGGATAATACATACATGAGATGGTACTTGAGGATCACGAGGAGACTTATCATGCCACCCGTGCATGAGGCGGAGATGTTATGTCAACCGAGGGCGACACTGAGCGGCCATTGGTGAGTATCTTTGACTTCAGATTTGATTTAATTCACCATTGTTTTATGCATTGGTGAGTAGATAATATATTTTTTTTCTTTCTAGCTTACTTGTGCGAGACAGACACTCGCTCAGACGGAGGGAGCTTTGGTGGACCGATCCTATGAGAGCTTGCTAGCAGCATGTCAGACGCTATAACGATATCTCTGGACATGTTCTTACGAGTTTGCCATAGTCAGTTATGACAGAGATTCCTGGACTGGAGGTTGTTCTGGACCTTTATCAGCTTCACATGACATTATGACATCATCAGCTTACGCGACGAGTTTTACTCCATCACCAGTTGTTCCAAATGCCCCACTCAATCAAGTTGAGAGGCCTCTTTCTTCGAAAGCATATACTCGGCAACAGCATGCACTTCGTGCTCTACATCAGGCACCTTCGATGTCAGATGCTATACTTGACGTTGAGCCTGAGCATATTCCAACTTGAGCACCAAGACGGGGTAGGAATAGGTTGAGGAGAGTTGATTGAACATTTGTATTTTATATAACTTTGTAATAGATGTATGTATTAATTTTTTTGATGCTGTGTTCTATGTTATATAAATATATTATGTTATCAAGTGTAAAAAAAAGTTGGATTTTGTAGCATGGGAAGTCGTTGTACAAAGAAGACCGACACCTTTCTTTATAACTGAAAGCCGACGCTTCTATTCGGCGTTGAAAGACGCCCTTCAAGTTTAAAAAAAAAACATAAGGGGTTGAAAGGCGTCAGTTCGGTTAAACATGAAAGGGCCTTTCGGGTGGGTTTTTAAAAAAAACTACGACGTTGACGCCTGCGTGGCTTGTCAGATACTCTATTCATCAATTATTTTGAATAGTGCGTTATTTTTTTCGGGATTTATTATATAAATTCTTTAATTATATTTCTTGTTTGCATTAGTAAACCTAAAGTAATTCAATTTATTTTAATGTGGCTTTCTAATGCAGTCAACTAATATGGGCTAGAGGGAGTTTGTAATATGGAAAAATTACGTTTTAGTCTCACTTGGTAAAGTTTAACCACTTTAGTCCCCAGGACTAAACTGGTTAAAGTTTAGAAAGTTGCCTTGGTCAATGACCAAAAGGGCATAACAGAGGGGCTAACAGCCCCTTACCTTCCTTCCAGTTGAAGGAGACGGAGCAGGGCTGGGGCAGTCAAGGCGCACAAAACCCTATGACTGCCCCCTTCTTCCCCAACAGGTTTCTGCCCCTTTTTTCTCCGTTCGCCATGAAAACCCCATAACCGAGCTCCAAAGATTTTCATCCGGTGGTTTTTCTAACTCCATTGAAGTTCCAAACCCAAGAAAGCTCTTGCGGCGAGCCCAGATTTCCACTTCTCCTAGTATCTGAGATGGCAGAAGTAATGGAAATGGCGGCAGCCACCTCCAGCAGCAACATTGTAGGCATCCAAAGTGAAGACGATGATGATGGAGAAATCGGCAAAACCCAAACGATGGTTGCAGACGAAGGTAGTGGACATACCGGCGCAACTCATACGGCGGAAAAATTGAAAGTAAGTAGGATTGTAGGAAAGCTACTCTTTTTCTTCTCATTTGATCTGTCTGGTCATTGCTTGAATGTCTAAGTAGCGATGATAGGTAGAGTAGCTTAAGTTATGAACTGTAAAAGAGGTTGTGATAATCCCTATATAGATATGTTGTGATGACGAAGTTATGATTTGTATAATAGGTTGTGGTCATGTATAGATAGGTTGTGATGACTTATAGATGTGTTGTGATAGAATGTTATATTATCGCTTGTTGTGATGTCTATTAGCTTCAGTTGTGATGAATGTTGTGATTCAGTTTTGTTGGATTAGAATTTGGTTGTGATTGTTGTAATTAATGTTGTGATGACTGTTGGCATGAGTTGTGATGCTATGTTGTGACAACCCTGCTATGTAAGTTGTGACCTATGTTGTATTCTTCTTATTTATTTTGCAAACTTTAGGATGAAGTATGCAAGCTTAAAATTTTGGTCTGCTACTGTGGGAGTATTGAATCTAGCCCCGGTGGAACTATGAAGATAGTTGGAGGTAAAAGTACGGCATTGTCACTAGAAGAGGATGAAACTCTGAGTTCATTTGTGAAAAAAATTGTTGATGCCTTTAACGTTCCTCCCAACAATTTGAGTGTTGCATACTTGTACCCCGATGTGTATGAGTTGACTTTCTTGATATCCGATAAGGGAATGGCTGACTTTAGAGAGTTATTCCGTGGAAGATTTTGTAAGGTGCTGGTGACCCATGATGGAGATCAACGACCATTCATGAGTTCTCAGGATAGTGTGTACGAATGCAAGGTTAATCCTCTTCCCACCAGTGGTAGTAGTAAGCCAACACCACTACATTTGAGAGTTTGGGATAACAACTTGGTAGGGGTTGGGCAGCATTTTAAAGACCAAGTTGAAGTTAGGAAGGCATTGAAACAATTCTCTATTGCCAAGAACTTCTCTTTCAAGTATTTGAAGAACACGAAGCGTCGGGTTATGGCATCATGCAGGGTTGAAGGTTGCCAGTGGAAAGTGAATGTGAGCTTGGAGCAAGCTTCAGGTTTATTTGTGGTGAATGAGTATGAAAAACTTCATACATGTGCTAGAGGGGTAAGGAAAAAGTATAACCCTCATGCTTCACAAAACTTGGTGTCGGAGCTCATTTCCAGTAAGATAAAAGATACACACTCGTATTCCACATCTGAATTGGTAAAAGATTTGCGAAATGACTATGGGTTGAGCATCTCATATCAGAAGGCATGGCGTTCTAAGGAGGTTGCCCTTAATTCTTTGTTTGGTGATTATAAGGATTCTTACAATGACATCCCTTGGTATTGCAACAAAGTAGTGGAGACAAACCCGGGGAGTGTAGTGAAGTATGAGGTTAATCGAAGAAACATGAAGTTTTTACGTTGCTTCATCGCGTTGAATGCATGCATTCAAGGGTTCCAACATTGTCGACCATTACTTTTTCTTGATGGGGCTCATCTTTATGGGAAGGCAAAGGGGACTCTTCTAGCAGCCACTGCAGTTGATGGAGGTAACCACATCTTCCCCTTAGCCTATGGAGTTGTTGATAATGAAACTAAAGATAATTGGTTGTGGTTCTTATAACATGTGCGACATGTAGTTGGCTTTGCAAGGGTATTCACATTGGTATCCGATAGGGACAAAGGGCTGCTCGAAGCGGTTGCAAAGGTGTTTGGGGACGGATTCCATGGCTATTGTGTGCGACACTTAGAGTGCAACTTACTGAAGACAGGTTTGAAAGGGCACAAGGTTCAAGGAACAAAAAAGGTAACGAAAAAATAAATTGCATACATGATTAATGATGTTGCAAAAGCAAGTGATATGCATGGCTATCACGTTGCATTAACTCACCTCCACAAGCATTCTAAAGTAGCATATGATTGGGTCATGGCAAATCAACCTAAGAATTGGTGCAACGCCCTCTTCCAAGGTGAGAGATATAACCACCTTTTAAATAACACTGCTGAGACTTTCAATAAATGGGTCAAGCCGGAGCACGACATGCCAATTCTTGCTTTGCTTGATGGCATTCGGATGAAGATAATGATCAAGATGAACGAAGCGAGAAGGGCGAGTAAGAACTGGGATTCTTACCTGATTCCATAAGTCAACGACCGGCTCAATGAACTGACCAACCAATCTCGGGGGCTATTGGTTGCGGAGAGTAATGAGAATGTGGTGGAAGTGGTTTCAGAGGAAGGACATTTAAGGATGAATCTCACTGACCTCACTTGTACTTGCAGGATGTGGCAAATTGAAGGTACGTCGTGTATCCACGCATGCGCTACCATATCTGCTAATGGAGGATCACCAGCATATGCTTGTCGAGGGGATTATTGGACTACTCAGTGCTATAAGGACACATACAGTGAAACAGTTTTCCCGATCACCCATGATGACAAGCCGGTACGTGCAGAGCCACCTGTGGGAGAGCATCTCATCCTTCCACCAAAAACCAAGAGGCCAAGGGGGAGGCCGAAGACGAAGCCCTATCCGTCACAACCATTAAAACGGAAATGTCAATTTAGATGCAGTCGTTGCAACGGCCTTGGGCACAATCGGACTTCATGCGTGCAACCAATCAACGTGGATTGAGAGAGTGCCTTTGAATTTTATTTCTGTAATGAACTTAATCCATATGATGACATTCGGTAGAACTTCATTTTTATGGCTTGTAATGATAATGTTTACATTACTTTGTAGTTTTTAGAATAAATCATATCGTAACTGGATATCGCAACGCAATCACAACTGCAACGCAACCTGCTATCACAACATGCATTAATCGCCACAACTCAATCACAAGGAATGCATAAGCTATGGGAAATTACTATATGTGGCAGCAACAAGCCTATCGCAATGCAATCACAACGTCAACACAACCTACTTTTACAACATATATAAGTCACCACAACTTAATCACAACGCACGAAGAAGTTACTGGAAGTTACTGTTTGTGGTAGCAGCAAGCCTATCCCAATGCAATCACAACCTCAACACAACATTCTATCACAACATGTATAAATCACCACAACTCAATCACAACGACTGAAGAAGCTACGGGAAATTACTGTGTGGCAGCAACAAGACTATCGCAATGCAATTACAACCTCAACACAACCTGCTATCACAACATGTATAAGTCGCCACAACTCAATCATAACGCACAAAAAAGTTACTCGAAGTTACTGTTTTTGGCAGCAGCAAGCCTATCCCAATGCAATCACGACCTCAACACACAATGCACAAGTCATCACAACCCTCAAAGACACCTGCTATCACAACATGCATAATTTACCATAATTCAAAGTAATCACAACAATGCATAAGTCATCACAATAATGCAATCACAACCTCACGGCAACACGCTATCACAACATGCATAAGTTACCACAATTCGAAGGCATCACAACAATGTATAAGTCATCACAACAATGCATAAGTAATCACAATAATGCAATCACAACCTCACGGCAACCCGCTATCACAACATGCATAAGTTACCACAATTCGAAGTCATCACAACAATGCATAAGTTACTACAATGTATAAGTCATCACAACAATGCATAAGTTACTACAATGTATAAGTCATCACAACAATGCATAAGTAATCACAATAATGCAATCACAACCTCACGGCAACACGCTATCACAACATGCATAAGTTACCACAATTCGAAGTCACCACAACAATGTATAAGTCATCATAATAATGCAATCACAACCTCACGGCAACCCGCTATCACAACATGCATAAGTAACCACAATTCGAAGTCATCACAACAATGTATAAGTCATCACAATAATGCAATCACAACCTCACGGCAACCCGCTATCACAACATGCATAAATTAACACAATTCGAAGTCATCACAATAATGTATAAGTCATCACAATAATGTAATCACAACCTCATGGCAACCCGCTATCACAACATGCATAAGTTACCACAATTCGAAGTCATCACAACAATGCATAAGTAATGACAACGATGCAATCACAACCTCAGGGCAACCCGCTATCACAACATGCATAAGTTACTACAATGTATAAGTCATCACAACAATGCATAAGTAATCACAATAATGCAATCACAACCTCACGGCAACACGCTATCACAACATGCATAAGTTACCACAATTCGAAGTCATCACAACAATGTATAAGTCATCACAATAATGCAATCACAACCTCACGGCAACCCGCTATCACAACATGCATAAGTTACTACAATGTATAAGTCATCACAACAATGCATAAGTAATCACAATAATGCAATCACAACCTCACGGCAACACGCTATCACAACATGCATAAGTTACCACAATTCGAAGTCATCACAACAATGCACAAGTTACCATAATTGAAAGTCTATCGCAATGCAATCACAACCTCAACACAACGAATGAAAAAACTACTGTAAGTTATTGTATGTCGCAGTAGCAAGTCTATTGCATTGCAATCACAACCTCAACACAACCTGCTATCACAGCATTCATCAGTGATCACAACTCAATCACAACGAATGAATAAGCTACTGGAAGTTACTATATGGGGCAGCTGCATTTCTATCGCAATGCAATCACAACCTAAACACAACCTGCTATCACAACTTGCATAAGTCACCCCCAACTCAATCACAACTATGCATAAGTCAGAAGAAGTTACTGTATGTGGTACCAACAAGCCTGTCGCAATGCAATCACAACCTCAACACAAGCTGCTATCACGACATGTATAAATCGCCACAACTCAAAGTCATCACGAATTAAGGCGTTGAAAGTCTATCACAACTTAATCACAACATCATGTGTCGTCAAACCCAAAATATATCACAACCTACAGCACCAATCTAACGCAACCTCATATGTCCATCACAAGTTACTTACATCACCAGAATAATGTCAAATGTAACCTCGCCATACTAACATCACATATTCATATCAAAACGAATCAAGTCTATCACACAATTGGTACATAGCCCTCGATCTTAGAGACTACGTACCACACCAACCATTTTCTAAACTTTTTGACGTTGAACCTTTGAAGTTCAACGTCGAGCGCCTTCTTCAACAAATAGTAGCACATGAAAACCCCACAATCATCACTGTTGCACTGGGTCTCGGGAACCTCCACCACTTTTGTCTTCCATTTTTCCCATGCTCCTTCCTCAAAATCGACTTTCATGACATATTTAGAATGCCGCCTCATAGCCTTGAAGAACAAGTTGATTTCATTAGCAACATTGGGTCTATTATTCATACTATCATATATAAAAGCTTTCTTTTGCTCTAGCCTGAATTCTATCAAGCACCAATGTCTGTCTTTAAGCATAGGCAACATCCACTTCTTGCAACGTAATGCATTATACCCATTTGGTCCTCTCAACCCTGCACTCACCTCCCGATGCCACTCTCTTGCAGGGTACAACGCTTCTATATCGCCATCTAGATCGGGATGCGCACGCCTCCAATCTTCATACTTTTTCTCTTCTGTTGCACAGAAAGACTTCATAAACGACATTATGTCAGTTAGTTCACATCACAACATATGTAAACATGGCTAGAAGAAATAATCAGTGTCACACAACTAACATCACAACCTATGCATAAAAGGATCACAACCTGAACTACAAGATATAATCACAGCTACACAACTAACATCACAAAATCACAACTAATACTGATAATCATAATATGATATCACAACCTATGCATAGAGACTAAGCTTCACAACATTCAACAGTAATGATATAGATAAATAATGAAAGTAACTTACAATCCAATGGGGGTCAAATATGTGAATAGTGGGGTTTCCATCTCCATTCAAATCCTTCATGGCCAAGTCAGTCACATCGCTTCGAAGTAATGCTACAAATGCATCGACATAAAAATTATCAACCCACCCAGGGGTAGCACCTTCATCTTTAGGTGCCACTCCCGAGAACCCCGACCACCTAAGGCTTTGGAGGTGGAAGACCTTCACTTGAATCCCACAAGCAAGACCAACATTTATAGTGTTGCCCATGTCTCCTCCATTTGGAGGTGGGATCGTCCAAATATGGTCAACCATCGCCTCTTCCGCTGTGGCGAGTGGGAAGTCCTCGTACTCATCCCCCTCCCTGCGATTTTTTATGATAGCATTGGGGACGTAGTATGGTGATATATGATGTGTTCCGGCAACGGAGCGAGTGGCATGGTTATGAACTAAGGGGGAGACAACAATTGAGCTATCTTGTGTCTTCTCCCCCTCCACACGTGCTAACAAGGCATCCTGCGACATATGAAATAAAAATGGTTACTCACAACAACAAGCATTTAACCAAACACAACCTATCTATAAGTCATCATAACAAGTAGCAGAAGAGTAAACTTACCATAAGAGACTTAAGGTCGAGGACTGGAATCAACTTGGGGAGAGCAAGTGTCGAATCAGATGCGATGGAGATGACAGAGGGTTCTTTCACAAATGCACTTCTTGGTTCTCCTTCTTCAACATGAGTGGAATTGAGGGAGATGACTGAGAGGTCCCTATTATGAGGGACTCGTGAGTCTTCCAACTGGGCTGCAAGGAGATCATCTATTGTGTGAGCAGGTGCAACATTGTCGGCCCTATTGGTCGGAGTAGCATTAGGCGAGGAGGCACAATCTTCCTCATCATTATCATCCCCAAATGGAAGCTTCCGTGGTTTGAACGGTAATGTCTTTTTAGCTTGTGTTTTGAACCTCTTGGAAGCAGGGATTGCGGGGGACTCTAGGTCCTCAACAGGGCTCCTTGCAAGGGGGACTTTGCCTCGTGTGGACTTGTCTGCCATATCATGTGCATCTCCTCCTACCACTTCATGGGCCTCTTCATGTTGGTCTTCTTCTCCAGGCACTTGTTGTTGTGCCTCTTCAGTCCGACCATTTTCCTCTTCTCCTGGACAACCCACAACTTTCTTTAACTTTCTCATCTCCACTTCCAATACACGGCACCTATGATTTGCCAACATTATCTCCCTCTCCAGTCTGTTCTTCATCACATTTACATCCTTGCGCAAACCCTTGTTGACTTCATACATTTGCATATTGGTCAACATCAAGCTATTCATAAGGTTGGACAAGCTTTCAAGTGTCATGCCCCAAATTTCCAAGACCCAATTTACGCGGAAGCGTCAATCCAATGACGGTTATAGTCATGACTTAAACAATATTTACTTACAAAAAGTAGAATAACAGAAAGGAAATCTAAATATCTATTACAATATCTGAAAATGTCTTAACAACCACAAAAGAGTTTAACATAAAGCAATTGGCACGCAGGCCGCAAGTTCAAACATCAAAGATAGCAAAACATAAAGAGACTAGTCTTCTACGCTTCAGTCATCAAACCTCGCAGCTGGATAACATCACTTCTGTTCCGCCTTAAATCCTGCATCAGAGGATGCGTGAGTATTCCATAGGAAATACCCAGTAGGATACAGAAAACCCACACAGGAAAATCAAGAGAAGACTCCAAAGATGTATGGTTTAACAGACTCAGGTTCAACAAGGACTAAGATCACTTACCTGGAACCAACTGCCATTCAAGACGCATTAAGGTTAAAGATAATTCAAAGACTTTCATAAAGTAGTGAAGGTAAGATAATAAGCATTGGACAACCAAAGTGTCAAAGTACAATTTCTGCTCCCAAATCTTCTTCAATACCAGAACATCCTAGAGGTTCTTCAGAGGAACCTGGCCATGCGTCTAGGGATGCTAGCCCCATCGGTGCTTACGGGCACAATGGGCGGAGATTGCAGACCTTCCGTAATGTCATACAATCTAAGCGCATGCGGTTGCCGTCATCGGCTGAACTACAGAGGTTCAATAAATCGGAGATCTCGCAAGATCTAGCAATGGCTTGTGAGCATACTATGATTCCGACTAAGAGCTTTAAATGCTACTTAGCGGAGAAACAATTCAACTAGTCCTATTGTCAAAAGGCTTAGAACAAGACTTTCTAAAGTTCCGACTCTTCATAGGAGTGAAAAGCATGATCCAAATCAAATTATGTATTAGTCTGGGAACTCAAGTGAGACCCGACTATAAAGAGACACACCACATGATTTTCCAAAAGTTCAAGTCCACTTTCTTCAAGGTCGTATCTAACCCTAGAATTGATAATCCCCGTCTTAGAATGACGTGTCTCAGGTAGACCACGTCAGAGACATAGAATTCAAGCTTCGATTATTCTTGCGTCATAAATGGACCAAGAGAAGAACAAAAAAGGACTATTATTATGAGACACCTCATTTGGCTCTAAGACCTTAAAATACTTTTAAGGTTACTGTTCTTAGTGTCTTATAAATCATATTAGACTTAATTAAAGTCTTAATTATCAATTATTCTTAAGCATCTTAGGTTTATTATGATTTTAAGTCATTTAAAGTCAGAAATTGCGTTCTGTCCTAAACAGAACAGCTCTCTTGCTCTGGTTACCACGTTCTGTACAATTTAATTCAATCTTTGAAATTTTTATCTAGTATAGCCTCTGATGTCTATTTTCCAGGTTGGTAAAAATCTTAATTTTCTGATTAGTGTATAATTAGTTATCATTTTTCTACTGCAGTCTGCCTGCGCAGGATTGCTCCTGGCCGAGACCAAGTTTCTTATGATATATTTTATTTGCTGTTGTACTATCTTTAGTAATCCCATATTGGTCTTTTTCTGACCTTAATCTAGTGTTTCTTAAGATTTTTACAGAGCTTTATAGGTTCTGAAATTCTCAGTTTATGATTCAGTTTTTTCTTAGTCTTTATAATCCGATTGCATAGTCATTTTCATAACTTATTATTCAAGTGATACATATAATTTCGGACAACTACAAGACTCATGATACACCGATCAAAATGTCAAACATGACTGAAATCACAGAGGAATAGTCATACAGGGAATAATTTCTTATTGTCATACATTATACATTATACGATTATCTATTTAGATAATATTTTACGGGTTGTAATAGTTATAACAACTTACGTATAGAATATGAAATATCAAACACGGAAAAGCACCGAAGTGCCCAAAGATCCAAACTTTATACTAGAAAGAGCGTGGATATACAAATAGCATTATCACACGCAAAGGGAACATAAGCAGGATTTAGATTAACAAAGAAGTCTAACTTTTCAACATGAAGAAGTGATTGAGAAGTAACTCTTACGCTATCAAAATTCAAGAAAATTATGGGGAATATCAATTCAGGATTTCGACACCGAGAGATCAAAGTTTACAATTACACAATTAAGAACATCAACATTCATCTCATTGAAATCATCCTTGACATATGATCAATCATCAACAAAGAATAGAATGGTGGGAAAAGAATCATCCTACTTGGTTGTAGATGCCGAAACTTCCCGAGCACTCTTGACTCCGACAATGTCGCACCACCACCACGCCGGTCGACCTTGCTTGGACCCCACGAACCACCACCGGAGAGAGGTTGCCGCCGGCCGGAAAAGTGAGAGAGGGAAAGAGAGAGAGAGAGAGAGATGTTCAAGCAGTTTTGAAATGCTTTGAACACTCAAGCAAAACCGCCCCCTTACTAGCCTATTTATAGATTTTTCAAATGAATCTCCACCCTTGATCAATCCTTTAACCAATGGCTCAGATTCAGCAGAAAATTCCAGATTTTCCAACTTTCAAAGTGACTCTTGGATTTTCAAGGAATGAGTTAATTGCATGCAATTAGAGCTAACACTTAACTAACTCCACTCAACTCATTAACACAACACTCAACCACCTCCACTCAAGGCAAACTCGTCCCATGCATTAGATAGGTTGTTTAGAATTTCAATTAATCATCTTCAACAATAATATCTCATGAAAAATTCACAAATCAAATGGATTTCAAAAATGACACATATACACATATACATACTTAATATTCTTAGGTCAAAAGAGACCAAACCAACGTGCCACACCAACCATGAATCACATTATCCAATTAACAAAATCTCCGATCAAGATCAATTCAAAAATCACAAATTTTATGGCGATCGATCGGCAAAAAATACAAGATCGATCGGCTACCATCCCAAAACACGATCGATCGGCCCTGGCGGGAACTTGAATTTTTGAAAGATTTTTGAATGCTTAAATAAATGCATACCTTAAAGCCAAGAAATTCCTTTTTAAATACTATAAAATTTACGGTCGTCACATCAAGAGTGGCAGGTCTGCTCTCCAGTAGCCGGCGAACTTCTACAATGAAGACAACATGACAAAGATTACAACCTAATTTTGACATAGATTACAACCGAAAGAAATATCATCACAACTCAATCCCAACCTTTAGCAAATCATCCAGTTACACCATCACAACCTACATTTACACTATTACAACGCAATATACGACATCTAACACAACCTAAGTAAAAGCACAACCACTAGCACAACTTCATATGGGATCTATCACAACCTACAAATATAGCATCACAAGTCAATGTCCGAATCTGTATATAAGCTATCACAACCTACATTTTCACGACATAGATTACAACCAAAAGATATATCATCCCAACCCCAATCACAACCTCACGCATAAGCCATCACAACCTACATTTACACCATCACAATGCAATATACGATATATAAATATCATTTTATTCACATATTGGACACAACCACAATCACAACTTAGAGAGATATTATCACAACTCAATATGAGATCTAACACAACCTACAAATATAGCACCACAACTGAATGTCCGACTTTGCATATAATCCATTACAACATTATAAGGGCTATCATAACTTACATTTACAGCAACAAAATGCAATATATGATATCTAACATAACCTATGTATAAAAAAACACAACCGGGTCACAATCAAGTACCTTCGACATAAGCATCACCAGCTTCCTCATTGGTAGCTTGTCGTCTGCATTTGCTGCCAAGCTGTTGGATGTCTTCTGATTGAGTATCTGAGCCACTGTTGGGCCCCTCATTTGAAGGCTTCACTCCGGCACGGCTCCTAAGAGCCTCCTCCACTGGTGTCTCAGCTACCCTCTTTGCCTTGCTCTTCTTTCTTTGCTGCCTCTTGCGAGGTAGCTCATCAGCCTTGTGGCATCCTTTCTCGATGTCCCCTGCCACATCCTGCCCCTTGATGAACAAGTCTGATGCTTGTTCATCCTCGGTGAAGACAAGCTCCACAACCAAGCCCTCTGTATCCAAGGCCATACCAGCCTCGTATGTGTCCGGGGCAACATTGACACTCCACCTCTTTAACCTGGGTGATTGATCCTCCTCCTTATCTGACTGTATCAACCACCCAAAGTCTCTAAACTTGGCCTCAGCCAATTCAAAAAACCAAACCTGTACATGTCAAACATTCAAGTCAATTATAATAGCAACTGTTAGTGTCACGCCCCGAAATCCCATACCTCGATCGGAGTGCGGAAGCCAATCAATGATATACATTTGGAGGTAGAGAATCTCGGGCGCGAGACCGAACAGTCGATTTCACCACCAATTACGATCATCTCAAAAGGATGTGTAATCGGTCATGCCCATAATCAGTGCAATACAAATACAAACATTAATGAATACCATGGAATGGAAATTTACTTAATAACACTGATAATAATCCATTTAAGAAAGTCAAATCAAATAAACCTATAAATCTATGGCACACAATTGCCATTAAATGTCATAAGCATCAAATAAGCAAAGCAAATAATATAAACTCTAAATCTTCACGGCTCCTGCGACCGCTTCACTACTGCAACTTCCTGATCTCAATTTCCATTTGCGCCTGCATCAGAGGATGCATGAGTATTTCATAGAAACACTCAGTAGGATGTAAAAACCCACTGAATTAGGACAAACAATATGAATAGGATAAGGATAACAAAGGTTTATGAAGATGCCGCAACATCTGGACTAAACCAAGGATTTATACACCTGAAAGGTTAGTCAATAATAATTCCAACCCGCAAGTAGGGAAAACAACAATAAGGCTCCTACTACACATATGAGTAAGGAGGGAATGATAATCATACTAAAAAGCTCCAGACATTAAAAGTGAAAGGAGTACAATTTCTGCTCGCTGAACCGATCACCCGCAAGTGACTATACCAGAACCACCCTAGGGGTCCTCTTTTTGGAACCCTGCCATGCGTCTAGGATGCTGGCCCCACCAGTGCTTACGGACACGATGGGCGGAGACTGAAGACCTTCCGTAATGTCAACAATCTAACGTACGTATGTTGCCTCTTTTTGGGCAGTATGGAACCGCAGTACCACAAATATTAGTGACCCCGCAAGATCAAGCAATGGCATAATTTGAGCATACTATGAATCCACTTCCGGAGAGAGAGTCCCGCAAGACCTCTAGTGGAGGAATCAATCAAATAATCATGATGAATAATAATTCAAAGAAATAGAGGCCGCAACGCTCTAACCACATAAGGTATCAATCACCGGAATAGACTCTCATACGGAGTATAAGTAGAAACGTCACACAAAGAGAATAATACAATCCATACATACGTTCATGCTCAGCCCTAGATGGAAATTCATATAGGTCTTATTGAAATATATATAAATCAGAGACAAGGTGTTAATGAGTCCTAGATGATTTGGATTCCAAATGGAACCTCAAACCGACACAAACGCTTTATCTTCAAATACACGCTTACAGGTTTTCTTAACATAGGTATTACCCATCTATCATATTAACCATAACCCAACCTTACTGTAATAATTATAAGGATATAGTCTAGTATTAGTTACTAGCACGTCATACCATCTTCACATCTTATTAAGTGGTTTTACTTAAGTACTTAGTATTTTCACTTAGATTCTGCTCACTGTCTTTTGCACAACAGTCCCCTTCCGGCGGCTCCCAGACACTGTACAGTTGAGGTTATCTTATGAAATTTTTACTGAGAATACCCTTGTGGGTCTAGTTTCTAACCCCACCGGTTTTATATTTTTCTGATATCATATGAATTAGTTATGAATTATTTACTGTCGACTGTCCATGCAGAAACAGTTCTGGCCGAAAGTGAAACACATGATTAAACTTTAATATTCTTATTCCGAACCACTTATAGATGATAATTTACTCATGATAGATGATAGTACTCCCCTCCTAGATTAATTACAGATCCTGAAATTAACTAGAATTACCAAAAGATTCCCTTTTATCATGTTTCTCCCCATATAATACAATCTTAGACCAAATATCTTTCAATTAAGTCGATTTAAGCAAAACGATCATTAAAGCATAAGACTCAATCATTAGACATCATAATCAAAGCAATATCAGTACTTTTATCTTCTGTAAAATTAATAAGCATCCAACTTTGATCTGATTTACCATCTAGACATGAAGCATGAAGGCATATATGCATGTATCGCAATACACATGGAAAACAAGACATAAATCATTAATCCCGCAAGATTCAAAGCAATACTCCAAGGAAATCAGTAAGAAACACTCATCATATAATGTGAGAAAAGAATAAGAAGAGAGGGAAAAACCATCCTACTCTTTATCACCAAAAGACGTCGCCTTTCTACGCGATGTTCGTCTCCTCCGCTTTCTTCAAAGCTTCCCGATCCAAGCTCTTGAGCAATTCCCACTAGAAGAGGTCTTCTAAGAGAGGGATGAACGTGGGAAGGAGAGGGGAAAGCCTCTGGACGTTCTAGGGTTTAGTTTTCAAAAGCACAAGCCTAGACTCTATGGGTTTATATAGAGTTTTTTAGGAGATCTTTGCCCAATCAATTCTACCATATCTTGGGCACTTTCCACCAATGGGAGAGTCCCTAAATCACCCTAGGAACTTGCAATACAAGTCTAGTTAGGATATGGCATCTTTCCCAATCAAATCCGCCTCAAAATTAGGTTAGAATTCGCCAAACCGCAACTGGCGATCGATCGTGCAATACGGCGATCGATCGTCCTGCGCTGTTTACAAACTGCGCGATGGCGCCGATCGTAGCCGATCGATCGTTTTTATTCAATTTCCCATATCTTTTTACTCCGAACTCCAAATCACACAAAATTGGTGTCGTTGGAAAGCTCTTCTCACCAACTTTAATTTAAACAAGGCACCACATGGTCAAATCAATCATTAAGAGGGTCAAATTTCAGTTTTAAGATACTTACTAATTTTTCGGATGTTACAGTTAGTATCCTCACAACCTAATATAATTAACCACAACTTATAATAGTGACCACAAGGCATAAGATACAACATACCTGTAAAACAGCTCCACAACCAAACAAATTATATCGATCTTTCCTCTCCTCCCTATCCTCATAGGCGTTACTAACACCATTCCATAATGCATTGTAGACATCCTTAGCCCAGGGATATGCATCAAAGGTGGCAAGTTGGACTCATCCATCATTGCCCAAAACTTGCCGTCAACCACATCCCCTGCCTGGGTAGGAGGAAGACAGCAATGCAGTATAGCAAGGCCAACCTTGCCCTATCATTTACCTTCAACTTCTTGTTGTTAAACTTTTCCTTTATCATTTTTGCGGTAATCTTACTTACTCTCACCCCAGGGAACATCCTCTCCTGGAAGGTGGAGCCCTTTGTGCGCTGCGATGATTTCCTTCCGACTAGAAATCCATCATGCAGTGGCAACTGCAGTATCATACTGACGTCTATCGGCTTCAGAGTGGCTGACCACCTGCCGATTCTGAAAGTTAAGCCGCTTATCCTCCTAGCCAGCATGTGGCCAATTAGACGATGACAGACCATTGTGTCTGTCATCTCAAAGAAGACTTTGAAGCAAGTTTTCATTACTTGCTCATGGACCCCTCCCTTCAAATCCGGGATGAGGTTCAGCACTTTTGAAGTTGAGCATCTACACTCAACTCTCTCAATCTGTAAAATATAATGAATGCAATATTAAGTACACATGAAGCACAACCAAATACATTTAGGGAATAAACACAAGTTTATTGCAACCATAACACAACTACAGCACAATGTCAACACAACCATCATATAACCGATGCATCCCAACCCTACAAAAGCACTATCACAATGTCACTAAATTTCATCACAGCTCATGACCAATACAAGGCCCTCAACTTTCTCATCACAAGTTCTACACAACTACTATTTTTCATCACAACCATAACCGCATTCATCAAAACTTAAAAGGAGTTGAACATACAAGCACATCTCAATCTATCACAACCTGTTAAACATCATAAAACAAACACATGCAACTCAATCAACCATTACTCTTGTCCATCACAACCCTACAGAAGAACCATCATAACGTCACCAAATCCATTAGAGCTCATGACCAACAACCCCAGCCCTCAACTTTAGCCATCTCAGGTTGTACACAACTGCTACACGTTTCCATCCCAACCATAAATGTATTCATGAAAGTTGAACATAGAGACACCTCGCAAGCTATCACAACCTATTAATATCATAAAACAAACACATGCAACTCAACACAACTATAGCACAATGTCAACACAATCATCATATGACTGATGCATCCCAACCCTACAAAAGAACTATCACAATGTCACCAAAATCCATCACTGCTCATGACCAACACAAGGCCCTCAACTTTTCCATCACAAGTTCTACATAACTACTACACGTTTCCATCCCAACCATAAATGCATTTATGAAAGCAGTTGAACATACAGACATCTCGCAAGCTATCACAACCCTATTAAACATCATAAAACAAACACATGCAACCCAACACAACCCATTAAGAAATATTATACAATACATGAAACCCTCGACATGCACAAGCCAAGAGCAAGAAAAACATCAAACAATTATGAAAAGAAATATCTTTTACTTAAAAAAGGGTATTTGTACTTACTTCGTCTTGCCGGCCGGAAGTAGAAGCTTCTGCCATTGAGGGCACCGTTATGAGGGGAGAACTACTCCGCTGGGGAGAAAACGAGGGAAGAGCACCGCTGGTAAGGGAGACAACGAAGGACAGCGCCGTCGCGAGGGGAGAGCGTTACGGGACACCGCCGCCGCGAGGGAAGAGGGCAAGGGGACACCCCCGCCACGAGGGGTGAGTGCCGCTATGACACGAAGGTCACCGCCGTGAGATGGGTGCGCCGAGGAGGGTTGCGGTGTGAAGGGGAGCGCCACCGGCACTGAGGGACGTCGCCGCCGTTAGAAGAGGGAGGTCGCCGTGAGGAGGCGGTCTACACTTGCGAGATGGTTGGGACGCGAAAGGGAAGAAGCAGTTTAGGTTGTGATGGAGAGACATGAGGTTTTGACTTTAAAAACCCATGTGAACAGTTTCTTATTTTTGAAATCACGTGGGTTAAGACGTGGAAAAGGCCGTTCAAACGGCGTTAATGACGCCGTTTGGTGGGCAGCTACGTTGTTCCATGTGCCGAAGGGTAATTTTGTCATTTTCAAAAAAAATTGAGTGTGTTGGAGCTCGTGCGGGACTGAAATGGATATGAAATTCTGGGTACTTTGTACCAAAGTGGATACCATATTTTCCCCTTTGTACTATTTTAGTTAAAATTCACCTACTTGGACTAAAATGTAAACCACCCTTGTAATATAGTAACGGATTGGTCACGGTGCTTTGGTCGGAAAACATTTTTGTTCATCAAACCACCCCAGCAATGCTTGTCATCCGTCTTACCACCGACTCATACTGGTCGAGACTCGAGATGGAGCCTGTACATTCGTAACAAGAAGAGGTTATTAGAGTTTTATGTGAACTATATATCCTGGATAAAAGCATCTAATTTCTCAACCACCCCAAGGCAAGCCACCGGCCACCACATATTTCGAAGGAAAAATCCAGCCAGCGCTGTAACGTTGGTGCACTGTAGCGCTAGCAGCTGTCAAATTAGTGTGTGGGTGGCAAGAACGACTCTATTTCGAAACACAACTTGTCAACAGAAGGTTCATGAATTTTTCACAGTGGATGTTTGAAATACGTTGTGAGGTGTTTCAGCTAAAAATAAAAAATAAATAGTGAAAGTGCTTCTTATCACGCCCAAACGGCCAAAATTAATCCACCATCCAATGTTCCACGTATACTGATAGGAACCTTTTTCTTGGCCTAGATATATACTCCTTGCCATCCAATAAAGTTCATCTACATATATACTCCCTCCAGTCACTTTTAATGGATACCGTTTGCACTTTGCTCCCACAAGGTAGAAAAACATGAAAGAGCAACTAAAAAACTCTGCTTTTATACCGACCTTATAGTCTAATAAAATTCACTCGTTTTGCAATGCAGACTAGCTTAATTGGACTATAGGTGTATTATGATAAAACATTACCTTCCTGTAAATTGCTTAGTGATTTATCAAAGTAAAATAATTACTTTTTCTTTGGCAACAAAAATAAAATAATTGCTTCACGAAAAGATTCGGGTTTACTTTTTGTTTTGTACTAGTTTTTTTTTAAGTTTAATAAAAAGTATATTGAAAATGTCAGAAATTTACGGAAGTACCATTCTCAACTGACAAGCGCTTCTTGGGTCAATTCGAACTGCTTGAGCTGCTGCCTCACCGCCAACTAGCTTCACCTATACTATTAAATTTTCCATTATATTATCAAAAGAAAAAGTCATTCGAGATGGACGGCAGATATCACGTTTCTGCTACGATCACGACCATAAAGGCCGTCCGATGTCAAGTTGTCAACCCCTTTCCAACCCCTCCCCGGCTTTTTCTAGAAAAAAATCTCAACGTTGTTTTAAGAGGGTTTTTGAATGGCCCGAGTGCGCCATTTCCCTTTTTCAAAATCGCACTCCTCCCCACCCCACCCCACCCCTTCGTCAACCCCCTTCCCCTCTTCTTCTTCTTCTTCTCCGGGGGCGAGCCGGATCGCATCAGACGCGGAGGGAGGGCGGCGGATCGATTTGATGGGCGGCGGATCCAGGTGCTTTTTGTGTTTTACCCTTTCTTCCCGTATTTCATAGATCTGTATGCTCGCATCTACCTGAGGTGGATTTCTTGAACTGGTGTATTCAGATTACAATTCGAAAGAGTTTAACTTTCTAATTGGAGTATCAAATCTGGTACTTAAATTTGAATTTTTCATCACATTGCCTTCAGATGATCAGTAATGAATACATGCAGTTGCTTCTTGGCCTTTCTTACGTTCTTTATAGAGGTATTTAGGTGAATTTAGCTTATTAATTGTCAAAAGGAAGCCTACTAGCCTTCTACCATGTAAATGTTGGTTCTTTTTCATCATTTGAGTGAAAACACTCTGAAAATGAACATCGAGAATTGCGTCTTTGAATTTTTTTGCCTCAAGTACCCTACTTTTTTTTTCTCTTCTTTCATCAATTGGGGATTTCAGTTGTAATTATTTTTTTGTATCAGCTTATTTGTACCCGGATCAAGCTATTTACATGTGTTGTTTTAATGTCTCAACACAGTGACTCTCCTTCGGAAGGTAAAGCTATTATAACTATTTGAAGAACCCTTATCATGACTTGGGATCCCTGTTCTTGTGAATTTGGCCGTACAAAAGAGAATGGCAAGTGAGAAGTCTAGAAGCTCCAATAGAGGAGAGACCTCTGTTGATTGCATTGGTGATGGGGTCGAAGCGAGCTTTCAGAATCCACGGCCATTTCATGGGTAATTTGCCTGTTTGCTTCAATAACTTCACTGAATTCCACTCTGGTTGCAGTTTGATAGGCATATAGCTTACGATCTAGTAGACATAATTGTGTTTAGCATGTGCCTTTTTTTGTTTCAACAACATTTAAGTCGTCGATACCTAGCAACATAGCTGCTATGGGTATGTCTACCATTTTCGTTTGCAACTCTATGGTGAATTTGATGCTTTTGCCTTGTTATAGGCATTTAAGTTGTGCCAGCATTTTATCTATTTTTTTATTCATTGTTTCTTCAATTTCATGCAACTTGGGAACCTAAAACATGTTCTGTTGGTTAAAATGGCTACAATTGATTTGGACGTTGGATTTGGTGGGTTTATGCAGGAGAACAGGCGGTCCAACTAGGCGGTCGTCGAAGGGTCAGTGGACACCTGAAGAGGTAACAAGAACATATGGTGGATTCAACTCATCTGTTATTTTAAGTTCACATGGTTTTGTTCATGGAACTGCTATCTTCTCAAGTATTGTGAAAAAGTTAATTTTCTCTTTCAGAAACTTTTCTGAACATCAAGTGTTTTGCTACTTAATTGATTAGTTAAATTGTGATCAACATGGCAACACAATTTTCTGAAGATGACCGAGTACTTTTCTTATAGTTGTTTTCCACTAAGTTGTGGCTAACTGTTTGTAGTGTCTATTGAGTGTTCTTTTATTTTTGTGCAGACACTTATGTCTCTTTCCCTTTCTTGCTTTTTTATTACAAAATTGATCTTTATGGGATTTAGATATCTGTCCACTTTCTTCTTTCCACATTTAGTAAGTATGTTTTTGATGCCTATGCAATCCACGTACTTTGTAGGAAATTTAATTATTGCACTGCCAGATTTCATTATGCCTTGCCTATAATGTACTTTGTCTGTGCATGCAGAAGCACACATTTACAGATTATAGCTTTCACAAAACATGTTATCAAGCATTTTCATTTTCTTTCTGTATCATAATTCAATGTTATTTACAGGATGCGTTACTCTTCAAAGCGGTTCAGCGTTACAAAGGAAGAAATTGGAAGAAAATAGGTTTTCTTATTTTCTTATTGAATTTTGCCTTTAAATTTGGGTATTTAATTAACTTTACTGCTATTTATGAAAATGGTTGATAAATTTTTCTTTCTGTATACCCATGATCTTTTTACTATATTTAATTGTCAATTTTTGTTTGTCATGCTTATCAGCATGCTGCAAGCATTTTTGGTCTGCCAGCAGATGAAAGCCGTCGATCATCACAATCGACGGTGCACAGGCATGTACTGTGCGCTCCACCAAGGATGGCTCCTGTTAATGGAGGATATCCTGGCGGACTTCAAAGTCTTCCCAGCATGCAACACATTGTGCGATTTAATTCTGATTGTAAATATCTATTGTTACAATTTCGTTTTGGTGATCAGTGGGGTAGAGGCCTCTATATCTACTTCTAAGCTTTTTGTGATGTGCGATATTTTATTTGACCTCTTCCTTAATATGTACATATTGCACTTAGACTAAAATTTTAGGATTAGTGCTCTCCAGTGAATGTCTGATAAGATGGAAAATTTATATCACTTCCTAATTGTATGTTGACGTTGCCATCAAATTATGTAGCTTCAGTAACTTTGACCTTTGTGGAATTCAAATTTCAAGATTTTTATATCTCTTTTATTGGTCATTGCAGCCGAATGCTTTACTGATCGGACTGATGTACAGTGCCTGCACAGGTGGCAAAAGGTCTTAAATCCTGAGCTTGTGAAAGGGCCATGGTCAAAAGAGGTATTGTGCCCTTCCAGAGAGCCATATGTTTTCTGATTTTCAAATTCTTTTGGCTATTTATTATGTTGGTGCTTTTCGTAGGAAGATGAGAAAATTATTGAGCTTGTAAACAAATTTGGGGCAAAAAAGTGGTCAACAATTGCCCAGGCATTGCCTGGTCGCATCGGGAAACAGTGCCGAGAAAGGTGCAGTGAAAATATATTGATTTACATTAGCCCTGTGTGCTTTCTTATGACATCTACATTGAATGACCTATATTTGATTATGATGTGGTGGCAATTTGACCGTGTGTATCTTGTCAGGTGGCATAATCACTTGAATCCTGCTATAAATAAGGAGGCATGGACCCAAGTGGAGGAGTTAAAACTCATTCAAGCACATCAAATTTATGGGAACAAATGGGCTGAGCTAACTAAATTTCTTCCTGGAAGGTATATCTGCTTTAGCTAAATAAAATGATTGGAGAATGAAATGCTTTGAGTTTTATTGAACAAAATTTTACTCGAAACTGAATGTGCTAAGCTTTTAATTGGTTGTGATTCAGAACTTAGGTAAGACGGATAAAACTTGCTTCATTTTTTTACTAAATTAGTGCCATGAAATTCAGGACGGACAATGCAATAAAGAACCATTGGAATAGTTCAGTGAGGAAAAAATTAGACTCATATTTAGCGTCAGGTCTGCTTCAACAGCATCAGGGTTTGCGAGATGTGGAGACAGCAAGTCAATGCGCTTCGTCATCTTGTACACCGAGTCAAGTCAATGCCAACAAAGATAATGGCAAGGAGGATGAAACAAAGTTGGAAGATATATTGGAATGTAGTCAAAGCTCCACTGCGATTGGGCCCAAGTCTGAAGAGTTACTGGCAAGAGAAGCTTCCAGCCAGAATTCTCAATCTTCACTTGGAAACTCCAATGATTGTTATATACCTCAATTAGTGACAGGAGAAGAGTCTTTTCAAAATTCTCAATCTCCACTTGGAAGCTCTAAAGATTATTATATACCTCAGTTAGTGACAGGAGAAGAGTCTTTTCAGAATTCTCAATCTTCACTTGGAAGCCCTAATGACTATTACATACCTCAGCTGGAAGCCGCTTGTGAACCTTCAGAAGCTCATTGTAACACAAATCCACCAAGTTCATTGGGTCATAGTCACATGTTGCAGGATGGTGGAAGGTCTGGCCGTGAGAATTACCAACTAAGCTCAGACGATCGTATTGCTTCCAGTTTGCCACAAAATCTAGCGGTACATTCTGAAAAATTAGGAAATGAAACCTCAATATTTCAAGATGGTGTTATAAACAAGTTTACAGAAGCCAGAATTCCTGGAGTCTTTTCTTTGGCAGAGCCTATGGAGTGTGCAAATATTGTTTACTTGGGTGACAGTTGTGCAGATTCAGTACTTTTCCAATCAGATATGCGAGGATCAGAAATGAGTCAAAATATAACATATTATCCTCAGAGGGTGATTACCATGCCTGGAACCTCAGGTTGTGAAACTTTTCTTGTAGCTTCGCCTTCTGTGTTATATTCTGATGGCAGATTCTTCTTCCAAAATAATGATGCTGGTGTTGGAGACATATCAGCCGGACTTCAGGATTTAGAGCTTGTAACATGCTCATCAGATACATTTACCTATCAGAATGGACCTGTTAATTCTATTGGTGAGATTGATGGGGTTAAACAGTGTGTCTCCCCAGAGCGTAACTATCAGACCAATCCTCCAGATGCTTTACATATGGATGCTCCGGTTCCAGTAACTTCAGAAGCTGATGCGACTATGTGTATGGATGGAAACTCGACTCCCAGAAGAAAAGATCATCAGGTCACTGGAGGTCTTTTTTATGAACCTCCTCATTTTCCAAGTATGGACGTTCCATTCGTCAGCTGTGACCTGGTACAAACTGGAAGTGAGGCATATAGTCCCTTAGGTATTCGGCAACTGATGATGTCATCAATGAATTGCTCTTCACCATACAGATTGTGGGAGTCACCTTCACGTGATAGTACTCCTGAGGCCATTCTAAAGGGTGCTGCAAAGAGTTTTATATGCACTCCTTCAATTCTAAAGAAACGACACCGCGACCTTGTGTCACCTTTGTCAGAGCGAAGGAATGATAAGAAATTTGGGAGGGATGGTTCTTATTTAGAAACAATATTTGATGAAATTGGAGGTTGTAGAGCTATCTTCTCCTCTATTGACACGGCTGTTTTTTCTCCATCATACTTGAAGAAAAAAACTTTGGCAACTGTAAGAGATAAGGAAAATCTCGATAATGCATCAAAAGAAAATGGTGATGATACAGCTTTGGATAAAAAATCATTGGGAAAAGGCCTTGGTGAGGACAAATCACACAACAAGACAAGTGGCTTTGCTTTAAAGAAAGAAGTATGTTTTGTCACAAAGTTTGTAGCAAGGCTATTTTGTGTTTTTTGTTTTTTCTATGAAGTAGGAAATGTCTCCACCCGGGATTATATCCCAAGTGCGTATGACGGCCTTGTAAGTGCTGGAGGAGATTGGCAGCGTATGGTGCTCTAAGAGGCCGGCCCTGCTTTTTCTAGTTGGGTCCTACTGATTCGGACACCCCTCATTGGCACAAAAAGAAATAAAATAATGCCTTGCATTGTTAGTTAAAATATTTATCATCACTCTGTTAACAACATTTTTTTTTTGGTACAGCAGAATACTGGAGTTCTTTCTGAGCACAACAAAAATGATCCTCTTTTAGTTTCTCCTAATCAAGGGACACCTGAGCGAGGTACAGATGTTACAATTAAAGCATCTGATGGTGTTAGGACTCCAGGGATCGAAATTCGCTCCCAGAATCTTGCATCAAACCAGAGCAAACCATCTCCAGGGTTCTCCCGCCTTGTGTCACTCAGTAGCAGCGAGAGGAAGCGACACCATCATTTGGCTGTTCCACATCCTCTGCATGTTACAATTGAGAAGGATGGGGGGTCATCTAAGGATGCGGATGTTGAAAATAACATGTAAGACTTTTGCTTGCTTTACAGATGCCCCCATTTTAATTTTAATTCTCAGCTATAGTTATCATGTCTACGTTTGTCAGAAGCTGTTATCCTGATCATGCGGCTTCTGGCTGTGTTCTTATTTTTTTTCGATGAAATACAACTGTGCTCTTGGTAAATCCAATCATGCTTATTATTGCAGCATTGATTTTACAAATTAAATTAAGCATATAATTTTATAATGCATGTAAGCTTTTCAATTTTCAGTGCGATGCGAGTTGTCTAGTGTTAGCAAATTTTGTTAAGTCTGATGGTTTTTCTTTTTAAAATTGTTGATAAACCACTTCATAGTAATTATCTGTGGTTGTTTTTCATTGCAGATTTTCTAACTCCCCTATTTTCCGAAAAGGGCTTGATTCACCTTCAGCCTGGAAGTCGCCATGGTTTATGAACCCTCTTTTACCTGGGCAAAGACTTGATACAGATTTCACATTGGAGGTATGTGCATAATTGTACATGTTTTTCTGAAGAACGTGAAACCAACATATTTTAAATGTTGACTGTTTCTCTTAGTGCATAAATATGTGCTCTTATTAACTGTTTCTATCCCTACAAACCTGTTGCACTATGCCAGTACCCTTTGTCTTGGTCTGTTTTATTAGCCAAATAAATGTCGAAGGGTGTAATTCTTGCTTTTTAAAAAACAAATTCTTGTGCAGGTCCTTTTCAACTCACATATGGTTAAATTTTTAGTTTAGGAAAAAATGTCAAAGAAAGATGATTGGCATTGTTATAGTTTTGTCTATTTCTTTGCCTATTTCCACTAAGCGATTCTTCTCTTTCCATGTCTGATACTCCCATGACTATATGTGGTTTGTATGCTGCAGGATATTGGTTTTTTCTTCAGTCCTGGAGATAAAAGCTATGATGCACTTCAGTTGATGAAGCAGTTAAGTGACCATACAGCTACTACATATGCTGAGGGGCAGGAGTTTCCTCCTTGTTCAAGTCGTTCTAAACTCAATACTTCTAATGCCAGCAACAGTTGTCCTGGGGACGATAATTTCTCAAAAAATGTCCCTGGTAGTGGACTTGAAAATCGCCTTCCTCTTGCATCTGGAGTCTTGGTACATACTTCAGCTTCCTACATAATTTTCGTTTCTTTTGGGATTGTGGTTTGAAGTTTGAAATGAATCTAACACTGTTTTATTGTTGGATGTTAGAATGAGAGGCGGGTCCTTGATTTTAGTGTCTGCGGAAGTCCTCTTAAGGAAGCAGAAAAAACTGCTGATGGTGGGAGTGCGGCAAATTTGTCAAGCCCCTCTTATCTATTGAAAAACTATCGATAATATGCTCAAATTTACCTTACTGGCCTCAATCCAAAAATGTGACCATAATGTTACTGAAGCGTATTCCTCTACCTCTCTCTTTTGAGAAAACGCTGCCTCTCAAACGAAGATTTTTCAGATGTGCTTAATCGCTGAAGTGGCCACGTGATCTGACACATTTCAAGCCCCTTTTTCATCAGGAGACACAAGTTATTGGGCTAAGTTTTCATCCCGAAAGCATAGGCTCTGGGCTTCCGTGGTTGCATTTTGAAACTATATCTCGAGGCGCGCCGTCTATGGTTTTGGTTCCGCTACCGCCTTCCACCTCATTTTTGGTGTTGGTATGCTTGCAATGTCTGACGCATGGTAGGCCTGTGCACTATTATGTTGCTCTTCCATTTCATCAGTATCAACACCTTCTTTCACCCCTTGTGTTTGGCTTTCCTTAACAATTCTGTTTTGAAAATGTAAATGTCGATTCTTCCGAGTAGCGGTTAGAATCCAAGTATTATACATTCATACAAACATAATGTGTATCTATAGCTTGCCATTCTTTGTGTAAAATGTTGCAACTTGGAAATCTGAACTGAGGACTATTTCTGCTGAAAGTTATTTCATTTTGGAAAACCTTACGGTGATAATAATTCCAGAGTATAGGTTTTACTCTTGAATGATGATGAAAGAAGAATTTAACTGCCGGAATCTAGTGCTAGGTGCTTAGCGGTCTTCCCGGTGGGTGGGTTGTTTGTTTTCAAATATCAGCCATCAGCTGGAATGCTAACTTGGACTGTTTTTTGGAGCGCCACAGACCTCTTAACAGCTTTTTGCTTGAGAATCTGTTTGGTTGGTCAATAGACATTCTAGTTGCAAGTTGCAACAGCGGATCTTTCATCTGGAGGGGAAACAATCAACGGACCACAAGACTGCCGCATATATTTCTTCAGATTCAGAGGGAATCCAAATGGGAGAGCCCAGAATTACTTTTTTTTATCAAAATTACTAAAATGCACCTTAATCGGTCATTGAAAATTTTGACAATAGAAGTCCAGAAAGTCTACTCCCATGTGGTCATATTTTGCTATCTTCTTATATCATTAAGGACAGAAAAAGTAGGTTTTGTTAGCTAATAGTAATTTGTGTTTTACCCATCCACATGTAAGTGTCCAATCCGGTAACATGCTTTCTTAATCGGTTCTCCTGATGAATCAGAGGTTTTGAGTTTGAATCCCTGCTCTGTTGGCCTTCCATCAAGATTATATTATCGTATGATATAGGGGGGCACTGTTTGTGCACAAGGGGATTCTGCTTTAAAATGTTGGTTGCCTGACCCCATCTAGTCGGGTCCTAAGTTCACGGACACCCCTCGTAATTAAAAAAAAATATGATCCTATTACGCAGAAGAATTCAATGAAGACATTGGCATTTCCTACTTATATATGAGAAAAAGTAAATGACAATCAAAGTCAACCAAAGTCTGTCAGCTACCATGATTAAACCACAGTTAATGACCACTTAAGTCACTTTACGCGTACAAATATTTATCAGCAAATACTCCTTTGGCCTGCCAGCCCATGCCATGCTGCCTACTTCACGAGTGAGAGGGGACAACCAACATGGAATTTATAGTACAAAAATATGAGAGAGAGAGAGAGAGGAAGAGAGAGTTGTGCGTTGTCCTTATTGAAGTCTTTTTTAAGCTTTCAAAGCAACCAACTACCCGCCCACCGGCCAATCTCTTTAGTTTTCACTTTCTCTCCATTCCTCACTAACCTCTTCCTCTCCAACATGCACCTCACGTCGCCCCTCTTTCTCATCGAAAACAAGTAAAACAACAAAACAAAACAAAAGAGAAAGCCATTACCATCCTTCCTCATACCAAGAAACAAAACCAGGAACCTCACATCCATTCACAAGCTTCTTTCTCTCCTAATCAACCTTCATAGTTGAATAGTTAGCTAGCTTCATTGTGTTGTCATGGCTTTAATCCCTTCTCTCGTCTCCTGAGCTGGGTGGCTCCTACCATGGTTCGGGCATTCGCAGCCGAACACAAGCACAGCAATTCGTTGGTTGGGAAGGGCATGCACGAGCTGCCGGGGCGAAAATCTCATAGCCTGGTTTTGGAAGGTGGAAGTGGTGAAGAGGCCTTGGATGAGATGGCAGCTTCCAGGAGCCAAGGATACAGATTGTTTGACCGCCCCGTCGAGTACCAGATCATTGGTAGTGCTCTCAATCGCCATGACAATGCGCCCAAGTCGCGGTTGAGCAAAGAAGGAGCTGCAGCGTGGTCTGGCGGGAAGCCGCCCTCTGGTATGCCATTAGGCTTCAATTGATCTTTTGAAATGTGAAGTTTTCTGTGGCAGCTTTTTTATATAAATTAGAAGCTTTAGGCAATATCTTGTATAGTTAATGAAAGGAATTTGTGAATTTGGTTTGTGATTTGGAAATTGTATGATGGGCTGATTCAGATATGGAGATGATGAAGGAAAGGTTTGCAAAGCTGTTGTTGGGCGAAGATATGTCGGGAGGAGGGAAGGGCGTCTCCTCGGCTTTGGCCTTGTCGAATGCCATCACCAACCTTGCAGGTATTATACACCTTCCAAACTCTCTGTTTCTGTCCTTGATTCTTGTTTCTTTTTCTTGAGAGAATAAGAAAAGGAAATTCAATTACTGGCCGTAGTCGCAATTGAACATCTGATTAGCGTGAACTCAATAATAAGAATGATAATTAATTATAATCTCTTATCTAACGAGAATCATAGAGGGAGTTGCTTATTGTAGATACATACAGAAATAAGAATTTATGTCAAAGGGGTTTCTGATTAAGAAGGGCACTTTGGCAGCCTAATTTCTAAGAAGCTTTCGATTTCACCTGTTTGGGGATCATGTATTGAATACAATGCAGCTTCTGTTTTTGGTGAGCAATGGCGTTTAGAGCCTATGTCCGCAGAGAGGAAGGCGAGATGGAGAAAAGAAATTGACTGGCTGCTGTCTGTGACTGATCACATTGTAGAATTCGTTCCCTCTCAACAAAAAACCAAAGATGGGGCATCTGTGGAGGCAAGTTCTCAAATCCATCTACATTCCAAAATGAAAACTTTTATTGGCCTTATAATGACTAATTCAAACTTAAATGTGTGCAAATTGCAGATTATGGTAACAAGGCAGCGAAACGATCTTCTCATGAACATCCCTGCCCTGCGCAAGCTTGATGCAATGCTCATTGTAGACAACCTTTTTTCTCTCTCTGTTAATTATCCTTCATATTTATTCTTTAGAGTTTTTTGTATTAATTTTTGTTGCTCCTATTGTCATGTAAAAATAGGACTATCTTGATAACTTCAAAGATCACAATGAATTCTGGTATGTGAAGAGAGACTCTGATGAGGCTAACAAAGGGAACGCTCAAAGACAGGACGACAAATGGTGGCTCCCTAAACCGCAGGTTCCACCTAATGGTCTATCTGATGTCTCAAGAAGATGGCTTCAATTTCAAAAGGATTCAATAAATCAAGTACTTAAAGCAGCTATGGCGATAAATGCTCAAGTTCTATCGGAGACGGAAATTCCCGAAAACTATATAGAAACTCTTCCCAAGGTAGAAAAAATGTAGGAAGGTTTCTTTCATGGGTAACAAATTAGGAGTATTATTTGCTGTTGCCTTGCCCATGGGACTTGAACGTCTGATCATCTAGTTGTTATTAGCTTTTCAATGTTTTACCATAATGCTACGAATAATACAATTATCTGATTTAATCATTTTCTTTTTGTACTTCAGAATGGGAGAGCAAGCCTTGGTGACCATATCTACAAAAGTATCACTGTGGATTACTTCGACCCCGAGCAGTTCCTCTCAACTCTGGATCTATCAACAGAGCACAGAATTCTTGATCTCAAAAACCGAATCGAAGCCTCCATTGTCATCTGGAAGAGAAAGATGAACAATAAGGATAGCAAATCCTCTTGGGGTTCAGCTGTAAGCTTGGAAAAGAGAGAACTCTTTGAAGAAAGAGCAGAGACCATATTGGTCCTTCTCAAGCAGAGATTTCCTGGCATCCCTCAGTCAACCCTGGACATAAGCAAGATCCAATATAACAAGGTATAATTCCTCATCAGCCTAATTTCCCATTGTTGTTTTTGAAAGTCTGAAGACAATAACAAGCAGTGAGAATAATTGACTTAATGGATTAAACATTTGCAGGATGTGGGGCAAGCTGTCCTCGAGAGCTATTCAAGGATACTTGAAAGCTTAGCTTTCACTGTAATGTCACGAATTGAGGACGTGCTCCATGCTGATTCTCTTACTCAAAATCCAGCATTAGCCGAAACTAACAGACGGTTTCTAGTATCCAACCCTGTTAAGGGACCTGTAAAATTTCCAAACCCCAGTGAAGAGATGGAGAAACTGAATGCTATGGATACACCAACCTCAATGACTCTCTCAGATTTCATGGGGTGGCATTTGCTAGATCAAGATCTGGAGGTAAAGGCGAAGGGATCGGAAAATTTTGAGGGCATGCTGAGTCCTGAACACTCAAAACTCAAGGGCAAGCCTCCAAACATTGTGACAAATAAGAAGCTCTCATATATAGAGAAGCTTGAGACCACCTTGGGCGGCTTGAGAAGCCCCACGGCTCGACATTAAAGTAGAGAAAAGTAATAGCAGAAGAAGAGAAAAACAGGAAGATATAGTGAATCTGAAATTATCATATGTATATACATCTGACCATGGATGAGAGTCCGTGAGGTCTACTGCTGGTATAAGTTTGATCATCCCGTAGATAGGACAAGGATGGCTTCCATAGAGTCCACTGCATTCGAGTACATCTTCTGTTTAATATTTTGTATTGGCTTGTAGAATCGTTGTAACTGAATCTAACTAGTATTCTCCTCCTACTTTGAGAGAGAGATGTAGTTGTCCCCAGTCCTCACTTTTTGAAGGAGACTGTTTTTTGAAGAATAAACAAAAGCGTCGAACTTTGATGGCAAGCTCATGTTTATATGTTAATTCTTTAGAATTGCAATTCTGTGATGCCTACGACTAAGCTACTCTAATCACAAGAGAGCATTCAAGAGTAGTAGCAAATGCAATTCTGTGATTTCAATAAAAGGTGTTTGAAACACAAATCAAGTATGCCTCCACATGCAGTAGGCTTAATTACATGTTGAACTTACTAATCCATACTAATAAACAAGAAACAAGGGAGAGAAGTTGGATCCAACATCAACTATATCTTGCCACGAGGCCCGAGCTTAGGAGGCAATTGAGGGCCCTTCTTGATGGGCAGTACGTCACCGGAGGCCGTTGAGCTGAGGTAGGCTAGAGTAGAACCACCCCCAAGTAACAAGAACTTGAGCAGCAATCCTCTCTTAGTGAATGGAGCAGCAAATGTCTCAAAAAATTTGCTCTGCATTCCACACATGTTTCAGTCTACTAATCAAGAAAAACCCAGGTATAATAATGAAGGATAATTTAAAGATTTAACTTTAAGCAGTTTTGAGTGCTTTACAGGCACACAAACAAGAAACCAGATACAATGTTGATACTAGATTGAGCATTCATATAGACAAATCAAATTTTGTTAGTAGATAGCATATACTGAATCCAATACATGTACAGTACGACCATAGGAAAGTCTGCATCCTGAAAAGTTTCAATTTTTAAGTAGTTTGAGTGCTTTACAGACGCACAAACAAGAAATTAGATAAACAGCTGGTCACTAGATTGAGCATTGACATAGACTAATCAAATTGTAGTACATGTATAGCACGACCTTAGGAAAGTCTGCATCCGGAATATGGTATTCTAAGTATGGAAGTATGACATCTAACAAAACAGTTGATGAGGAAAGCAGTCAAACAATTAGTTCATTTTGAAAAACCTGATGGTGATAATAATACCGAATTGAGGCAGTATAAACATGACTTCTAAATAAAAGGTAACCTGAAGTGAGTTGTAAGGGGAGGGAGCATCGGAACCATAGAGATCCCACTGGCCAGTGGTGTTGCCCAGGTCCTCAAGGTCAAAGTAAACACTCTTCTCACCATACTTGGCCACTACAGCGCCAGATCTAAGACAGAAACATACACCATAGTAGGTATCAATCAGGCGTATTAACTAAAAAAACAAGTGACTCCGTTAGAGGCAACATTCCATAGATGTAAGTGTATACTACTAAACTACCTGACGGTAGTGCGTGTTAGAGCCCGGCGAGGTGGCCTGACGGAGAGCCTTGTGCCGGCGAGAGAGCTGCCACCCAAGCCCTTGATGGTGGTTGGTTGAACAGCAGCTACTGTGGCCAGAGAAGCCATTGCCTTGTTGCTGCTTTGATCTGCTTAGCTTCCCTTTGCTGAACCTTTCTAAACTGCACTCTTGCCGCGACCAGTACAGGCTTCTTTCTTAGATTTGTGAGGAAATTTTGCATGGCTCTGGTCTGACCATCTGGCAAAGTGGATTTTGGGAAGATGCAACAGCGTTGCCCACTTACACAGCGACATATGGCATGCGAGAGATAAGCTTATCCGTGCTGTAGTTTTTTGTTTTTTTGGCTATATTATCCATTCTGTAAATTCTAATTACATGGACAGACGGAACTCGAAGATTCTCCAACTTTTCTTTTTAGTATATTTAGGAATCAAATAGCTACTAATTGACGAATTTATAGTTTATGATGTTGCTTTAACAAAAAAGTCGATTGTATGATAATGTAGAATCCTCAGACTATACTAACCAGTTCCCAAATATTTGTCTTGATATATGAACTTTACTATATGCTATTATTATTTTTTCATTAACGAGGTCCGAATCCTTGGGACCTGATGAGAAGGGGATGGGCAACCGGCCTCTTAGATCACCGCATCCCACCTCCAATCCCCTCGGCAAAGTTGAAGACCCACCCATCATAAGCAACAGGTTGCTTAGGATGCGACCCCGGGTGGGTGGCCAACGGAGCAAGGATTCGAACTTAGGACCTCCAATTCAGAACCTCTATTTTCAGACCTACGTCTCAGGAAATTGTGTTTTTAATGACGAGAGAACCACAGTGCATCGTCCGGGCATGGGTTTCACCCACGAACCTGATTGTGAAAGTGAGAAATATGCCGGTCTCACATTTGAAATGTCAGGTAGTAGATATTCAGACCACCACATCTGTAACGTCAAAAAATGGATTCAACTGTTGTCATTAGCTTCATCCATCCCATATTAATAGTCCCATTTTGTTTTCCAAATTAACTAGTTCGCTTTGAAAAATGAAATGGGGCTATGAATGAGGGAGAATTAAAGGTGCATTTGGGAGGCCGCTTCTGGGCTATAAAAGCTGCTTTATAACCACTTTGGTATAAATTGTGTTTGAGAGGCAGATTTTATACAAAAGAAAATTTGTTATAACAAAAGTGGGTTTTTCTTCGAACTTGGTCCAAAAGTCACTTGTTTAATAAAAACAGCAGGAACAATGTAAACTAATCCAAAAGGCTATTTTTCGATTAAAAAAACAAAAGGCAATCAGCAAATTAAACAAATTCAGTTCGACTATTCCAATGTGTCAAAATGGACATCAATGTTTTTATGTAACTTATCAATCCTGAAAATTCCTCTTATTATCTCTACTAGGACGAGACACATTACAACCAGAAAGAGGTCATTCAGAATGCATTTATGTGATGGAATTATTTTTATTTTGGACGAACCAGATATGACGCAGGCGGGCAGGCCCCACTCCTCACGTGGTCAAGGTTATTCCCATATCATCTAGCAGCCTATTAGGCCATGCGTGTGACTGCTGCATGTATGCCATCAGCAAGGTGAGGGACTGTCCTTGAACTCAGACCAGCCATACTGATCCGCCTGTAAAATGTAGATACAGATGTGTGCCATTTTAGCATAAATAAAATAGAAAGAGGCGCATAACAATGGAAAAAAGATAGGAAGTTACCCGTCTGAAGTCATGTAAATATGATACTCTCTTGTCATGAAAGCAACCTGTTCAGAGTTCAACCCAGTGAACGTGAACATCCCAATCTGCTTAATGATGTGACTCCAGTCACCTGGTGTACCTGTTAGATCATTAACATATCATTAAAATTGTTTCAAACTCTTGAATTATAAAATTAACTTCAGCTACACCTCCCTTAATATGCTGCTAAAGTATAAGATGTTTACAATGGTTTTTTTTTCAGTATAAATATATTCACAATGGTTTCATCTAATAATCTCCAATAACAAAACATAGAAACCCAAGTAGAACTCTTCAGTTGCCAAAAAAAAATGTAGAACTCTTCAAACTCAACCTACTGGAAGGTGGATAAGCGTACAATAGTTTCTCTGGAAGAGCCCACTTCATCTTCTAGTAGTAACAATTGTTGTTGAAGAAGGAAATGAACGCATATATACACTCAAACAAAATGGATCTCACATACCTCTAGATCGGAGAGCATCAAAAAGCTCTTGACGCATGCTTATAATCCGGTCAGCCATGGCTTTCAACTCAACAGTCCATTCATTATACATATCTCTGCATTACAATGTATAGAAGTAAGTTACAAGCTGTATTATAGGGTTCTAAGAAAGCAAAATTTCAATTTTTCTGATTCTGCAACCCTCCCAATAGAAGGATACCTGTCACTGAGAATGGCAGCCACGATAGATGCACCATGAATTGGTGGATTTGAGTACATAGGCCTGATTACCAATTTCAGCTGGCTCACAACCCTGATTGCAACATCAGCTGACTTGCAGACCTACGAAAGATAAAATAAAATAAAAAGCATAGCATTAGATGCATTATGTCATAATGATTAAAAGGAAATTTTTGAGACAAACCAAAAGAGCTAAAATTGACTACTTGATGCATTAACCTCTTTTACTAAATTTATAAGCCTGACTGAATAAATTTTTGCTCGAAACAAACAAAGATAACAAACTTATGGAAGCTTTGGCCTCCTAGCTTTCAAATCAATTTAATAAACCAACACATAAGCAATTGTCACTGTAAGAATCAATCTACACTCGGATATTCTGCAAAAAAAAAAAAACTCATTTCTGTACCTTTTCAATTCCATTCTTATAAATAAAAGATATGTAGAAATAACCTATAAGTAGTAGAAATGATAGTAAATGTTTATGAGTTGGCAAGAAAGAGAGAGACTTGGGGGAGGCAGACACTTAGGAAAAAAGAGGAAAATACAAGAATGAAACCAATATAGTAAATAAAGAAGCCTGTTTATATGAGCCTGGGCTCAAGCGCACCTGCGTGAGCTGTGCGAGCCGACATGATCTGGGCCACTTTAATACAGGAGGCAGGCGGGTTTGAATCGTGCCCGCCCTGCACGCTGCTGGATAAAAAACCAAGGGCCTCGATCATCTCGGCTTACGTACGCGTGCGTAAGCCCGGGCTCATATTTACTTTTTCCTGACGGAAAAGGGGAAAGAATATAAAAGCAACATTAGCTGCTCAGCAACTCTCTCCAAAATCCATTTTGCCCCTACACCCACCTTTGAACTTTTCTTTCCATCTAGTAAGAAGAAAACAAGACTGTGAACAACAAAAAATTACGCAAAATTCTAGTTTTCAAACTTTCTATAAACATAGTCTTGTGTCAACTAAAGGATGACAAACTCTCTGATTAAAAGAGAGAAAGAACACCCCTCCTCCACTTTCCAACACACATACACCAAAAATGCTTTTTCTCTTTACTTTTAGCAAATAAAAGTTCTAAAAAAGTTTAATAATCTCCATCTACTGGCGCAAGTAAGATGTGAACATCATGACATTTATAAATCTAAAACAATGAAATCGTACAATGCTAAGGGCACCAACACGCTCCCCATAAAGCCCCATGTTCTTAGCATAACTCTGAGCTGCAAGACATTCACCTCCATCTGCAACAAACATGCGAACTGACTGCGCATCTGCATCTAAGCTTCCACTTGCAAACCCCTACAGGGATAAGGAAAAACTTTCAGTAAACACGGCACTTATGCATCCACTAAAAATTCTTTTAAAAAAAAATAAATTCAAAGTTTAATGTTTGTACTACTACCAACATGTTCGAAATACCACAGGTTACTCAGTACCACTAATCCACAAGCAGAAGTCAAAATCATATGCGTAATTACCTGATAAGCGCTATCAAAGAAAGGCAACAGCCCTTTTGATCTCATCAATTGCCTGATTTGCTCCCACTGGTCCAGAGTCGGATCAACACCAGTTGGGTTGTGAGCGCATGCATGAAGTAATACTATAGCTCCTGCTGGAGCCGAATGAAGATCTTCCAAGAGGCCTGTTTTAGAAGACCACTATGTAAATAACATCCACATTTTTCACAAATTATTTTATCTATATTAGAACTGCAAACAACACATCATGGTCTTTTGTAATAAAATTACAAAAGATACTAAAGGAGGCTTATGAACCTTGAAAATCTAGTCCTCGCGTTGCCGGATCATAGTAGCGATAGGTCTTCACAGACAGCCCTGCAATTGTAAACACTTTTGGGTGGTTTCCCCATGTCGGTTGAGGAATGTAAATCGTGCGCTGCAGAAAAAGAAAAAAAATGTTACTCCTTTTTATCAATAACTGTCATTAAGGCAACTTTTAGCAAAAGATCCTTACTTGGTGGTAATGTCTTGCTAAAAACTCAGCTCCGACCCTCAAGGAGCCTGTACCTGATAAGCATTGTACTGTAGCTACTCTATTTTCTTGAATGGCAGGGCTATATTCAAACCGCAAAGTCAATGCTCTTAGCAACAACACAGAAGCATGCGCCAAAACTCAATAAGGGATAATGGAGAGTCGCTTATTAAAATCAAATCAGTTCAAACAGGTCATAAGGACCTTTTCCATAAGTGTTCCAAAGAAAATCGTGGCACAATGACATGAGATTTATCCATTTGAACAAAAGCATGTATTTCCTCTTTCTAATAATCAGACACAAACAAACGAAAGCCCATATAGTTCCTAAAACTAACTACTACGCATTTTCTTCAAGTTTTTCTTTAAGAGGGCTAATAATTACATGAAGATGGATTAGAGCTAATTCTAACCTGTCAGAGCCAAAAATGAGCTTAGCACTCAATTTGTTGAAGTCTGCAAGGCCAGTGATGGGAAGGTACTCTTTAACACGAGATCTGGGACATCATTCCAACAACAGAAAAAAAAAATCAAAATGGCGTTCCCAATACTATAAATTTCCTGATAGGAAAAACAATATAACTAGTCACCTATCATTGACAATCTGCTGTTCTGCTCGCCTCACTACATTCAAGACAAGAGGCTTGCCTTCCTGTTACAAGATCCATAAGTCAAACCATTGAACTTTTCATCAATTGATTTTAAATCTTATAATTCAAATTTGAAGCATATAACCAGGGACCTCAGTTCGGTAGGCTCCCACGCCCAAGTTCAGTTTTATTGGACTCGGATCCTTATTGTATGCGACTGTGACCTGCTTCAAAGAAAATCCAGTTTTAAGTTAATCCGATGATCAAACTATAAGTTCATGACATAACATAACTTTCAAAGCGACCCAACTCCCAAGCATTAACAGGATCAACAAAGGGAATGAAATGACGAGATGATGAGAACTGTTGAGAAATCCAAGTGGTGAAACATCTCGAGTTAGTCGAGTAACATGACTAAAAGTACAGCAAGAGAAAACTGGGCTACCAAAGGAAAAAGTTGGGAACTTGAAGGAAAAAAAAAACAATATTAGAAACAAAAACAAATCAAATATAGTAAAATAAAAATTTAGCACCTCCCCGGGATCACTGATCATTCGGTCAAATCAGTAATCAGAGAGACATTCGAGGACGAAAATGTCTCAGCAAATTTTAAAAACTTACATATACCAATTAATCCAAAACGTATCTGCAGATTAAAAAAGACAATAATTTACATGAATGAAAATAAGGCAAGTAACCCGAATACAAATGCAGAGAATTTAAAAATAAGAACAAAGATTTCTATTTTTCTCAACCGACACGCGAAAAAGTTCCAAAAAACCGTGGGAACGGATCGATAGAGTCAAAAGAGGGAGAAGACAAAAACAAACCCATCACAAGCAACGTGATCAAGCTTTACACTAATAACAACAAGTCGTCCAAAATGCAAATCTAAAAGAAAAAAAAGAGAAGAAATGATCACCCCGAGGATCGGATCCTCCGGCGCCAGAGCGATGCTGGCGAAGACGGAAGCAGCGGCGGAGGCGACAGTAGCGTTAAGATCAATCTGAGAAGCCATGGAACAAGAGTCGTCAGGAGAGGGCAGGAGGTGTCGGGAAAGGGTCTTAAGCCTGCGATCGGCCGAAGAAGCAGAAGAGCAACCAGAAGCAGAACCGTGGGCTGCAACCGGTGGAAACGTTGGGCGGCTCATCTTTTCGTTACTTTTTTCCGGCTTTTCCCGTCCGATTTTTCTACTTGCTCTGATCATGCCCGCTGTTTTTACAACGACGGGTGTCCGAATCTTATGAAACATGACATGAGGTGATTCAGCTTAACATAAAAAAAATATGAATGTTACAGTATAATAAAACATCCAATGCAGATGACATCAACTATGTTTTTTCCAAATCTAGCTTGAAACATGACCTAAGGTGTTTCAGCTGAACATGAAAAAAATATGAATGCCATAGTGTAGCAAAACATCCAATGTAGATGACATCAACTGTAGATATTTTACTTTCACGCCCCAAACGTCCCTTACTCCCAAAAATCCAACTGGTTAGTAGATTTATTGAAACAATTTTTAAAAAATGTGTTTCAGCTTGTTAGTATATTATCCCAAAAATCCTAACAGGCTGCTAAATGGTCCTGATTTTTTTACACCCCAAACGGCCCCTTAATTAGGAAGAAGGGCACCAACAAGAACCGACCTGCAATAGCACCGTATCCCTTCGTCGAACCCGTGCATATAAGGATATAATCCCAGGTGGCTTCGAGAGTGGGAGTTCGGATTGAGAACCTACACTTCAAGAAACGTGGCTGGGGCCCTTGGCCCTGTAGGTTTGGTGGTGAATATCCTGGCAGAGGATGAAAGTGCTTCCCAAAACTATGGGGCAAGAACAACATGTAAATACGCCAGAGTTGGGGGGAAATATTGCCCATATTAGTTCCACTTGGCTCAATTTAATTAGTTGTATAGCTAAAACAGATTATATTATTTATGTTTCGTAATAGAAATGATTTACGTTTTCTATTCTCTTAGGGTGCGTTTGGCAACCGCTTTTGCTTTTTTAAAAAACGGCTTTTTAACAAAATCGCTTTTGTTAATAAAAAGCTAAATCGTAACTCGTATGGTAATGCCCACTCTTAAAGCGCTTTTGTCAAAATCCGCCCCTAAATCTTGTTTGGATAGGGCAAATTTTAGAAAAAAAATAAACTGCTCTTGTGACGCTTTTACCCCTAATGAGAAAGATTGAATCTTGACCTAAGAAGCACGGATACAAAACAACGACATGGTACGGACACGGCGACACGCCATTTTTTCCAACAAGTAGGATATGACACGGCTAATAAAAAAAATTTATTACTCCCTCCATCCAAATTACTATGTATATTTAACAAAAACCTTATTTTTATTGGGCTTTGACCTTCATATAAAAGTCACGTGACCTAAGGACAGAATGACAACGTGGAAGGGGACGAGCTCTCGGCGAAGGGGACGAGCTAACAGAAGTAGAAAAAAAAAAAGCTCCACGCCAAAAGCAAAAGACGAAGGACATACAGGAATTTCGGGATACTCGAGGGTAAATGCAGTCATTTTTTCACCCTGAAGGATAATTCAGATCATAAAAGCCGCTTTTGTAAAAAATCTCCTCAGGAGGAGATTTTCTAAAAAGCGGCTTTAGCACCAGTTTTCGAGTAAAAGCCGCTTTTGGCGGCTGAAAATCGCTTTTTCTAAAAACTTGCCTTCCATACAGGATTTTGTACAAAAGCCGCTTTATCTACCTAAAAAGCGGCTTTTGGGAGGCAAAATCTGCCTCCCAAACGCACCCTTAGTAGTGGACTAAAAGGCATTATTTTTTTAAATAGTGCTACTAATATGGGATGGTATCTTTTACACGGAAGGAGGTGTACTGTTAAAGGGTCAGATAACAGACAAATCTAATTCGGATAATGGCTGTCAACCAAAAAAGATTATACTCCAATCCACCGTGTTTTGGGAGGCTTTGACCATAAAAAAATGCTTATTTTAGGGCCTTGGTTAAACTCATTCTAATTCCAGAGAAGAGCTCCACGAGGCACGAGCTCCACGAGGCACGAGCAGTCATCAATCACTTTACTTTTTCTCGTGTTCTTCTTCTGCAATCTAAAATGATTTGGAGCGGGCCTATATAAGCCCATGACAGAAACGCTTAATGGGCCGAGATAAAAAATTAGCCCACAAACCCACATGGGTCGGAGCTCGCGTGAGGTGCCCTAAGCCCCATTACCGACGGTTATAACATTTTTTTTTAATTTCTGCAGAGCGCGGGAGACCCTATTCAGGAACACACACACACACACACGTTAGAAGCGGAGTTGCTCCTGAGATGACGAATTTAAGGGTCAGAAGGATCGAGAGCAAGGGGGCGACGGCAACGGAGAGAGAGGAAGGGATGGTGATGAGGAAAGGGCCGTGGACGGCGGAGGAAGACGAGGTGCTGCTTGATTACGTTAGGAAGTATGGCCCGAGAGACTGGAGTTCCAATCGAACCAAAGGCTTGCTTCCAAGAACTGGGAAATCGTGTCGTTTCTGATGGGTCAATAAGCTTAAGCCCAATTTGAAAACTTAAGAACCTTCTTCCTTCTTTTCTTTTCTTACTATCAACATCACGACATGTTAAGGCGTTGTTGTAATGACATTGGTTTGTGTTTTGGGGTACAATTTGTGATGCTTATGATTGAGAAGTGGTTGCAAATTTTCGGCGGAGGAAGAGAGGGTGGTGATCGATTTGCAAGCGCAGTTCGGGAACAAATGGGGGACGATTGCTACTTGTTTGCCCGGAAGAACTGATAATGATGTGAAAAATTTTTGGACAGAAAAGGTTGGCAAGGATGCTTCTGTCTCCCAGACCACATAAAAATGATGCAAGAATCAATAGCTTCAAGCGAATGCATGATTTTTAGGTATATTTATTCTTTCTGCACTTTTTTTTAACATTAATGACGAATGACAGGGATTTATTCCCGAGTTACCCGGTATGTAACGAAGAGGATTGGTGAGAGGATATGGTGCTCTAGGAGGTCGGTTACCCTACCCCTTCTAGTCGGGTCCTAATTACTCACGTGCTAAAGTTTATCTCAAAAGAAAAAGAAGTTTTAGTTTCATTTTGTTGAGCCTAAATATGATTGTTTTAGTTTCATGTTAAAAAAAAGTTTCATGTTCTTGCTGTCCTCTATTCCTATACAAGTGGCAGCATATGACGAAGGATACTCAAGTGGCAACCAGTCATGCCGGCCTCTCTTCATTGAACACTCGGAAACTATTACAATGGTTGAACTTCCAGATTTGATCAGCCAAGCACACCGATGCAGAACTCCCAAATTATTAAATGCAGAGGGCTGAACAGACTTCATCAGTGTTAGATCTTTCAATGGCACTAGCACTATTATTAGAGTTATTATTAGATGTAAGGGTAAATTAATCTTTTACTTATTATGTGTAAGACTATATCTCTCTCTTTGTTATATTTTGATATTCAAGTAATCTTAATTGAAATCCTAGCCTCCCTCTTTGTTCCATTTTCTCCTTATTACCTAGTTTTAAGTTTTACACTTCAACGCATCATATCTCTTTTTTTATTCTTCCTTATTTTTAATGTCCGTTTCTATCATCATGATATCCTAATGATCTTAAAATCATACAAAAAAATACAATAAAATCCACGATAAATAGCATGCCGCGTCTCAACATCTTATCATCATTATAAAAAATAATATTAAAAATAAGAAAGAATAAAAAAAATGAGCGAAAACGGATTAGAAATGAAGTTTGTCCCACTAAAATAGATATCGTGTGTTCGATTACATGATAACATTAGCTCGAAGACACGATGGGGTTTGCTATTGTGGAATCGATTACATGATAGCACTGCCTCAAACAAAATAAAATTGGAATAAGTTTAAACGCTCATTTTGTATATGACATATATACTTGAATATGAACAGAAAAGAATAAAGTTACACGTGCATTTTGTAATTTGTATTGTCTATTTTAAATTACAAGTAAGAGATAGTGAGTCCTATAAACTACTCAAGGAGAGTCGTCGTCAAATTCCCTCTCAATCTTTCCCTTGAGCAGAACCGCAACTATCATAGTCCGAAATAGCATTGTAATGGCCGTATGATCAAACATTGGTTGTCCTACCCCTAATGCCAATTGAGCCGCGTACATCATTATGTAGATTTCACATGGAAGATTGCATCCCTAGTATGGGACAACTTTCATTGCCGAGCTTCTTTCATTTTGAAATGGTTTTCGAGCAAATTATTCAATAACTCCACTACAACTCCAGCAGCCTCCTTGAGGCGTGGGTGCAACACTGGATATATATATATATATTTATATTTGTTGTATTTTAACATTCAAGTAATCATAATTGAAACCTTAGCCTCTCTCTTTGTTCCATTTTCTCCTTATTGGTTTCTTCTCAATTCATATGGTATCAGAGCAATGAAAGTTTTGATCTTTGATCTTATAAAAGAAAGTTTGATCTCTTTCACGTTTTTTGCTGATCCAACTAAGTGTCATGTGATGGTAGGATGGAGATTGTGCCATGTAGGATTTAAGTGCATTGGAGAGTGTGTCGTGATGGCCAGTGGCGAATGCAGGATTTTCAGAGATGGTGGTCATATGATAGAAAGCTTAAAAAAATTCTTTCATAGAAGAACTACGCTACCGCTACCGTTAAGGAGTACTGAAGTAAAACATACAAGAAAAGATAGACAATATAAGAAACCATGACAACTGCTAACAAAAATCAATTCATATTTAATGTGTTAATGCATAGCACATACTTGCATTCACATCTTGTAACTTCGTTTGAGCCAATTTCCACAAAATGTACATCTCAATGCCATAAAAGGAACTACCTCTTGTTTTGAGAAAAAAATATTAGGATCATGATTCATCAACAACTGAATAAATTTAATTATCCAAAAAAAACTCAACAAATTTGCCTAAATACTACATAACACCATCAACTCAAGTAAAAATAACAAAATAGAGGCATAAAAATGAGAATAATAACTAACAAATAAAGATTAATAACAACTAAAGAATTGCAAACCATTGAGAATAGCAATTGCGCTCGACGAGGTTTCATCTTTTGGAAGCGTTCAATGATCTTCTCATTACCAATTTTTTTGAAGATATTGCTCTCAATATAGGTGATCAAACAATCACTCATTAACTCATCTCCCATTCGATTCCGAAGCTCATCTTTCACTATGTTCATTGCAGAAAATGTTCTCTCAACTGTAGCAGTTGCAACAGGAAGAGTTAATGCCAATCTTATAAGCAAATAAACCAAAGGAAACCTTAAGTTCTTTTTCTTAGCCACCATGTTTATAGCAAGATCAGAAATCCCAACTAGATTTGCAAACTCATTATCCATTCGCATATCCACAATATAAACATCCAATTGATCATTAAGGGTGGAAATATCTCTTGTAGAGAACTCAAGATGATAGAAACTAGCAAGGCAAAGTAAATTTTCTTTATCATAAGCTGAGAAAGAATCCTTTGGATCAAGACATGCAATACAAATAAGCAACTTTGTATTTTTTTCTGTGAAACGGATGTTAAACTCTAGAAGCTGCATATCAAGAGTGGTGAAAAAAAAAACCAACACGGTAATGATGCAAGTTTGTAATTTGTTCTCCATGTCGTGACTTTCTTAGCCCCCTATACATGTCATCCATACAAGGGACATCAATGTCATGTTCATCACAAAAGATACCAATTTCGGTCATGATAGAGTCACATCCATTGTCTCTCAACTCTTGCAATGTTTGCTTAGATGATTCAACCAAAGCCATGACATTCACAATATCTTGGTGTCACGCCCCGGGCACCGCCCGATCCGAATCGAATCCAGTCCAAGAGTCGAACCGGCACACGGGGGCGACGTTAAGGAGATATAGCGGAAGACTTATGCCCCTCATACGGGCGGTCTGACTAACAGAGTTACGCTAACAATTTTGAGCAAGAGTAAATAAGAGGAACAAAGGTAGAGTTTAACTCAAAATAAATCGACAAGTCATTAAACCCACAACTACAAACTTGAGCCATGAAACCGGACTCAAATCAAAGGATCCACAAGTATTGGTCACAAGTCTCATCATACAATAATAAAACAACTCCAAATCAATAAACTAGACCAAGTCCAAGGCTTTCACGCCTAATCCCGCTCTCTCTACGATCGATCCACAAATAGAGGATCATGTCCATCTGCGTGTCGCACCACGCAGCCCCAAAACAAAGCAAGGAAAGAAGGGTGAGTATAAAACTCAGTAATAGTTTTAACTACCATCGACAATAATCAGAAATCATACGGCATTATAACATAGCAGTAGATCTATAATCAACATGATTATCCCATTTTCTAGTCATGCATGTATAACACATAATCCTGCATAACAATATCTCATCCACATGCTTCCTTCTCATGCATTCATAACACATAATCCTACATAATGATATCTCATTCATATACTTTCATCTTGATCAGGCATTCATATCTCATAAATTCACCCCGCATGTCCAAAGTAACCAACACATGGTACAATCATGCATTCATATCTCATAAATTCACCCACCATGTCCAAAGTAACCAATACATGGTATAATCATGCATCACATCGCAATAAGCATATATCATCACAATGGCGAATGCCTCCATCAAGGAGTAACACAATATTGCCACGAAGGTGGGACACAATCAAGGCCACGAAGGCGTATCATGGTCCGGTTCCTACACAAGATCAAAGGGGGTTGTCAATCCCAACGTGCCGCTCGCCCTAGACAATTCTGGCCAAGGATGCCCGAATCTCACATAGAGAAACTAGAGCAGGTGTGTTCGCCCTGGGTAATCTCCTGCGGTGGGAGAGAGCCCGAATCTCTCACAGAGAAACTAGAACACGTGGTAGTTGGTGCACAAGAGCCTACCATCCGGGTGCTCAGTGTCCGGTTTTTGACATCTCAAATCTCCGCAAGGCGAGTACACCCTCGCCCCCCATATATCTCAATCAAACTCAACCCGGGGAGTGAACCTGTTCCACGAAGGAACGAAATAGAAAACATGTCCTTTCGGACCAACCAAGTTTCGATTAATCCACCGATCGATTAATCTGGCATACAATCTCACACATTGCATATAATCGATCAATTCCGTTTAAACAATGATAAAACTTCATCCATGAAGTCTGATACATGATGCATGCTATCATGATACATCCGTGAGCAATCCTACGTGGGTTCCAACACATGTAACGTTCTCCCAATCCATCCCCTCATGCATTATAATTAAAGCATAATCAACTAAAATCTCATAATAGGTTCTCATGTTTGTGTGTATACTCATGCATATTCTAATCACATGATTCATGCTTCGACATAAACTCATTGAGAAATATTTGCATGCTTAAATACCTTCCAAAATAACGATTCTAAATCAAAATCAAAGCAATTTCTATCATCAAGCTTAAATCCATCCATATAGAGTTGAAGGCTTACTCCTACAAGCATGCTCTTTTACTATACAATAAACCATAACATGATCACATTAATTACTCATAAACCATATGACCTACACATGAATTATACATTTCATAAGCCCTTTAACCTATATTTATGTTGGTGTTTGATTAGAATTAGTGGTACTTTAATGTAGTTTTTTTGTTTTTGTAGGAAAACAAGAGTAAGACGCAGAAATAAGGTAAAAAGTGACTCTAATGTTTGAATCTTCATAACTTCGTACAAAATATCTGATTGGATTTATTCATAGTTCATATTAAAGTTCAAGAAGTCAGCTTTCCAACGCCACCGACCACGCATAATTCAGAGTTTGGAGTAAAAAGTTATGACTATTTGAAAATTAGGTTGCAGAGCTCAACCGAGAAAACGATCGATCGGTGAATAGTGCCGATCGATTACCAGTCATCTCTTCCATTTTCAAATATTTAAAAATCGAAACTCCGTTAATACATTTTCAAACATTCATCCAAGGTATCAAACATCATTAAAAATTGATCTGTACATGAAATATGCATTTTATTATCTCTTAAACTTATGTTTCTGCTAGTGTTTGTTTAGAATTATTGCTACTTTAATATATTTTTTGGTTTTTGTAGGAAACAAGAGCAGAACGCAGAAATGGGATAAAACGCTACTCTAATGATTGAATATTTACAACTTCGATTGCATATCTCTGATGGGACTGATTTAAGCTTCATGTTAAAGTACACGAAGTCAGCTTTCCAACGCCACTGACTGTTCGCAATTCGGAGTTCGGAGCAAAACGTTATGATCATTTAAAATATCACGCGTGAAAGAGACACAATTAAAGAGAAGATCCGTTCAGATTATATCCGGCGGCTGAGATTATGACGACAGGTTTTAAAGAAGAAAAAGAAAAAAAAAAGAAAAGAAAAGAGCGCTGAACCGGCTGGTTCAGTGCCGGTTCAGTTAAAATAAAAAAAACCCGGCCCGAGCCGAAGCTCGGGCGCTCGGGCTTCGTCTGTTTCAGAACAGAAGAGCGAAGCTCTGTTTTGGATGAGCTCGCCGGAAAAGCTCGAGCTGGGGCGGCGGACGGCGAGCTGGGTCTCGACGGCGGATGTTGTTGAAGCTGGGCGAGGCCGAAATGCGTTGACGGCGGCGAGCTGGGCGGTGGAGCGAGGTTGCAGGTTCGATCGATTTGAAGACGGCGGCAAGGCAAATGAAATCGGCGGCGCTTGTGACGCCGGCGGGACTGCAGAGATTGACAGAGATGAAATCGGCAAAGGAAGGCTGACTGCTTCTCAATTTGGGAAGTTTAAAAATGGAAGTTTGGCTCATAATCGAAGGATAGCGAGATTGCTCGAAGTTGGATGCATTGATTTGGAAAGATTTCGAAACAGAGGAAGCTGAATCGGGAAGGCAGCAAGGGGGAATTCGAAAGTCTATAAAAGCAGCAGAAGAGCAAAAAAAAGAGCCGCCGACAGAGCGAAAAACAGAGAGGGAAAAACAGAGCTTGAACAGAGTTGCGACGGCCGGATTCCGGTGGGTCTCGGTCGGAGCAAGAGGCAGGTCTCGGCCGGAGTAAGAGGAGGAGGAAGAGAGAAGGAAAGGGCCAGATTTTGTTCACAAAACAGTTTTGCTACAGTACCGTTTGGGGGGTGCTACAGTGCGTGTCTCAACGAAGAAGACAGTGAACAGTGCCGGGTGAATAGTGAACAGTATTCCTGCGACCAATCCGACGAATCAGGCTTTTTCTTCCCTTATTTTCATGTCTAGCTAAATTTCATTGTACTAAGATTAGATGAAGCCCTGCTGATTGTTTGACTCTCAATACTTATTTGTAATTCTAAAGTTGTGATTTTTATTCCATATGCTTAATAATTTGCTATGATTATTCTGTTGCTCGAGAGAGGGTAGAGTAATTGTTAGTTAAGGGTTTGTTTATGTTCGAGAGATCTTAGCGAATTCCAAGGTGTTATTTGAATAAAAATTGCATTTTTATGATTGATCTTTGCTCGAGAGAGGGAGATTAATTAAATTAGATTTAATTGTTTAGTTGCATGTTCGAGAGGGCTGCACACATTACGATTATTCGTGACTTCGAGAGGGGCACGGGTAATTGATCACTTGGAATTGTACGAGTTTAACGGAGAGGATAGCTATTTGGTTTGGGTGGATTCGAAGTCTTAGTATATTTCTCATCATATTATTTTCACATAAATTTCATTGTTTTGTTAAATTAGAACTTTTCATTCTGTTATAACTAGTTTCATAAAAAAATCAAATCTTTCATTAGAGTTAAGTTGAATCAGTCCAAGTCCTTTGGGTTCGACCTCGTTACCACTAGACTATACTGAGTCTCGTGCGATTGCGAGTAAAATAGTAGAAAATTCAATCAATCAAAAATCCATCAAACCTTCCATAACACTAATCTAGATCATTCTAAGATATAACCGTAAGAAATAGAGGCACGAGATTAACACATATTAAACTTACCATTAGAGACTAAGCATACAAAAACCCCTTTTAATAAAATCATTCAAAATGAGATTTTTACCACATAAGGCTGAGATTGAAGAACCCATTACCTTGACTTGATGAGAATGAACCTTCAATCACCTCCAACACTTTCCAAAAATACGATTTTATGTTAATACACTACTAATCACGATTTAACCTTGAAAATCAAAAGAAAACCCTAAGAATTTGAGTTTTGGAAGCATAAAACAAGATTTTTAAGATTAGGGCATGGAGAAGAGATATAAAACAGTAGTTTTTATGTTTTCAAAATGGATTGAAACAATGGAGAAATCAAGATTTAGAAATGTTTAAGAAAACCCTAAAAAAATAAGGAGAGATTAGGCTATTTACCTTTAATACTTTCCTCTTCAAGCCTAATGGGGAATAAGCTCCAAGTCTCCTGGCCAAGCCTATTCTCAAAATGGAAAATGGCACAGCCTTTTCCTTTTATAGAAAAAATTGGGGTAGACCTAAGAAAAATGTGGGGTAGAAATAGGGTTTTTGGTTAAAATTGGAAAATTTGTCTCTTTTAATCCGAAATTAAGTCCAGAAAATTCTGAAAATTTTTATAATGGCTATCCTTAATGTATGGGGCATTTTGGTCACAAAAACCTAATTTTTGATGGCGGGGCCCGCAGGGGTTCCGTCAAACCCTAATTTTTAGAAAATTGGTGAAAAAATTAGAAAAATCCCAAAAATACAGGTTTGATCCAAAATATTTTGAAACTCATGATTGTGAAATTAGTTTTGATTAAAACCTTTGTAAACTCATTTATTTTAAAAAACAACCGAGTTAAATCGGAAAACACTTAAACCACACAATAACCGATACTTAGCATTAAAATAAACCGGTTCAAAGATGAGGGATCTTGCACTTGGTCCTTCTATTGCAATGCTTGTGATAAATCATTTGTAACCCCCAAAATCTTCTTCATAATGTGTAAATTAAAAACAAATTCAAAAGAATGGACAAAACCTATTAAGGAATTTACTTTGGCACTCACATCTGGGTCACCATCTTCATCAATAATCTCAAGCACTCAAATTACGGAAGAGAACGTGGTAATAAAATTTTGCAAAGTAACATAATATGAGCCCCAACGTGTGTCATATGGCATTTTCAAGCTAGTTTCTTAATTAATCCCTTTCCCGGTTGCTAAATCTCCACTCTCAACCGCTTCAGTGATATCCTTAAGTTGTTGTTGTCTAAGATTATTTATGCGCTTACATGATACTCCAACAACATTCATTATAGTAGAAAGCAAGTAAAAAAAAATTGCTAATTGGCTTGTGATTTTTTGCAGTGGCAACAAGTGTCAATTGTAAACGGTGTGCAAAACAATGGATGTAAGGTGCATGTTTATTTTCCTTCAAGATAAATGCTTGTAACCCATTAAACTCACCTCGCATGTTACTTGCTCCATCATAGCCTTGTCCTCGCGATCGTTGTATATTTAATCCATGCTTGGAGAATAGTTCTTCAAGTGCCTTTTTAAGTTCCAATGATGTTGTTTCTTCAACATGTATGAAGCCAATAACATGCTCAATGACACAACCATGCATATCCACAAAACGTATAACAACAACCATTTGTTCTTTAATAGAGATATCCCAGGATTCATCAACCAAAATAGCAAAGAAATTATCCCCAAGATCATTGATGATAGTTGCTACAGTCTCCACTGCAAATGAATTTATAATATCCTTTTGAATGCTTGGTGCAGTCACTTTGTCGTTTGAGGAGCATTTTTTAGCACAACTTGCTCCACATCTCCATTTTTGTGTGCTAGAAACTTTAAAAGTTCAAGGAAGTTTCCTTGATTACATGAACTTTCAGACTCATTGTGACCGCGAAAAGGTAAGCCTTGATTTAAAAGAAACCGAATGCACTTAACTAATGCCTCTAACCGGGTAAGATACACAAGTTTACGTTGCACTTCTTGCTTCTTCAAAATTGTTTGGATGTGGTGTGTCTGGTTTAACAAGTCTTGACCCATCTTGTAACATTTGTTGTGAGAACTGTCCACTCTTCCAACCTGAGCATCAATCTTCTCATACTTCTTCCAATTTTTGAATCCTTTTACTACGAAAGCATCCTTACCCCTTAGCTCTCCAAAAAGATAACAGTATAAACAAAATGTTGCATCTTTATCTATACTGCATTCCAACCAAGTGGGATGCCTGTCAAACCACTTAGGATTAAAGCATCTTGACACTCCTGAAAAATCAGTTTGTGGAAAAGAGTGGCTTTGTGGTTGACAAGGACCCTTTTGTAAGTAATGCCTAATAATAGTTTCTCTGTCATTGGGAGGAAATTGTGAAAGCGTAATGCGTAGCCTAGGATCTACTTTCAAGTCATCCACATTGACCCTTTCCACATGCCTTTCATTTTGCTCATTTTGATCCTTAGCACTACTTGAAGATGGAGTATTAGAACGAAGACAATCAACCTTTCTTTTAATAAAAAACTTATCCATGATTTAGCAGAGAAACCTATCAAAACAGTCATGAGAATTGTAAGGAACACAGTGGATATTGGAAAGACAAAGCTTAAACATCTCATTTTCTCTTCTAGTGACATTTTAATTAGCACACTTAAACATCCCTCCTTGTACAAAAAAAAAATCAAGTCTCCTGACTAGCTAACCATTCCTGCAGGAGAAACAAAGCTTTGATAGCAAAACTAAGTGCCCCTCCTCCTGCTTCTAACTTCTAAGGATATGCACTTCTTAAGTCAATACTCTCAGAACTTCCGAATTAATGTTGAAACTCAAACATATGTTACCCTCTAAGTTGAACTTTCATACAATTTTAACCTAAAACCAATGAGAAACAGATTATTCCCTCCAATAAAATAGATGCCCTAATTAAATTGCATTATTTATAAATCAATTTGACATGTGGGCTGGAACCAATTAATAAACACTTCAATTCATATAAAAGAACCAGTTCTTGTATATCCACCCATTCAACAAATTATAAACAATTACAAATCAAATAATCAATAATTTATAAAAAGGGGATGAAGAGGAAAAAAGACTGAACCTTGAGAAGCGCCCCGTCGAAGAGATGGGCATCGGCTTCGGGCGCATGGGAGGCGAGGTTCTATGCCGGGCATCGGGCGGATTAGCCCTGCATGAGAGAAATAGCACCACGGGTCCACGACTGAGAGGGAGGAGCAGCGTTCCGACATACGACAGGGAGGAACGGCGCGGCTGGCACCGGAAGGGAGCTGGTCGCTGGGGTTTTTGCTTTGACAGGAGAAGACTGCAATATGGTACTGATCGGGTGTTTTGGGTTCATCATATAATTGGGTTGGTTCGTGAGTTGGGTTGGGCCTTGGGGGTCGGGTCATTTTTAGATGGGGGTTAGGCAATGGAATTAAACCCACATCTAGCCCAAACCTTGTATTTTTATAGGGGGTTCACTAAAAAGGAACACACCCATGGGGGTCATCTGACCCCATGCCTTACACGTAGGTTCGCCACTGGTGATGGCAAAACCGTCCATCTTGGAAGATCAATGATGCACACCCTACTTGTGTACGCTCCCATTGTTAGCCTGTTACACTAATGGGATTGCACATGGAGAAATTCTCGGGTGTGGAGGAGGTGTCAGGGAGGCGTCGATGTCTATGATCGATAGTGTACACATTATAGGCATGTGATCCTGCTATTTGGTGCCTAAAGCATATGTGCCATCCATCTTAGAAATTGACGACTCCTGTAAAAGTGGCATAAAAAGTGCTATGGTGCCGTTGTACCTATTTATTTCTTGTGCTCAACAGAAGCATGTGTGCCATGGATCATGATGGTACAATCTGTTCAAGTAGGCACAAATCTCATGTGGTACATCATAGGTACTAAGGGGAATTTATTAAATAATATTTAAAAATAATAATTACCAATCGAGAAACTTTGAAAAATAATTCTCGATCCGATTATTTGACCAGCCACGCAGACGTCAGCCATGCGCAAATTTTTTTACCTTTATCCGAAAGATGTCACTTGAACCAAAGCTTATCTTCAAAAGAGAAATGCGTCTTTCTTTTAGAGGAAATACGCTAAAGTATCGGTTGAAATGACGCCTTTATCTTTAAAAAAGAGGCGCCAGTTTGAGGCCTTTTGGGTCAGGGTAAAAAAAAAACCTGTGCAAGGTCAATGCCACGTTGGTGTCTACATGGCTAGTCAAATAACTGGATCAGAAATTATTTTTTTAATATTATTTGATAAATTACCCTTTATCTTTTCATGCCACAAGTGATGTGGCATGCCAAATCCCATGTTTCATGCATAACCTATCGTCATCAATATAGATTCTTCTATTGAGCATTTTTCCGACAAGACGAGGAAGAATGACAATAATAAGATCAATAATAAATATTCTTTGCAGTCACTTTAAATGATGTCATTGTTTTAAAATAAATTAAACAAAAAACGATATCTAATAGTGACTGTTAAGCATGAAAAATACACATTTTTATATGCCTTTTTACCTATTTGTTAGTCATGTTTTCTAATTAAAATGAGGAATAAAGTGAATTTTAGTCATTTGTTTAGTAATTAGGAATTAATTAAATAATGCTCTCTAAATGGCTCAAATTTCAATATGTTCTACAACTTTATGAATTATTTGGTATATCTAATGTGGGACATGTTTTATTTTGTATAGGTTCACGTGCTCGTACTGCTGAACAGCCAAAGGTGAAGCCAATAGACGAGTTTTGAAGTGTCAAAGCGACCCAAAAGCTGAGATCACGCGCAGAGAAGATTTGAACCGTTGATGTTCACTAATGAGGAAGACGGACGCAGAATGAAATAAAGTGCCATTCAGATTCAATCTAGCGGATGAAGGTCGTATAACGGGTTTTAACTCTAGAGAAAAAAAAAGAAATTGAAACGAGCCGGTCCATTCGGCCGGTTCAATGAAAGAAAAAAAAATTAAAGAAACCCGAGCCGCTGGCTCGGGTGTCCTGTTCAGTCGGGACAGACGAGCTCTGTTCGAGCTCTGCTCGAGAGGTCGACGAAGGCGAGCCGCTGGACGGCGAAGCTCGAGGTGCTCGGCGGCTGGGTCCCGGTGGAGATTGACGGCGGCTTGAGCAGAAGGATCGACGGCAACTTGGGCACGGCGGGGCGGTCATACGAAGAAGGATCGACGGCGACCATGGGTGTTCAGTCGGGCGATAGCAGCAGAAGAAGGCGGCGGCCCTGGGTTCCGGCGGCATGGAGAGGCGGCGATGGAGAGCACGGCGAGGCTGCAGGCCACGACGGAGGAGGAAAAGTTGGATTTTTGGCAGTGGCGTGCTCGATTAGGAAAGTCTGTGGTTTGATTCCGGATTTGAGAAGGCGTCCTCGATTTGGAAAGCTGGGAAAGATGGGCACGGCGATACAAAATCTTACTCGATTCGGACTCATCTTCAAGGGGGAAAGCTGGGATTTTTGAGGACTCTATATAACCAGAGCAATAGCAGAACAAAAACGGGCCGACAGAGAAGACGACCTCAAATTTTCTGTTTTATTTTCATCTTAATTTTCTGTTTCATTTTCATTTCAAATTTCTGTTTCGTTGAGTCTGTAATTGTGCGAACAGGAGATTTGCACGAGTCGGGAAGATGATCAACAGTTCCCTTTTCATCTTTTTCTCAGTTCCAAAATTTTGATTTGTTTTTTTTTCTTTCTTTCTGGTATTGTGCATTTCGGTTATTGTCATTGTTGCTACGTTGGAGTTGTACCGGTTGCATTGGACAGCTGCCAGAAGAACAAAGGAATCACTGCAATTTGTTATTTTCTTTAATTTCAAGAAATTCCTGTAAGTTGATTTTAGTTATATCGAAATGAATTCTATTATTTTTGCAGTTAATTTCTATAGTATGAGTAGCTAAATCCCTGTCTAGGGCTGAGATGAAGCCATGATTAGTTGTAGGAATGGTATTCATGTGATGCAATTGTTTTGCCTAAATTAATGCGTTTTAACGATTGTTATTCTCAAATTAATTGCATTGTGCTATATGTTGAACATGCTATTTAGATATTACTTGTGATTTATCAAATGATGGATACATGTAATGATTTGAATTTCATCTGTTGATATGCAAGAGGATGCAAAATTCTATTTAAAAATTTATATGCTTTAATGCTGAAATTTTTCGTAGGAGAATAGATTGAATTCCAATTCTCTACGAGATAATCGTGAAAACAATTGCTGATTTTAAAAGAAATATTCCTATGATTGTCATGTGTTGATTCTTATGCCCTAGAGTTTTAAATTCTTGATTAAAGCTTCAATTTTTATTTGTCAATTAGTTTCTTTTTCATAGATTATTTAATTGCCTTTAGATTAATTTCTTAGTTAAAGCTGTTTAATTGCATTGAGTATTCGATTAGTCGTAGTTGTAGTGGATCAAATCAATTTAATTTTTCAACAAGGGTAATAATCTGATCTTCGAATTAGAATTCCAAAAACACAAGTCCCTGTGGGTTCGACCGCGTAAGAATTGTGCGACTATACTCCAAACACGATTCGTACACTTGCAAGTAAAATTAAGAGATTAATTAAAACAACAACAAGTTTTTGGCGCCGTTGCCGGGGACTTGTAGGAAATCAAATTCTAAGACTAATTTTACCCTTGCAGTTAATTTTAGGTCAAAAATAAAAAAAAAATAAAAAATAAAAAAATAAAAAAATTAAAATAAAGAAAATTTCAACACGTGAGAGTTGATTGACGGTGGATGACCACGTGGACACGTGATCACACACTGCGTCTGGTTAGAAGTAATTCCAATCCTTTAGAGAATAGTGAAACTAAAATTGATCTTTCATTCAAAATGGAAGATCAACCTGAGAAATCTCTGAGGGAGTTATTTTCTCCGATCACAATCAACCCTCCATCTTGCATAGTGTTGCCTGCAACCTCTGCAAAGCATTTTGAACTAAAACCTCAGATAATTCAACTGTTGCCCAATTATCATGGTCTTAACAGAGAGGATCCCTACATGCATGTAAAGGATTTTCTAGAAATTTGTGCAACTTTTAGGTTCACAGACTTCTCTGATGAGTCTGTTCGTCTGCGCCTTTTCCCCTTCTCTTTGAAGGACAAGGCCAAGGCATGGTTAAATTCTCTTCCCGCTGACTCTGTCACAACATGGGATATGTTGGTGAGCAAATTCTTGTCCAAATTCTTCCCAATGGCCAAAACCAACGAATTAAAGAGAGAAATCACTGACTTCATGGAAGATGAAAATGAAAAATTTTATGAGAGTTGGGAAAGATTTAAAGACCTTTTACTAAAATGTCCACATCATGGGTTTGAAACATGGAGGTTAATACAACACTTTTACAATGGTTTAACTCAAACACACCGCAACATGATTGAATCAATGAATGGCGGTGCGTTCTTAGACTTGGGAGGTGAAGCAGCTTATAACTTCTTAGAGCGATTAGCTGAAAGGTCCCAACAGTGGGATTTTGCAAGTCATAGGGAGAGACAACATCAAGCTCCTAAGAAGGGAGGTCTCTACGAAATCAAAGATGACGTAGATGTTAAGGTCAAACTTGATGCGTTAACCAAGAAAATAGATGCCCTGAGTTTGAACCGAAGCATCAATGCCCTCAACATGAATGAAGCATGCTCTGTGTGTGCTAGCCCGATGCATACATCTCTGAACTGCCCTTCCATGAATACTTATCCAAAGTGTTATGCAGAACAAGTCAATGTTCTAAACAATTATGGGAAGCCGACAGGCAATCCTTTCTCTGAAACCTACAATTCAAGTTGGAGAAATCATCCAAATTTCTCCTGGAGACAAGGTCAACCACCTATGAATGTAGGTGGGCAGCCCATGCAACCCATGCATAATCAGTTTAGGCAGAATAACCCACCTTATCCAGCCTTGTTTCAACCTCCTACCCAATATCAACAACCAGCCAATCAATCTCCATCCCTTACTCAAAAATAATCCTCGTTAGAGGACACTCTCAAATCTTTCATCCAATCCACAAGCCAAGTTATTCAGTCAACTAACCAAGCTATGCTTGAGATGAAGAACTCTACACACATGAATACTCAAGCAATTGCCAAGTTAGAGACTCAAGTTGGTCAATTGGCTACTCAATTAGCAGAAAGAGAGAGAGGGAGATTCCCTAGTCAACCTGTGCCTAACCAGAAGGGCCAATTTTCCATTGGTAGTAGCTCTAATTCTTCACAGAATGAGGAACATGTTCAATCAGTCATTACCCTTAGGTCTGGAAAGCAAATTGATAATAAAATTAAAACTCCTGAAAAAGAAGAAAGTGAGAACACTAAGACTGAAATAGAGACTAAGGATTCTTCTCCAACTGTTGACAGTGATTCTCCACCTAGGAATTTTGTACCTAGGGCACCATATCCGCAAAGACTAGTCAATCCTAAAAAAGGTGCACAATATGGAGATATTCTAGAAGTGTTTAAACAAGTGCAAATAAACATTCCTTTTCTAGATGCAATCCAACAAGTGCCTTCATATGCAAAATTTTTGAAAGATCTAGTCTCTGTCAAAAAGAAAAATAATGTTCCAAAAAAGGCATTTCTAGCAGAACAAGTCAGCTCTGTCATTCAATATAAATTTCCTATCAAATATAAGGACCCTGGTTGTCCCACAATTTCATGCATGGTAGGGAAACATCAGATTGAGCGAGCCTTGTTAGATCTGGGGGCAAGTGTGAATTTATTGCCCTACTCTGTGTATGTGCAATTAGGTCTGGGAGAGCTAAAACCCACTTCAATGACACTTCAATTAGCTGACCGTTCGGTTAAAATTCCTCGAGGTGTTGTTGAAGATGTTCTGATAAAGGTTGATACATTTTATTTCCCTGTGGACTTTGTTGTCCTTGATACTCAACCTGTTCCGAACATAAGTGGGCAAATACCTGTCATTTTGGGTCGTCCATTTCTAGCTACATCTAATGCTATCATTAACTGCAGAAATGGAGTGATGCAAATTTCTTTCGGGAATATGAAGGTGGAATTGAACATTTTTGACATCAGTAAACAACCACCTGACATGGATGATGTGAATGAAATAAACCTGATTGAAACACTTGTCCATGAAACATTTCTTCAAACACATTCCCAAGATCCTTTAGAGGCATGCTTAACACATTTTGGTTGTGAATTTGATATCGATCAGTCAATTGAACAAGTAAACTCATTGCTTGAGTCTGTACCTCTGATGAGTACTGAACGGTGGCAACCAAAAGTGGAGCCTCTTGCCTTATCATCATCACCAGTAGTTCCATCTAGTGTTGAGCCACCTAAATTAGACCTAAAACCATTACCTGATACTTTGAAATATGCTTATTTAGGTCCTGCTGAGTCCTTACCTGTCATTATTGCATCTGACCTAGATGTGGCTCAAGAGCGTAAACTACTTGATGTTCTTGTAAAGCACAAAGAAGCCATAGGGTGGACCATTGCAGATATTAAAGGCATCAGTCCTTCTATTGTTATGCATAGAATTCATTTGGAGGATGATGCCAAGCCTTCTCGTGAATCCCAAAGGCGTCTTAACCCTGTAATGCAAGAAGTTGTTCGAGCTGAAATCCTTAAGCTTTTAGATGTAGGAGTTATCTACCCAATTTCTGATAGTAAATGGGTAAGTCCTGTTCAAGTTGTACCGAAAAAGTCTGGCATAACTGTTGTGAAAAACGATGCTGATGAGTTAGTGCCAACTCGAGTTCAAACGGGTTGGCGTGTCTGTATTGATTATAGGAAGTTGAATGCTTTGACAAGAAAAGATCATTTTCCCCTTCCTTTCATTGACCAAATGCTGGAAAGGTTAGCGGGACATGAATATTATTGCTTCCTTGATGGTTATTCTGGGTATAACCAAATTCCCATAGCCCCTGAAGACCAAGAAAAGACCACTTTCACGTGTCCTTTTGGTACCTTTGCCTACCGTCGCAATGCACCTGCTATGCAATGCACCTGCTACCTTTCAAAGGTGCATGTTGAGCATTTTCTCTGACATGGTAGAGCGATTTTTAGAGGTATTCATGGACGATTTTTCTGTCTTTGGGTCTAATTTTGATGAATGTTTGCACCATCTATCTTTAGTGTTAGTGAGGTGTAAAGAGAAGAATCTGGTGCTTAACTGGGAGAAATGTCATTTTATGGTTCAAAAAGGAATTGTTCTTGGGCATATTATATCTAATAAAGGCATTGAAGTTGATAAAGCTAAAGTTGATTTGATTTCACATCTTCCACCACCACGAACTGTGAAAGAAATCAGATCATTTTTAGGCCATGCTGGATTTTACAGAAGATTCATTAAAGACTTTAGTAAAATTTCAAGACCTTTGTGTAATCTTCTTGCAAAAGATACATCATTTGTCTTTGATGATGCTTGTAATAATGCCTTTCAGAAACTCAAATCAGAGTTAACATCTGCACCTATTATTCGGCCACCTGATCGGAGCCTACCGTTTGAAATAATGTGCGATGCCTCTGATTATGCTATTGGTGCTGTGTTGGGGCAGCGAATTAATAAACTTCCCCATGTGATTTACTATGCCAGTAAAACATTGAATGATGCTCAACTTAATTATTCTACAACTGAAAAAGAATTGCTGGCAGTAGTCTTTGCTCTAGATAAGTTTCGGTCTTACATATTGGGATCGAAGGTCTATATCTATTCGGATCATGCTGCATTGAAGTATCTTTTATCTAAAAAAGATGCTAAACCTCGTCTTCTCCGATGGATATTATTGCTACAGGAATTTGATATTGAAATTCGGGATAAGAAAGGTTCCGAAAATGTTGTCGCCGACCACTTATCTAGGTTGATAGTTGATTTTACTGATGAATCATTGCCCATAACTGAATCTTTTCCTGATGAGCAATTACTTGCAGTGTCCCAGTTGCCTTGGTTTGCGGACATAGTTAATTATCTGGTAACTGAACAAATTCCATCTCATTAGTCTTCCCAAGATAGGTCCAAATTTTTGTCCAGAGTTAAGTACTTCTTTTGGGATGATCCATACTTGTTCAAGTATTGTCCCGATCAGATTATTAGGAGATGTATTCCTGAACATGATCAACAAAGCATCATTTCTTTTTGTCATGATCAAGCATGTGGGGGCCATTTTAGTTCTAAAAAGACTGCTGCAAAGATTTTGCAGTGTGGATTTTATTGGCCTACTATTTTTAAAGACTGTCATGCCTATTGTTCAGCATGTGAAAGATGTCAGAAGTTAGGAGCACTTTCACGCCGTAACATGATGCCTTTAACCCCAATCCTTATTATAGACTTTTTTGATGTCTCGGGTATTGACTTCATGGGACCTTTTCCTAACTCTTTTGGCAATCTTTATATCGTTGTGGGGGTAGACTATGTCTCTAAATGGGTAGAGGCCGTAGCATGTAAAACCAATGACCACAAAGTGGTGGTCCAATTTTTGAAAGACAACATTTTTGCATGTTTTGGTTCTCCTCGTGCTATAATAAGTGATGGGGGAAAACATTTCTGCAATAGGGTTTTTGAACAGTTAATGAAGAAATATGGCATAACCCACAAAATTGCTACCCCATACCATCCCCAGACAAGTGGTCAAGTTGAGATTTCTAATAGGGAGATTAAGCATATTTTGGAAAAGACAGTCAATCCGAATCGCAAAGATTGGTCACTGAGACTTACCGATGCTTTGTGGGCTTACCGTACTGCATTTAAAACTCCCATTGGAATGTCTCCATACCGTATTGTTTATGGGAAAGCATGTCATCTTCCTATTGAAATTGAGCATAAAGCTTATTGGGCAATTAAGCACCTGAATTTTGATTTAAATAGAGCAGGAATTCAAAGGAAACTGCAATTGAATGAGTTGGATGAGCTTCGTAATGATGCTTATGAATGTGCAAAATCATACAAGGATCGCATGAAAAAGGTTCATGATCAAAATATTCTGCGGAAATCTTTTACATCGGGGCAGAAAGTTCTTTTATACAATTCTCGTTTACATCTGTTTCCGGGTAAATTGAAGTCTCGATGGACAGGACCTTTTATAGTTCATGTTGTTTATCCTCATGGAGCAGTTGAAATAGAAAACCCAAAGAATGGTGATATATTCAAAGTTAATGGTCATCGTCTTAAACCATTCTTGGAATTGCAGCAACCTCAGATCGATGAATTGAGTTTGGCAGACCCGACTTATAATGACTAAAGTTGCAGTAATTTGTTTTGTGCATAGTGGGTTTCGTTTTCTTTGTGTGCTTTATGTTTCATTATTTATCACTCACATTTTTAGGTTCATGATTCTCACAGGATATGTAGATGGCTGCCATATTCTTACACCTTTGGGTGATGCCTGCACAGTTAGAAGAAGTAGTGAATGAACATCCACTGAGTCCAGACATAGATATTCCAGTCGTCTATCCTTGGGCACCATTACTACCACATCAGTTAGCGGGGACTATGGATGACTCACCCATAGATGAGCTTGATCTTCAGGGGCCCATAGCTGCTGCCAATGTTGTTCCCATTTCATATTCGTTTTTGTTCCCCAGAGAGTCTAGGTGGGAGACATTGAAGAGAAGACTGGGAACATTAATTTGCAATTTGAGAGATGTCATTTGGTCATATTTTTATTCTCTATGGTCTCACGCTAAATCCTTGGTAGAATCTGCATCATCCATTAATGAGTGAAGTAATAGCTGTGTCTAGCTGAAGACGTAAAACTTAGCGCTACTGGGAGGCAACCCAAGTTTTTAGAATTTTTATTTTTGTGCTTATTTTTCTTAGGTTATTCTTGTGCTTCACTTGTTCTTTTCATGTTGATAGATACTATAGCGTTTCAGTGGAGTGCAGGTACTATCTTTCCTTCCCTCGTCTATTTATTTTCCTCAGTATTTATTTCATATCTTTTTACATTGAGGACAATGTTTCATGCAGGTGTGGGGGTATAGGAAGATATTTGTTTAGGATATCTTAGTGATTTTCTTGCTTGTTTTGAATCTTCCAGTTAAAAAAAAAATCAAAAAAAAAATTGTAGTTTTTAGGCTTTTTGTTAGTATTTTTATAGGTTTTGGTAGTTTATCCCTTCGTGATGCATACTTCAATTTTTAAGAGATTAATTTACATTGGAAGTGTGAGTAAGTATACTGGAGGATAGAGACACTTAACTGAGAAATAGTATTCTGTTACAATCCTCTTGGATCAAGTGCTTGAGCTAATAAAATTCACTCACACACACCAGTTACATAAAGTAATACCTTCTAGAGATTTGTTGAATACTAATCTTCAGTGGGATGTCTTTAGTCAGAGTCATTGGATGATGTGTGGTTGTCTGTTGAGGTTAAACGATCATGATAGACCATTTACTTGGCTATGGCAAGGGCTTGGAACCGGAAATAGGTTGAGAGTATAATACAGCCTGGACAGAATAAAGATGTGCTTGAAAATATATATGCTGAAAATGAAAAAAAAAAATGGAAACGAAAATAAAGAAAAAGGGGCTGCTTGACTATTATAGGATTAACTTAGGCTGATGCTCAGGTCCGAAGTGGTCCATCTTAAAACCTAATGCCCTAAGCCAACTGGCTGGGAGTCATTGGCCTGAGTCATTGCTAAACCTAAGCATCTTGAAGTCAGGCCTTACACAGTCCTAATGAAAAAAAAAAGTCTATGGTGTATTATCCTCTCAAATCTAGAATGTTGGACCCGAAGGAGGCGCGCAAGCATCTGTGCTATCATGAACCTAAAGATTCTGATGACTATGTAGATTCTGATGTTCTTTGGTTAATGGGTAACACTGGATCTATGTGAAACAGAGATTTAGAGTGTATTGCTACAATGTTCTACACTTTCTATTATTTAAAGTATCATGCTATATCATATTGAGCAGAAATTTCCAAGATGAAGGTGCAGAATAAAACCACTTACTTGAGCGCTTCTATATTCCAGTTGATTATAAATGCAAGTACGTGTGGTTAGTTTTCTTAAGTATTGCAGTGTGTATTTTAAGGGATAATAGGTTCTGTGTTTTGAAATGTTTAGTTGACTTATTTCTCATTTAGATAAAGAATAAGGTTAATTTTATAAATACATGTTTGTGGGTAGCATGGCTGCAAACCCTCACGAGACTTCACTCGTCCAGCCAGGGACGCCTGGGGGTTTAAAAGGCTTGTTGCATATGCTAAATGCAATCGTGGTTCCCTACGACAGTGGCATTTTTTTTTTTGAGTAGTTTTATTTTTTTTTTCTTTTGTGTTTTGCTTGAGGACTAGCAAAATCTAGGTTTGGGGGTATTTGTTAAGCATGAAAAATACACATTTTTATATGCCTTTTTACCTATTTGTTAGTCATGTTTTCTAATTAAAATGAGGAATAAAGTGAATTTTAGTCATTTGTTTAGTAATTAGGAATTAATTAAATAATGCTCTCTAAATGGCTCAAATTTCAATATGTTCTACAACTTTATGAATTATTTGGTATATCTAATGTGGGACATGTTTTATTTTGTATAGGTTCACGTGCTCGTACTGCTGAACAGCCAAAGGTGAAGCCAATAGACGAGTTTTGAAGTGTCAAAGCGACCCAAAAGCTGAGATCACGCGCAGAGAAGATTTGAACCGTTGATGTTCACTAATGAGGAAGACGGACGCAGAATGAAATAAAGTTCCATTCAGATTCAATCTAGCGGATGAAGGTCGTATAACGGATTTTAACTCTAGAGAAAAAGAAAAAAGAAATTGAAACGAGCCGGTCCTTTCGGCCGGTTCAATGAAAGAAAAAAAAATTAAAGAAACCCGAGCCGCTGGCTCGGGTGTCCTGTTCAGTCGGGATAGACGAGCTCTGTTCGAGCTCTGCTCGAGAGGTCGACGAAGGCGAGCCGCTGGACGGCAAAGCTCGAGGTGCTCGGCGGCTGGGTCCCGGTGGAGATTGACGACGGCTTGAGCAGAAGGATCGACGGCAACTTGGGCACGGCGGGGCGGTCATACGAAGAAGGATCGACGGCGACCATGGGTGTTCAGTCGGGCGATAGCAGCAGAAGAAGGCGGCGGCCCTGGGTTCCGGCGGCATGGAGAGGTGGCGATGGAGAGCACGGCGAGGCTGCAGGCCACGACGGAGGAGGAAAAGTTGGATTTTTGGCAGTGGCGTGCTCGATTAGGAAAGTCTGTGGTTTGATTCCGGATTTGAGAAGGCGTCCTCGATTTGGAAAGCTGGGAAAGATGGGCACGGCGATACAAAATCTTACTCGATTCGGACTCATCTTCAAGGGGGAAAGCTGGGATTTTTGAGGACTCTATATAACCAGAGCAATAGCAGAACAAAAACGGGCCGACAGAGAAGACGACCTCAAATTTTCTGTTTTATTTTCATCTTAATTTTCTGTTTCATTTTCATTTCAAATTTCTGTTTCGTTGAGTCTGTAATTGTGCGAACAGGAGATTTGCACGAGTCGGGAAGATGATCAACAGTTCCCTTTTCATCTTTTTCTCAGTTCCAAAATTTTGATTTGTTTTTTTTTTCTTTCTTTCTGGTATTGTGCATTTCGGTTATTGTCATTGTTGCTACGTTGGAGTTGTACCGGTTGCATTGGACAGCTGCCAGAAGAACAAAGGAATCACTGCAATTTGTTATTTTCTTTAATTTCAAGAAATTCCTGTAAGTTGATTTTAGTTATATCAAAATGAATTCTATTATTTTTGCAGTTAATTTCTATAGTATGAGTAGCTAAATCCTTGTCTAGGGCTGAGATGAAGCCATGATTAGTTGTAGGAATGGTATTCATGTGATGCAATTGTTTTGCCTAAATTAATGCGTTTTAACGATTGTTATTCTCAAATTAGTTGCATTGTGCTATATGTTGAACATGCTATTTAGATATTACTTGTGATTTATCAAATGATGGATACATGTAATGATTTGAATTTCATCTGTTGATATGCAAGAGGATGCAAAATTCTATTTAAAAATTTATATGCTTTAATGCTGAAATTTTTCGTAGGAGAATAGATTGAATTCCAATTCTCTACGAGATAATCGTGAAAACAATTGCTGATTTTAAAAGAAATATTCCTATGATTGTCATGTGTTGATTCTTATGCCCTAGAGTTTTAAATTCTTGATTAAAGCTTCAATTTTTATTTGTCAATTAGTTTCTTTTTCATAGATTATTTAATTGCTTTTAGATTAATTTCTTAGTTAAAGCTGTTTAATTGCATTGAGTCTTCGATTAGCCGTAGTTGTAGTGGATCAAATCAATTTAATTTTTCAACAAGGGTAATAATCTGATCTTCGAATTAGAATTCCAAAAACACAAGTCTCTGTGGGTTCGACCTCGTAAGAATTGTGCGACTATACTCCAAACACGATTCGTACACTTGCGAGTAAAATTAAGAGATTAATTAAAACAACAACAGTGACCGGAGGTCGTACACGCAAGATGGGGAAGAATGACAAGAATAAGATCACTAATAAATCTATTTAGTTCTTCCTCATACAGCACCACAAATTCCTCGCCACAGAGAAAAGACAACTTATGATTCCCTTTCTCTGACCTTCCTATGCTACTAGGACCTCATCCGTGGGCCATACTACATGAAGCCTGGATTTTATAGTACTCTTTACAAAAATGGCATTTAGCTAACTAATCCTCTCTCTTTTTTTTTATTTGACACACAGCTAACTAATCCTCTTTCCAAAAGAAAAAGATCACTAATGCCAAACGGATTATGAATGACAAGACGGCAATTGCCTCCACACGACATGCACCTACAACTCCAAGGCGTGCGATCATCATCGTCCACTCCAAACAGCACCCGCCACTAGTGTCCACACGTGCGACGATAAACTCCAGTTCCATCCTGGTTTCAAGCCCGCCAAAACCGATACGCGATCTCGGGAATAAAGATCCGTATTTCCGTTGGGTTTTCATTTTATTTAATGAGAAAATACTCCCGGAGCATTAAATAAATCCACAAAACAAAAAAAACCCTTCCGGTGCGCAACTCCTCCTCGCCGATCCGACGACCCTTCCCTGACCTAACCCCATCAATCCCTTCCGATCGACGCCGGATAAGACACGGCCACCGGCGGACACGACCGATCGTGTCGTTGCCCCGATTCATCGGTTTCGGAGGAGGAATTCTCTTCTGCTTTTGCCGGGCACCGGAGTTGGATTCAATCCAAGCCTTGCGCGCTAAGGATTTCGAATTGAGGTTTTTTCGCTTAGTTTGCTTGGTTTTCTGGTTCTGCGATTGGTGGTGTTTGTCGAGCGTCGGTGGAAGATGGTCAACTCGTTGGTGGAGCGGGCGACGAGCGACCAGCTCATCGGCTCGGACTGGGCGATGAATCTTGAGATCTGCGACATCCTCAATCACGATCCGGGGTAATCTTCTCTCGCTTTGCAAATTGTTCCAAAATTTCTATTTTTGTTGCTTCCATTGTGGATTTTGTGGAGTGTGGAATTTGGTGATTCAAGAGTCAGCCGGCGCGTGGCGGGCAATTAAACACTACGTTTAGTTGGTTTCTGACCCGGTGGCTGGTTGATTTTTAGAGCTCTAATGGATAACTGTAGAGATGATCTCAAATTGGCTTGACTTTGGATGGGTAACCAAAATGATATAAGATGCTGCTTCCATTTTGGCGTAACAAAATTGCAATCCACTTCTACCAGTAAAGACGATATCTTTATCTGAACTGGCGGTACTAATTTAGATTTAGATTTGACTCTGAGTTTCGGTATGAATGAATATAAGCCGTAGATGTCCAATAGTTGATAACCATTCGGAAAATTGAGTAGACGACACTCAATTGTCTGAATTTCTGATTCTTTTTTACGCACTTTTTAAGTGCTTTTGCATCATTTCTGGAATTCTGATAGATATATGCTAAATTTAGCAGCGCGGGACAGGTTGTCTTTATTATATTTGTTATTGTCTTCGAGTTTTTGGCAGCAGCTTTTACCTTTTATTTTGAGCAACCTTTCTTTGGCTAGGAAGATGGTGGAGTTTGGACTCTCAGACTGGTGAGCTAGGTCCAACTCATGCAGTTTTCTTCTCCTAAAGTCTAATTTCACGAGCAAATCTTTTCTGTTCTAGAATCTATTTTAAGTGTTTGTATTTGTTGTCTATTATTGTAGTACTGTTCAGCTGTTCTTTGCAATTTTTTCGAAGGAATAAGTAATAGATTGTTTGAAGGGCTGTCAAACTCGGCCACCTTAACGAAATGCGTGAAAGATCTTTAGATGCTAGTCGACAATTGCTTTTATTTATAGTTCTCTCTCAAAACTCATTAGTTAGACCATATGTTGTTGCAGTTGGATTGGTATGTGGGTAATATGAAGAATTTAAGATCGAAACTTGAGGCATGCAAAAGGAGTTTATTTTTTGTGATTGTTAAACCTATATGCAGATCTTTGTCATGATCCTTTAGCTTATTTGTGCGTTGATATTTCTTGCAACATTTCCCCTGGAAATTTATTTAATTCCTGTTAATTGTGTTTAATCAGACAAGCAAAGGATGTTGTAAGGGGCCTTAAAAAGCGTATTGGGCACAAAAATCCAAAGGTTCAACTTCTCACTCTCACAGTAAGTTCTTTTTCTCTTTTGCTTTAAATTGAACCGTAATCATCTACTTGCTATGTGGATAGTCGAACAGACCTTTTTCTTTTGTTAGTAATAGTATAGTATGGTGTTTAGTAATGTTAACTAAAGTGTAGACATGGTACACGTAAATAGCAAGTACAAGTAGAATGGCCCAATACAGGCTAGAATGGAGGCATAAGATCCATGTCGCCGACTTAAAATTATTGGAAGAAGGCGCTACTTGATTATGATTATGAAGTCGAATGACCCAATTGAAAATATTGCAAATTTTGATGTTTAAATGCTGTCTTAATGTGTGAATGAAGAAATTATCACAAAGGATTTTAGGGATCCGAAATATGTAAACACAATGTAGACAATTTTAGTAGCATTTGCTAGCAAAAGGTGCCTTTGTATCAGGTAATTATGCAGTTACCCACTTATTCTTAAATCACCTCCCCTTTGTAGGATGTGTTTTCTTTTATTCTGTCTTCTAGATTCCAAGAATAGTACTGAATTTTCGTAGCTTTCTTTATATTTGTTGTCCATTAGGTTTGTTTTTTTTCTTGGACAATAGGTAGGATTTATGTAATATGATATTGTTCGATATATATGTATCCCTGTAAGCAATGTGAATATTGTATGACGTGGTCATTAAGTATTGATTCTTTTTAGTGTATGCCAGCTTTTGGAAACAGTGATTAAGAACTGTGGGGACATTGTTCACATGCATGTTGCTGAAAAAGACGTCCTTCATGAGATGGTGAAGATAGTGAAAAAGAAGGCCAGTATTTATTGTACAACATGTGGCAATTATTCCTTTCTCGGTGTTTGAGCAAAAGTAATGAAGTTTGTGTATTTGCTTTGTGCATGCAGCCTGATTTTCATGTGAAGGAAAAAATATTAATTTTGATAGATACTTGGCAAGAAGCGTTTGGAGGGGCAAGGGCAAGATATCCACAATACTATGCTGCATACCAAGAGTTGTTGGTAAGCATTCATTAGTATCATTCTCTCTTAATGAGTTAAATGTTATGGGTGTGGACTTAATAGCATAATGCTTCCAATCCACTGGCCATTCCTAATTTAGATCGATCTTTTCTTTTTCAACATTTGATCATAGTTAGGTATGAATTGTATGTTGTTATAAATTTGAAGTACTGCAGTCCCTTAAAGTTGAGATTGCTTCAGTATCTTGGACATTAACTGATTTTTTCTAGCAGTAAAAAGTGGACATTAATGGATTTTTACTAGCTGTATCTTTGTTTGCCATAATACATATCTAGTCTTTCCGGGTTAACAGCGTGCTGGAGCAGTGTTTCCTCAAAGAACTGAACGCGCTGCGCCCATTTTCACACCTCCTCAGACGCATCCGCTGACATCCTATCCCCAGAATTTGCGTAATGCTGAACCACAAGAAGATCCTACTGAATCTTCTATGGCTTCTGATCTTCCGACTTTGAGGTACTTTACATATTTTTACATGGTTACAAAATTTATTTTACCATATGGTGCTTGTTGCTGCAACTTTAGTCTACCTGATCTAAAACTGCATCCCCATAGTAAATGGTGGAAGCACTATGCTGTATGCAATGGCCTATTTCACTGGTGGCCATCTATTGGTTTACTCCTCATCATTTATTGTGATGATGTCCATTGAATTTTGTTGAGACTGTGACAAATAGGTATTTTTTCAGTATTGAACTGATGCACCACAAGAAACTTTATTATGGCTGAATTGCTCTTATTGCATGATAGACCATTCTGTAGAAAGAAATTTTATATTACTGATCAGGTGTTTGATTTGTTTTCTCAGCTTGTCTGAAATACAGAATGCTCGTGGCATTATGGACGTTCTTTCAGAAATGTTAACTGCCTTGGATCCTGGGAACAAAGAGGTACATATGAATCATATAGTGTGCTGTTGTTGCTGAGAATCTATATATTTTCGGTAACTGTTGGAAAGCCTGCTCATGATACGGCTCCAGCACCTTGCACATAATGAAAATTACCTTGGTATTATGTGCTTGGAAACCTTTGAAGTAATTTATATTGATGGGGGTTCTCCATGACCTGATTCAACTTTGGGCAAAAGGAACTCAATTTGACTGGAGTACCAAGGTACTTTCATGCCTTCTTTGTCTGAGATATATTGGTCTACCTATAGAAAGGTATGACATCAAGAAAACCATCCTTGGTGATAATGAAATAACAGTAATGCAATCATATTAGCCCAATAACATTAACTTGTCTTTTTTAGTTTAATCAGAAGTAGCCTATATATAATTAACTTGTGTTTTCGATTGCTTTGAAGCAGAACCATTTGTGCTGGTTTTCTTTTGTTTGAATTCTAGGGGTTAGTCTTATATCAAAAAAATTCTAGGGGTAAGTAGTTTGTAGGAAGGCAGCTAACAGTTGGTGGTGAGGGGGCCAAATACCCAGTCTCCCCTCGGAACACCTTAGGAAGTCCCCTGTTGACCGCATCTGGTGGAGGCTTGACAAATCTGCTGCAGTCTTACTAATGCTGCAACATGAAATTTGGTAATATGATGTTTATTTTGATTTGTTTTGAGTTTCTAGAAAATATGTTCAAAGAACGATGTGTTGTTGTCTGGGCTAAGAAGAAAAAGTTGATTTAACATTTGCAGAACTGATGCAGAGGGGGGTTGATTATAGTTGATTATTTTCTTTTTGGATAAAAACAGGAGTATGGTGTCCTTGGAAGTTACTTTGGGTGCTTAACACTATGATTTACCTCAAACTTGGGAGTTACAAGATTTACTTTCAAGATATTCCTCCTTGCAACTTGTTTTAATGCCTTTTTCAGGGACTCAAGCAAGAGGTTATCATTGATCTTGTTGAACAGTGTCGCACCTATAAGCAACGAGTTGTACAGCTTGTCAACACAACTGCGTAAGATTTACTTTAACATTCCTGTCATATTATTAATGACTGATATTGTAGATATTTAGGAATGACAGCCACCTTCATCCTTTAGTTGTCTGCATTATGGTGTTAGTTACAAATAGCCATCAGTATAAACCTCAGATAGAGAATACTCACAATTAGTTAGACGGATGAAAAAAATAAGTAGTTTCTAGGGTTTAGGGTTAGCGATAGACGCAAGAATACCACAACTACTTGGGTGGAAGAATAAAATACAATGGAGAATAAACACAACTAATTAGACGGAAGAATCAAATACATAGTTTTTTGGGTTTAGACGGAAGTATCAACTATGCAGTTTCTAGTGCTTAGGGTCACAATTAGACGAAAGAATACACACAACTAGGGTTAGGGCTTGGTATGGAAGAATACACACAACTAGTTAGACTGGAAAAAATGTTGTCTTGGCACAATTGTTCATAGTCTTGATGGTTGAGCTAATTCTTCATATGTGGGATAGTTCTAGACTGATATTAAAATCGATCGCCACGTGATGACATTATATTTGACTCTGTGCAGGGATGAAGAGTTGCTTCGCCAGGGATTGACTCTGAATGATGATTTGCAGCGTGTCCTGATAAAGCATGATGCCATATCTTCAGGTACGGCAACCCAAATGGATAGAGGAAAATCAATTGAAGCATTGGTAGATGTTGGTGATAGAAATAACAGTCAGTCAGACCAGAGGTAAACTCAATATCTCCTCTACCATTTATTTGTCATCTCTAGCCTTTGGTGGTTTAAAAGAAGCATGATTTATCAATTTCTGTGCACGTCCAGTTCTACAGGAAAAAACCAATCTCCACTTCAGCAATTGTTGCTTCCTGGCCCTAATGCACCACCAAGTAGCAATGGCAGTTCAACTAGTTTGGTGAAAGTAGATCCCCATATGGACCTCCTCAGTGGCGATTTTAGTCCATCATCAACAACTAATGAAAATGCGTTAGCCCTTGTACCTGTCAGCCAACTGACGACCAGTGCTGCTTCTGCTACTCAGATGGACTTGATAGTTCTGGGAGATATGTTTCCCCAGAATAACAATGACACTGCTACCAATATGGCTAGTTCGCCAGCAATGGCACCGACAATGCCACCTTCGGTGCAGCAGCACCACTCACATCCTGTCTCATACCCAAATGGAAGCATGACGAACAACATGGGGCAATCTGGTGTTTATGCTCCTACTTCCATGTGGAGTGGCCCGGTTGCTCAGAGCTCAAACCCAGAGCAGCAGCAGTTGACTGTTTATGGTATGTACTTTCTATTTTCTATCAATTACGCAAATAACCTTGCAGGACCATGGACAACTTATTTCCTTAGTCATCACTCCTGTTTGGAACCATAGAACTGCAAATCTCTCCCTGATTTTGTTTCATGATGGCCACTAAAGTGAAAAGTCATTGATGTAAATTCTCAGGGAGTCTCCATGCCTTTTCCAGCCTTTAGTTGTGCAATTTTTTTGTTCCGTGCTTGAGAAATTCAAATATTACGACATTGGCATTATATTAACATATCCTTTTATAACTTATCATATGATCATTTTCATTATTATTACTAATATCTATTGGCTTAGGTGCACCAAGTGCCGATGATGGAGCTCTCCCTCCACCCCCATGGGAAACCCAACCATCGGAGATCAATCAGCAGGTACAAGCTGGCAGTCAACTAGAGGGTGTCCAGCCCATTGGAAGCACCTTCATTAATCAAGCAACACAGAACATTCAGCAAACTGGCCTCGGGATGTATCCTCAACCTAACATGCAGGCCCTTCAGCAAACCAGTGGGGCAGGCATGTATCCTCAACAAATGCAGGTGGGCCTGCAGTCTGGCACTTACACACAACTGGGCCAGGGCGGCTACCCAATTGGTACATTGCCAATGTATCCTCAAGCAATGCAGGGTGGGGAGACAATGGGAATGGTTTATCTTCCGCAGATGCAGAATGGCCCGGCGGTTGTGCCAATGGGCATGTATCAGCAACCGATGGGTTATGTTGGAATGACTGCTACTCAGTCATTCCAAGTTGGGCAGATGGCAGGTTACGGATATGGTCAGTTGCCAAATAAACAACATCTAGATCAGAGGATGTATGGGCTTTCAGTGCAGGATAGTTATGGGGGATACAATTCGACCTCTTACCAGACTTCTTACACTCCACCAAAGAAGCCTTCAAAGCCAGAGGACAAGTTGTTTGGAGACTTAGTGACCTTTGGTAAGTCAAAACCAAAACCAACCTGACAGTGGTAGAACTGGGAGCTTGTAGAATCAGGGATTTGCCTTTTTCTTTACTACTTCCATTCCTATCTTTTGTTTTTTTGATCTATTGTTTATGGGATTTTTTTATTAGTATAGCTTTTGCCTTTGCATCCTTGATTTGTATGCGATTTAATGTACATGCCCTGTAGAAAGACATAAGAAGTAAAAGAAATGGAGAGTTTAAGAGCCCGTGAATTCTTTTGTAAGCTTGAAATTCTAGGTGTGCAATTTGTTTTAGTAATGGAGATTGCTATAACTTTTTTTACTGGAATAATGGAGGCTATGAAATGACTTGGATCAAGTAATGAACTCATATGCTTTCTTTTATTTTCTTTTTGTAATATATTCTTAGATTTAATGAAGATAGCCCTTCATTTGTCACAAAGGTTTACAGATATTGCATTCTGACGATATATCAGGTTTATTAATGGAAAAGTTGGATTAATGGGTAGATAAATAACTTTTGTTATATACCATGCTCACTTATCTTGATTTATATATTTCCGTACAAACTAGCTGAGTTCTGAGACATGTTCAGTATACGGAGGAAATGATCCTGTATCTGACTTATATGTCAGGTTAGAATCTGTGTGATTTAATTTTCAGCTATCCCGCTAGTCTTCTGGCTTTCTGTTTTATTCTTAAAAAAGATAGAATGGAACTCCGTGGGTAAACGAATTTTGCTATGTTTTGCCTCCTTAAAAATATAAATGTGTGACAATATTAATGTTCCTGGGCATAGGTTGGGGAGTTTTTGGCGGGCATTTTATTATTCTATACGCATTGCCCGTTTAGAGTTTGCTCCTGCTTGATAAGGCGAGTTGAGGAATCTTAGAATACAACTGTTTTATGGCAGGTAATTAAGATCCTTAATGGAAGATTGTAGTATTTGTCAACATTTGGTAAAACGTATTGCAAATTAGAGTCCCACACTGGAGATAGGCACAAAGGCAGAAAGAACGTACAGATGCAAAATAACAATAGGAGATTCTTAAGCCTGGGTCTTGGGAGCTTCATTGCTGTTTCCAATCTGTCAACGGAGTTGGGAAGAATTATTTTCTTGCGTGTTGAAACATGTTCAGGATCTCAATGGCTCAGCACCGTATCATAGCCCGGAGATGCTTATCTGTTAAATTTCTAGGTAATAGTTTGATTGTGTGGAAGTCACAAAAACAAGAAACAGTGGCTAGATCGTCTACTGTACTGAGGCAGAGTATCGATCCTTGGCACACAGCTACTGAATTTCTTAGATTCAAATAGTTTTAAAATTTCTGTCTCATCTTCCTCAAGTCCAGTGTTATAGTGTGATTACAAATCTGCCATCTCATTATCTTCTAATCCTGTATTTCACGCAAAGACTAAGCACATCGAAGTAGATTGCCATTACATAAGGGAACAAGTTATTTCTGGCAAAATTCAAGCCAAGTATGTCTCCACTGATGATCAACTGGCTGATATATTTCTCGGTTTACACAGCTTAAATCCAATCTCATGGTTTCATGGTTGAGGGGGAATGTATAGGCATTTAGTACTATTGAGACTATAAATAAGTCCTGTAAGTCTTGTAACAATTCTTTTAAGCAATAGAATACAAGTTGTTTTTCAAGACTTACAGAGGCCCGAACCTGCCCTGGCGTCTGTCTTCTCGAAGCGCCATTTTGGCGGTTATGTTGCTTGCATGGTTGCTCAGCAAAACGGGATTGTGTTTGAATGGTGTGGAAACAGTCAGAAGCTGAGAAAAAGAGTGGAGCTTTGGGTTGAAAGAGAAGGGACACTTACATGGAGCAGGAGAGAAGAGCTGCTTTTGTTCCAGAGGAGCAGCGTTGATAGCCATGGTTTATGGCAGTTGAAGAGCTGCCGCTCTTCTCATTCCCCTGACTGGAGTTTTTTTTCATATTACCTGGCGCCAACTTTTATATTCCCATATTACCTTATTTTTTCCGTAAAATCTCATATGGCCTGGAATCTCGACTTGAAGTACCGAAAATACCCTTCTTCTATCTTTTTCATTCTAATACTGTGTGAAGAGTCGTGTTGTATACAACACGAAAAACACAAGGCTTTCTTCGGCGATTTCTATCGGCGACTCTACCAGCGCACCAACAAGTTCGAGCGGCGATTCTACCGGTGACCCTTGTGGATTTCGACGATCCTATTCACGTCCCCCAGCTTGATTTGGAGCTGCCCCTTGCTGGATTTTGACGACATGACTGACGAAGAGTAGGCAAAGGCGGCGATTTGAAGCGTATAACTCCAGGGACTTCGGAGCTTCCTGTTGCTGATTTTCTCCCACGGCTCCCTGCGCCTTCATGCAACCGGCGGAGTGACCAATTGAGCTTCGGTTTACGGCGAGAAAGAGTATGACAGGTGCCTACCAGGAAATATACATATACAGACGACTAAACTGCGGTAAGTTATAACAATCCTTGCTGGTTTTAGTTTCATAAGCTCTGAAATTTGGATTTTTAATTTTTACCATGAACTATAAAGTCGTGTCTTTGACACGACTATATATTTAGTCATGTACATGACGACACGACTTTTATGTTTTTGTGTTGCACTGACACGACTTTTCTATTGACCACTCTACCTATCTCCTTGCTGATGGATACAAAAAGAGATGAGCCTATGGAGGAAATACCTTCGGAAGAGGAGGAGGATCAGGATTTTGTGTTGGCACCTCGACAGCGAAAACAAAGGGGCAGGAAGAGGAAGGCTCCGATGGACCCATCAATGAAGAGAACATACTATGCACGACCAGCGCTTCGAACGTTTTGTCAACCTGGCGCGATGAAAAAGTGTGCGGTCCTCCTACGGCATCACCAAAGATGTGGCCAACTGATCAGAGAAGCTGGGTTCGCTGTCATTTTTTAAGGTGAAGACGCAGTTGTTTCTCGGAACCTCTTTGACCATTTGGTCAGGTACTGGGATGAGTCGGCGAAGGTCTTCAATATCAAGGGCAGGACGCTACATTTCATAGAGCAAGAAGTTATCACTGGATTGACAGCAAAGGGCGAAACAATTGAGGTCGTCCTCTCCTTGCCACGCTAACCGGAAGGTCAATTCTTCAGAAAGTACTTCGCCATTAGGAGATTGGATATTCCACACATTGAGGAAATCATTGACAAGCTTAGCGAGGGCGAAATGAAGATGGCAGAGGAGGACATGGCGAGGATGATCATCTGCCTCCTCTTCAGTACGGTGATGTTTCCACACAGCACTAGTGCGTTGCATCCCTGTTTGCACCGGTACATTGAAGACCTCCCAAGATTGAGCTCATACAATTGGGCTGGGGCTATGCATAATATGTTGGTATCTGGTATAACCCACACCAGCAGACTAGTGGGTGCGAGATCTCAAGGAGGGTCACGGGGCGGTGGATACCTAAACGGCGCCTCATATGTCCTTCAGGTATGTAGCATTTCTATGTTTTCAGAGTCTTCGAAAGGCACGATACATAGACGTTTAGTGTTGTGTCTTATGCAACACAACTTTATTTATAGTTGTGTATTATGCAACACGAGTCGTGCTGCATAAGACACGACCAAATTTCTAGTCGTGTACTATTATAGTCGACTATAATAGTTGCATGTATCCACGCTTTTTACTAATGTTTTTATCTGTTTACTATGCAGATTTGGTTTTTTGAGCATACGACAATCTTCCATGCTGTCTTGGGCCTGACCAGTCCAAGGGTGAAAAGGTGGCCAGGCAGTGGCGCCCTGATTATAGAGGTCAAGAAGGGTGCACATAAGAAGCACCGTATGACCGACTACTGGAAAGGAGTGTTCCATAATCTCAAAGTATGGGACGAAGTCGTCGATGTAATCATCCCCATGGCCGAAGAGGGATAAACACTAATGTAAGTATACATTATGTTTTTGTTTTCCTCATATGTTTTCCTTTTTCAAATACACGACTGTACGTAAAGCCGTGTATTCGAAGACACGACTTTACGCATAGTCATGTCTTTGAGAGACACGACTATTATTAAAGTCGTATATAATATACTCGACTTTTTATTAAGTCGAGTATTTTTGTAGACAACATAATTAAAAGTAGTATCTTGCCTTACTTCGACTATTCAGACTCCTGTTGTTGTTTTCTATAGGTTATAGATGAGTTTTTGAGTCTCTTGAGGCAGTGCAACTAGAGAGAGCGGATGAAGTATCCGTGGTGTTTTTTTGGATGCCATGCATTCAAAGAGATATTCGATAGCATAAGTGTGCCATGCATCAGTAGCTATAACTTTACGTTCCCAGCATCATTTTCTGACTCTCTTGCGGTTTTGCAGGAACATAAAGGAGGCAATAATGCGAAATTGGTAAAAAGGCTTGCAAGGATGCTCGACGGCTTGAACATGAACATGTTCTACACCTTTTTCCCAGTCTGCATCGACTCCCATTTCTGCCTCATCTTTGTACACTTCCTGCACTGTGTATGTAGCTTCTACAACCCGTTGTCTGGCAGATCCCAATTGAACACACATCACAGGAAAGCAGCCAACAAATTCACACAGTTTATGAACGTTGTGATGGCACACAAGCTGTCATGGATGGGTTTGCTCGACTAGAAGATGACTCAGATCGCCAAAGCGCCCGGGCAAGAGAACTCGAAAGACTGTGACATCTTCATCATGATGTACGTCGCGCAGTTGGCATCCAATGTCAACCAACCCGAGTTTGATCAGTCCAAAATTACACGTTTGTGGCGCCCAATCATTGCTATAACTATGATTCGTGGGGTTATTGACAGCGAGTTTGATGACGATTCAACTAGAGACAAAAAATAGCAAGTCACAGTTGCGGGTATTCTGCGGATGTCGGACGAAGACTAAATTTCTTTTCTCACATTTATTCTTTGTACATATATTCTTCCTCTTCTACATACTTTCTTTTTTGCATGTATTCAATTCTACCCACATTATTTCATTATAAAAAGATTCTTTGATGTACATACAATAGGCTTTCAATAAAATCGAATACATTTTTTTCATGCAACACGACTTCAACACACGACTACTTATATAGTCGTCTCTCATGCAACACGACTTTATATATAATCGCGTACTAAACGACACGACTACGTATAGTTGTGTTGCATAAGACACGACTATATACCTAGCCGTGTACTACAATATTTGACTATTATAGTCGTGTTAAGTTGACGACACGACTATTACGGAGTCTTCTTTTTATATTTACCCGTGAACGACAACAAGACTATAATTGAGATTCACTACTATAATGGAGATACACGTATGATGCATGAAAGATTTTTTGCATTTATAATTTTTTTTCTGTACAAGCATACATTGTGGTATTAGATAATATTTGTTATACAAGAATTCACTACAATCTAAGTGAAGAACGGTAGGGGCTTAGGTAAGCTGGAGCAGCGTCTCTACGTTGACTCGTTAGTAGGAAGTTTACCTTGTTGCGGGAGTCGTTGATTTCTGCGCTTCCTTGGTTCTTTCACAACAGTTGGGTTAGTACACTTTTTACGGTTGTGACCAACTTGTCGACAATTGCCACATTTCAACCTCAATAGTACTGGCGGGTCGGGCTATGACTCTCTTCTCTTTGTCTGTCGCCTCCCCTTCTTTGGAGCTTCAAGCCTGGGCGGTTCACATTTGAATAAAACCCCGTAATCCCCCCACTGACTCCTATCTAAAGTAGGGAAAACTACTTCTTTGTACGTGGTGCAGTACAGGCTTGGGTAGTATCACTTCTCGCAGTATTCTACTGAGTCGAAACTCCTCTCATTGATACATGCAATGGCGTGCTTGCACGGAAGTCCCATGCTCTGGAAAAAGCCACATGTGCAGGTTCTCTTCATAAGGTCAACATCCTGAGGAAAAAAAATCAAAACAGCACAAAAGGAGAGTATCAGTAGTCATGTCTTTGGCAACATGACTGTATGCCTAGTCATGTTGTGAAATAGTTGATTATTTGAATAGTCATATCATCAAGAGACACGACTATATCCGTAGTCGTGTCTCTCATTGACACGACTATTCCGGGAGGACGGTTTTAACGGCATAAAATTTTTTACCACACGGTATAAAGATAACACTTCAAACTGCCGTAATGATAGCTGTTGCACTCTGACTGTTGTAGCACTCTTATTCCTTATTTCGTTGATATGATTTTGTGCATACTTTGTTAATGGTGTCGTTAGCCCTTCTGCTTCCATGCGGCTTCTCTCGAAATGGGAGGTTGTAGTCGCACGGGTTTGTTCGATCAAACGAGTTATTGGCCAAAACCTAGCCTTCCAAAGCATATTATTTACACTTTCATATCTACTTGAAGTGATAATGCCATATCTTTTAACCGGATATTCAACATTAGCCCAATTTTTTTATCTATCTTCTAAACATATTTCCAGGCCTCCTCATTGTGTTCCTTCATCTTCTGCATGATTTCATCAAAGTTTGGCCTCCTGAAGCATTTTGCAGCTCGGAATAGCAGGTTCTTTAGGTACTTATCATTCTAATGATGAAGCATATTAGCGGTCATATGCCTCAGGCAAAATCCATGGTGAGCCTCGGGAAAGACATCAGCAACCGCTCTCAGAAGTCCCTTCTGTCTATCCGAGACAATTGTATCCAGAGAGGCCAGGGGTTCGTAAACAGGGTGGCTTTCAGTAGGCCGAGTAACCACTTCCTGCAAGTCAGAAATTAGAGTGAAAGCATATTAAAGAAAGAATAGATAGGTTGTAGACAGTCGTGTATGACACAACACGCCTATATGAGTAGTCATGTACTCGAAGACACGATTAAAGAAAGAAGAGATAGGATGTAGATAGTCGTGTATGATACAACACGACTGTACGAGTAGTCGTGTACTCGAAGACACGACTACTCATAGTACACGATTACTCATATAGTCTTCTTTGCATAAGTACCACGCATTTATGGTCTCTTTCTCCACGACTGCATATACAAGGCACATTAATTATTGGTTCCCGTCGAGTGCTGTTGCAACCAATAAAACTCCAAGGTACTTTCCTTTTAGAAATGTTCCATCAATAGTGAGCAGCGGCCTCAGTGATCTTCGGAATGATCTTACGACCGGGCCGAACATCCAAAAGACACATCTGAAGTCGTATCCGGCATGTTCAATTTCAATTTCAGGTATATCAGAAGATCTTTCTATCACCACATGTGTACCTGAATTAGACCACTCTAATTCCTTGCCGTAATGTGGCAAAATCCGATATGCGTCTTCTGGGTTACCATCGATCAATCAAATCAATTCCTCTTTTGCCCTCCATGCCCTTTTATAGTTGACTTTTATGCCCCAATGTTTCTCAATGTACTATTGCATATTAGCCATTTTTATGGAGTTTGAATCCTTGTGGAGGCCATGACACTTCCGTGCAATCCATAGGTGTGAGGCCAATGGATGATCTTTAGAACTTATCAAAGTGTCGCATGTATGCCTTCCTTCCCTCCTCGTCACGGTGACTCCGTCAAGTAGATTCGAAGCCCGTATGTATCACGTGCACCCTCTAATCTTGCACTTTGCAGCAAATGTGTCCTTGTTCTCGTCCACAGCTTTGAACATGAATTTCCTCTTAATTGCGAAATCAGTATGAACCATCTTGAACTGCTTCATGCTTTCGAATCTAGCTCCGAAGGCAAGTTGTGCCTTATAGTCGTCTGCTTGCAAACTGCCGGTCAACATCGTCTCCTCCTCATAATTTTTTGAAGGACCGACCTGTGATGAATAGGTACCCCAATCCCAACCACCGTCACCATCGTCCTCTAAATCTTGCAGCTATGACGCGATAGATTTCCCTTTGGACGTGTCTCCTGCTGTGGGAACTCTAGAAGTCGATGCTATTGCTACGTGTTGGAGTTCTATATCGGGCACAGAGTGGTCTCTTCCCGTGGGATCTGCCTGGCGAAAATTTGGTAGTGTTAGAGACTCATCCCACTTATCTGTAGACCACGGTAATTCATCTTCATCGAAGAATTCATCTTCATCTTCATCTTCACCTTCTTCCCCATCTCCCAATCTCTGTGAAAAAATTTGTATGAATGGACTTGATACCACGACTGGAAGTAGTCAAGTCGTGTCTTATGCAACACTACTTCATATATAGTCGTGTACTAAATGACACGACTATGTATATAGTCGTGTTGCATAAGACACGACCAAATTTCTAGTCGTGTACTATTATAGTCGACTAAATAGTACACGACTTTCCTGTATCCATGCCTTAGAAGTCTTACCTCGCAGCTTCAAATGAATAATCTTCATCTCTTCCTTCTTCAACTGCTGATGTGGGTGTTATATTTCCCAGGCTGGACAACCTCTCCGGTGGTGTCTTACTGGACGGCCTTACTTCTTCCTCTGGTATCCTCTCCTCCTCCTTATTTGCACTGGAATTCATTTCCTTATTGAGAGTGGAAGTCTCCATGTTATTGCCAGTAGAAGTCCACTCCACGTACAGGTGGAGTAGTCCATTTGTGCCTCAGTTGCTCTTGTGAAGGAGAAATATTGACTCCACGTCTTTATCATCTTCAAGGAGATATGGGGGTTCAGAATCAACACGATATGACACAAATAATGTACCAGCTGCAGACTTCAGCGATAATTTTTCTTCCACTTGCTGCTACAGTTCTAGGTACTTTACTTGTGTATGTACAGGCATGAGCTTCTGTTTCCCGCCCACGTACGCATCAGAATTTGTAAAAACTCCATCGTAGTGTAAGCACACAGGTATCTTCTCCATCAATACCTGCCATTTAAATACCGAAATAAATAAAAAAATCATAAGAGACAATATATTGAAAATCGTATATGAGTAAAAAGCATCGTCTATTGTTACAGTCGTGTTGTCGAAGACACGATAATGTAAATAGTTGAAAACTTGGCAAGTTTTCAACTTTCTTCTCTTGAACTAACTTTTAGTATAAAAATTGTAGTATTTGAACTTGACGTACCATTTTTTGATGTATGATGCCTCTGTTAAAATTGTTTTTGTGGACCCGGTCTTTCTCGCTCGTTTTCCCCCCTTTTGCCACGAAGATGACCTTTCCCGAGTTCGACGGAGCCGGCGCCGGCGATGATATGGGCGGAGATGCCGGACGAAACTTCTCCGGACTGCTCCACCTTCTTCTCCGACTGAACGCTCCTCAGATTCCGGGTAATATGGAAAAACGCATAGTGTGGGCTGTGGGATGGCTTATACCGAGCTCCTGGCGGTATTTTGGGTACTTTTCGGGTCATATGGAAGAAAAAAAAGAGATTTCAGGTCATATGCCAAAACCATAGTTGGCGCTAGGTAATGTGGAAAGAACTCCCCTGACTGCCTTTATCTCTTTGCCAAAACAAAAAAAGAGGAGATGATGATACCCCGCCACGGACAAATAATGTGAAACGGTCTTGTCATTTGTTTACTTCACTGAAAATAATGAGATTTTATTTCAGAAAAAAAATAATGTGAGATTTGTATCAATAAAAAAATAATAATTTGAGAGATAATTTGTACTTGTAACCAACCTAATTTTAAGAAGGTTTTGCCACAAAAAAGAAATATACCCATTAGTAACGTGTACTGCAGGCACACTAAGATTGAGGGTTGCAGGATTTTGATCCGATGGCAGACATTAATCAAGGGGGATAGGGGTTTGGACTAGCCTATTGCCCTCTATTAACATGTACGGTCGGATGCACGCGTGTTGAAGCAAAGGGGAAAATTATACTTATACAGTGAATACATATAACTCGGCACCTGGTTCTGGTTGGATAGAGAAAAGTGCACAATCACGGAGGCTCAAAACGCACAAGAATCAATACATATTATTAGGGCTGGTTTGATACCAGCTTTTTAGAGTAGAAAAGTTAGATTTTAGTGAAGAAGCAGAAGTGTGAAAAATAGGTATTTGGTTGGGAAGAATCAGCTTCTATAGAAGAATTTAGGGTCCAATTGCATATTTTGCAAATAAACATGGAAGGTAAAGCACATAATAGGAAAAAAATGCATTTTCAATCATGAAAATACGTTTTTTCTATTATGTGCCCCTCTCTTAATTACAAAATTATAAAATATGTCACTAAGAAAAGAAGAAGTGAGGAATCACTTCTTTTGGAAAATCTCTTTTTGATTCTCCTAAAAGTTGGGAGTATAGTAGGAACCAAATAGGGCCTTAATGAGCATGGCGTGAGTTCTAGCACAAGTTCAACTAATGCACACAAATATCTTGCACTAGAGAGGTCTGATTCGCGAGCCCATAGATTCTTTTTAATTGATAATTACATTTTTTTTTTCAATAATGGTTACATGTACTTTCTTTTTATAGCATTAATAATAATGACATACTTGTTAGAACTTAACAAGCTCGCATAGAAGGAGAAAATTCTTAGTGTAGATATATACCAAGCTGACATGCTAACGTGGTGTTGATCATCAATCGGACAGAGACATGCAATGTAAGTGTGGGCCCCGACTAACAACCTAAATGGGAGCATCACGGGGTTAGCCTCACCTAAACGGTTTTAACGAGTTTAATAGGAGCCTAAAGGGGGTTGTCTGTCTCTTGTTGATTGGTTACCGATGATCGTTTAAAATTAAACCCTTGCAAGTGCACAAGGCAATTGTACTACAGTGAGTATTAAAGGGTTGTCGAACCTCAGGGACGGACTAATATTTTACCAAATTCAATTGAAAGAAAGTTGCAGTTTAATTTAATCTAGAGAAAGCAATAAAATTTAACTACTTTAAAATGGATTTTAACTAATATGGAGAAATGCCAAGGCTTCGAATCCACCACACAATAAACCAGCTTATCGTCTCTCTCTTTTGAATAAATTCCTGATTGGCTAATATATTCTTCTCGGACATATACTTGTCAATTCAAAATGTAGTGCTCTCCTCTCGGATGTAATACATAAGCAATTAAAATATGGAACTGTGATCTATCTCTCTCGAGCATAAACTAATGAAATCTTATTCCTTTATAACACCTTAGTCTACTTACGTTCCTCTCGGACACGCAAGTATTCCTCGGATTGAAATTCACAAAAATTCACTCTAGCCTCTCTCGAGCACATAGAATAAACATCAATAAATTAACAGTGATTCTATAATAAGATTCATACACCAATCAAGGTAAATTAAGATTAAGATGAAAGAAAACGATACAACCAATTTATTCGGGTTTCATCTACGCCTTGGACAAGGATTTAGCCGGCCATCGGACGTAGATAACGTTGTTGATTCGTTGGCGTCGTTTTGCACTATTCACCGGAAAACACTGTTCACTGTAGCAAAAATCACTGTTCACAACCAGGAGTACTGTTCATCGTCTTCCCCAACTCACAGTGCACTGTAGCAGTCCAAATCTCAGTCTTTTCCGGCGCTTTCTTCCTCCCCTCCGGCCACTTCTTCTCCCTCTTCACTTCCTCTTCACTTATTCCGGCCAAAGCCACCGGATTCCGGCATCAATCGCACCGGAAATCGTCTGTTTTCCGGTCGGTTATCCCTTTCCAAAAGCTCTGAAATTTCTCCCCCGGGTGTTTTCTTTTTTCCGGCTGCTCTGGCTCTGTTTTTATAGACCTCAGCCTGTCCCAAATCGAACACGATTCCCAGTCCAATTTGAAGTGGAATCAAGCCCAAATCCGGCACCCACTTTCCTATTCCGGCGGACTGTTTTCATTTTTTTCTTTCCCGATTGAGCACGGCTCTCGTCGTGGGCTGCTCCGCCGCCGTGCCTCGCCGTCGAATGAAGCTTCATCGCCTTCCTTCACCGTACCATCTCCGGCACCGGCGAGCTCAGCCCACCGCCATTTTCTTCTCAAACAGAGCTCAAATAGAGCTCTGTTTTTTTTCTTTCTTTCGTCAAGTCTCGCCGCCACGGTCATCGTCGCCGGTTCAGTCCGCCGTCATCGTCATCGTCATCGTCGCCGTCACCATCCTTACCGCCGTCGAGACCCACCTCCGCCGTGAACATCTGCCGTCAAGATCAACCCACCGGCGCTCGAGCAGAAGCTCGAGCGCCTCTGTTCTGGACGAACAGCCCGAGCTTTGGCTCGGGCCGGTTTTCTCTTTTTTTTTTCTTTTTCTTTTAATTGAACCGGACCGGAACGGAACCGGTTCATATTCCTTTTCTATTTTTTCTTTATTAAACAAAAAACCCATTGCATCGATCTCATCCATCCAATCTCATCTTGACGGTTCTTCTCGTTAATTGTGTCTCTTTCGCGTGCGATATTTCAAATGATCATAACTTTTTGCTCAGAACTCCAAATTGCGAACAGTCAGTGGCGTTGGAAAGCTGACTTCGTGTACTTTAACATGAAGCTTAAATCAGTCCCATCAGAGATATACAATCGAAGTTGTAAATATTCAATCATTAGAATCGCGTTTTATCCCATTTCTGCGTTTTGCTCTTGTTTCCTACAAAAACCAAAAACTATATTAAAGTAGCAATAATTCTAAATAAACACTAGCAGAAATATAAGTTTAGGAGATAATAAAATGCATATTTCATGTATAGATCAACCGACACTACACTAGCATGCGAGCTATACGACACTTAAAAAATTTATCATATAGAAGATTTTTGCTTTTGAGGCCATTTGGGGGGTGAAAAATCAGTTTCATCCACTCTAAAAAATCCACATGGATAGTAGATTTTTAGGATAATCCACTAACCAGCTTAAACACCTCAAGTGGATTTTTCAGCTGGATGGTGCTCATTTTTCACGCCCCAAACGGCCCATTAGTTATTCACTATAAATATAATAAATACGGATTTTGCGCCCCAATAAAAAGTCTCATCCCACCCCGAAGAAGTCCATGATACGGACCACGGAGTATGTCATTAGGGGGCTGTTTGGATAGTGAAAGAGGGCTGAATTCACTGTCAATTCAGCCCTCTTTCACCTGAAAGAGGGTGAAACAGGTTTGTGTAGTGAATTTCAGGTGAATTAGAAAATTCACCTGAAAGAGCAAATTCAGGGTGAAAGAGCACTTTCAGGTGAAAGTCCTCATGAGGACTTTCACCTGAAAGTGAATTCAATTCATCTGCAAAAATACAATTCTGCCCTCATCATGATTCATGAACAGTACTCCCTCCATTCCAAATTTGTACCAAGATTTAGTTTTCTAAATTAAATTAAAATTAATCCATTTTGGAAAATTATATGGTATTACTAATGTCGGATGGAGTGTAGAAAAGAGGTCATGCAGGGGTAAAATGGTCAAAATGTAAAAAATTACTTACTGTATCACATTCACTATCCAAACACATGACCAATTATATTCATCTTAAAAATTTCACTATCCAAACGAATTTCACATTCATCACGAAAGTCAATGAATTTTTTCACCTGAATTTGATTTCACATTCATTACTCTTTCACTATCCAAACAGCCCCTAGATTAGCCGCCTATCTTGACACCCATGAAATTTCCACCCTCCCCCCAAAGCGTGATTTTAAGCAAATATCTGTAGCATCCATATTTTTTTCTCCATCTAGCTGAAACACGACCAGATAGGAAAAAAACATAGATGCTACAATGTAGCAAAACATCCACTTTAATCACGCCCGAAACGGCCAAAACTTTTATTTTTTGCGGAAGCACACCGAGATGGTGTTTTGCAAGGACCCCCAGCATTGAAGAACATTTTTCGGGCGTGGGGTATATTATCCTCCGCGGGAGAGGGGAAAGAAGGCGAAGGAAGGCGAGATGGATATGGTGAAGCAGGAATTGCAGAAGAAGAGGCAGGGGCTGGAGCAGGATTTCACCGGCAAGAAGTTCTTCAAGCGCTCCGAGCTCGAGCAGAAGCACCTCCAGAAGCTCCGCGACGAGGAGCGCCGCGAGCTCCAGTCCAAATCCCTTCGCCACAAATCCTCCTCCTCCCCCTCCGGCCATGGCACTGCCCAAAGCCCTAACCCCAATTCCAACCTCCCCTCCTCCGCCTCCAATCCCTCCACTTCCACTGGCAGGGCGGAGGAGCAGAAGATCGACGACCTCGTCCTCCCCAGGCAGGAGGTCATCCGGCGGCTGCGGATCTTGAAGCAGCCGATTACGCTTTTCGGGGAGGACGATGAGGCGAGGCTTGATCGGCTTAAGTTGACGATGAAAGCTGGGATCTTTGAGGTGGATAGTGATATGACGGAGGGCCAGACGAATGATTTCCTGCGGGATATTTACGAGATGAGGAAGCGGCAGAAGACGGGGATTATGCGTGATCGGAAGAGTAAGGACAAGGACGGGATGGAGGACGGGGAAGGAGGTGGCGGCGGAGGGGATGGTGATCTTAGCGGGGATGGGGGATCGTCGGGGGTGGATGCGGATAAGGATTTGAAGAGATTGAAGGCGAATTTTGAAGAACTGTGCGACGAGGATAAGATCCTTGTGTTCTTCAAGAGGCTGTTGAATGAGTGGAATCAGGAGCTTGAGGAAATGCAGGAGGCGGAGAAGAGGACGGCCAAGGGGAAGTCGATGGTCGCTACTTACAAGCAATGCGCGCGGTATTTGCATCCGCTGTTTAAGTTCTGCAGGAAGAAGGTATTATCTTCTATTTGAGTCTTCTGATTCTTGGTTATTGCTGGATAATTAGCCAATAGAGCGTTAAGTGAGGCAAGTGTAGATATAAGTAAACAATGATCCGCGAACAGGTTTGTTAAGTAGGAATTGAGAACATATTGAGAAGAGGAAGGAGAAACGTAGAAAAATCAGTTATTTGCCAACACAAAGTATCAAGCTACCAATGGAAAACAGATAATTGTAAAATCTTATGCGTAGGATTATCCGACAAAGGGGCTGTTTGGTTCATGAATTTGGCAGCTAATTCAGCCTGAATTTGGAGATACTAACTGACTCATGTTTGGTTCATGAATTTGGGCTGAATAAGAGGATTCTCCTCCAATTCATGCTTAATTTGTGAATCTTCTGATGAGGAGATTCACCAAATTAAGGGGCTGTTTGGTTAGTGAATTTAATAAATCTAAAGCTTAATTAAGAGAGAATTTATTTAGGCTGAATTGGTGTAAAATGGGAATGCTGTTTGGTTGCTAGTGAAAATTCACAATTCAGTCCTAATTTGATGAATCTCCTGGTTAAGATGAATCTCAAATTAAGCCTGAAATGAGGGAAAATACTCTTTCAGGCTGAATTTCATAAACGAAACAGGATTCAGTTAGTTATCTCCAAATTCAGGTTGAATTTACTGCCAAATTCATGAACCAAACAGCCCATAAGACTGAATTGTGAATTTTCAATTGAGTAACCAACCGACATTCCTAATTCACACCAATTCAGCCTAATAAATTCACTAACCAAGCAGCCCCAAAGAAAGGAAGCCGTACACAGCTTCCTGCTCTTGCCTTCATCTAGTGGTTATCTGTATTCGTAATTTGTTTTACATGGTTTCAAGTCCCCTCGCGACGTGAGGCCTGCCTGATGTGCAGCTATATTTGTTCTTTCGTACCGGTGAACATTGCCAACTGTCGATCTTCGTCTAACGGAAAAAATAGAAGATACTTTGCTTCTTTTATTTTGAGGATCAAGCAATGAAGTTTCTTGACTCTGTATTTAAAGTAGAAAAGTGATGTAGTTGGTCATGTAGACGGGATAGAATCTACTGTCATCATGTTTTCTTTTTCGTGGAAAAAAAATTATAAGTAGCGGCTGTGTCTTCATTTAATCTTTCAGGGAAACAAATTATTTCGAGAAGCTTAAAGTGCAGGAGCATTTAAAGTATTTTCGGGGGGATTGTTGTGAGGCGTTCTACTGTTTCTGGGGTAAAATTTTACGCAGTCATAAAATGACTTTAGATTTGAAATTGAATGATTTTGATTTGTTAGGCAGTTTCCAGTGGCGTATGCCTTACTGGTCACCTTTTTTTTCAATAACTCACTACAGCTCACCTTAGAATGCCTTGTTGTACTTTCCCAACTAGCTTTCCTTCTTATTAACTTCCAAACCCTACCAAATGTAAGATGTACCTATTAGGTGATCCACTGAGAGATGACTTATAGACATGTAGATTGATTATTTCATGCAGGTCAAGACATTTCTGCATTTGTTTACTGAATTAGGCTTCTTAGCACAGGCGGAAGAAATACAAAATGATTGTGTGGTTTTGCAGGTTTTGCCAGATGATATTCGTCAAGCATTGTTGGTTGTGGTTGAATGCTGCCAAACAAGAAACTATTCAGCTGCAACAGACCAATATATTAAACTGGCTATTGGGAATGCGCCATGGCCAATTGGTGTGACTATGGTTGGTATCCACGAGCGTTCTGCCCGGGAGAAGATTTATACCAACAGTGTGGCGCACATTATGAACGATGAAACCACTCGCAAATACCTGCAGTCAGTCAAGAGGCTGGTAACCTTTTGCCAACGTCGGTACCCGACCATGCCATCAATGGCCGTGGAGTTTAACAGCTTGGCAAATGGCAGTGACTTGGAGACTCTCCTTGCAGAAGAGAGAGCAAGAACAGCAGCAGCCAATGGTAAGCCAAATCAGGTCTCAGAGGAGGATAGGCCCATGGCCCTGCTAATGCCTGCTCCACCACCCTATTCTTAGCGTGGGTGGATGACTAGACTGAAGGATCAGTCTGAAATTTGTCTCATGTATACGCTTAGAACCGTGTTTCGTGAGGCTGTGATATTTTATGTGATCATCCATCTACATATAGGGAAAAGGGAAATTTGTCTCATGTATACGCTATCTCAATCAGAATTGTCGCCTGTTTCTCTCTACACCTGCAGTCCTTTATCCAAAAAAAAATGTAGTTCAGTAGCTGACGTTCATTTGACGCGCATCTGGACCTTTTGACATCATGCTAGACAGGAGATGTGTTTCCCTTTGTAAAGAGAAAATGACTAAGCACCTCCTGATCCGTTGAAGTAATCATCTCAATCATAATCATGATCAAGTTACTCCTCCATTCAGGCCTAATTTGGGCTACCTATTTTGTAAGAGAATAAAGTCAAATTTTTTTTTATTAACTTCATCAAAGTTTTGTTAGGTCTCCCTTTTTTAACATCATTTACATGCATCACTTCTAATTTTCTCGTAGAAAAATCTATTGGTCTTCTTTGCATATACTTATATCAACGCAATCTACATTCTCTCAGCTTCTCCTCTAAATGAGTTACGTTTAAACTCCCACGAATATATTTATTTCTAATCCTATCTCTCATAATTATCTCACTCATCTACCTTAACATTCTCATTTCAGTTACATTTAATTCATCTATATGACTTCTCTTTGGTACTCAGCACTCCGCTTCATAGAGTATTGCAGGCCTAATGGTTGTCCTATAGAACTTGCCTTTAAACATTTTTAGAACATGCCTATCATACAACACTCTTAAGGCTGCCATCCACTTTACCCACCCCGCATTTATCTTATGCACTACATCACTATCAATATCTTCTTCTTTATGGATAATGGATCCTAAATAACGGAATTGATCACACTTTGACACTTTTTGTCCATCTATTTCAACTAAGGCTCTACCTATAGTTCTACATTCCTTAAAATTAAATTTCATGCACTCTGTCTTAGTCCTACTTATTTTAAAACCTTTTGATTCTAGAACATCCTTTCACAATTCCAGTTTCACATTTAAACATACTTTACTTTTATCAATTAAAACTACATCATCTGCAAAAAACATACATCAAATTTTATTATCTTGTAAATATCTAATAAACTCATTCATAACTAAATCAAAAAGATAAAAGAGGTAAGCATCTTAATAGTATTGTTAATTGTTATGAAAATTAAAAAAATATATCTCAATCGTTTGGCCATTTTAGCCCAGATATCAAATAGTCTTATTTTAGATGTTACATGTGGAACAAATTAATTTTTATTGGATGGTGGAAACTTCAACTAATGATTTTGGGGGGTGTAGAAGAGGCCCAAAATCAGATGGAGCATCTAAAAAAGGACTTTCTTTTCATATGTAGCATCTAAAACAGGACAGGGAGTAACACATAGGAAATTGCACCTACTTGCTATGTATTTCAACGCTCCAATCAAGGTAGCATCTCCAACCAACCAACACTTCCCCAGTACACGGGGCTGAAAACCGTTTTTTTTTTTTTTTTCATTTTCTGCTGCATAAAACATTCATAGAGCAAGAGGGCAAAGGATGTAGGGACTGTATGAACACTCCCCAAGAGCGAAAGGAAACCCTCAATCTACCGGCACAACCTAAAAACTAGACCATAAGCTAAAACATTTCCTGTATACGGTGTTTGATCCCAAACAGCCATCAAGGGGCCTTCATGGACACATGAAAAAGAAATTCATTCTGCCATAGCAGCTAACAGCAGTCTGCAGCGTGTAGATTAAAACATTTTTTTGTTTGAAAAATAATTGCTCATGTACCAATATCACGAATTTGAATGAAACTCACAATGGCATCATGTGTGTAAAAAGAGGCCGGAAGATGTTTTTCAATTTCATTTATTACATGATTCATTTCGCATGATTCTTTCCTTAAACCAGTCACTTGCGTACAAAATTTTACTCGGTTGCATCTGCTTCATAACTAGAAAAAAATTTCAACAGGTAAATAGCAGGCTGGCTTTAAGTCAGCATCCTGGGATAATAGAACAAAAATATCATAGACAAGCATAACAAAAACAAGAAAACAGAAAGCTTGCCGAGTTCCATTAATCCCATCCAGCGTAGAGATAACACTGTTGTCATAAAGGCATTGAAATACCTGCAAAGTGAGATACAGGGATGCCCAAGTCAATGACAATACTGATGAAGTGCATGTTTCAGTTTACAGAAATACAACATATATTGACGAGAGCAATCATCACATAGTAAAAACCCTAAACAAAATACCATAATAGAAGTCATGCATGAAGCGACACTATGCAATATATATGATTTTGTAAAAACATCATTTAAGGCATTTTTAAACATGGTAAACATCATTTAAGGCATTTGGTCCAGGTCAAGGCTGCGTCAAGGCCTGAACCAAAAAGAAACCAGATTGCCAAATTTCACAGAAAAAAACTTATCAGATACTGCTGTTTCATCTGTATGCTACACGATAGGCTCGAGTAGATTCCAGAAATAACATTTGACTGATCACTTCATGTTGACACCTCCACTCAGTAAGATTTTAAAATCATCATCCCAACATTTCACCAAAAATTCACACTTTTTCTAAAGGAAATGCTAGGTTGGCCTGCCACCTAGTGTCAAACATAGTGCATCCAGAAAAGAAAAGGGCCCATGTGGGCTTCTACTGTGGACCATGGGGGTACAAAGAGCGCTGACTGAGGGTCCACAGTCCAAACTAACCAGAACGATTATTAATATAGTCTCTTCAATTCCAGCAATAGATTGTAGTTCCCTACGGCCAAAATTGATGGGACTGCTCTGGTGGGTCAAAAGCTTGGATCGTGGTCCCTTCAATTGTGTGACCTTCCTTGAGTGGGCCACCACTCAAGTGTCGAAAAGACAAGTGTGGCCCCACATGAACCCATTTTGCAAATGGGTACTCCAGCAATTTTTTCATCTTCTTTTTAATGTAAACTTCACAGACTGATCTTCAAATTCTTTAACGGAAAAAACAACTTCAATATAAATATTTTCAAGTACCTTAAAATGTTTGAATATGAATTAAACTATTTCTTCAAGATGTCCTAATTTGTTCACCTTAAAATATATCAAAAATGGGATTAAGCTAAAGGAGCCAGTAAGACCAAGGCATCAACCAGTCATTGTCTGACCAAAACTATGGCGAGAAGATAAAGACACCAGAGATAATAATATAATGGTGTGCTTGTGTGAGAGCGAGTAATGTGACTAATATTATTATAGTTATCAACATAATAACTAGAAAATGATTTCCCCAGCCATTTCAGAAATGACAAAAACATTTCCTGACACTTTATCAAGCCCACCCACCAAAGGTACTGGTAACTAATATAATCATATCATATATGCAAAGCATGTGAAGACGTCAAAGGATACTCCCCATCTTTTTTTTCTTCCCCCTCGAGATCCATTTTACGACGAGAAGGTGATCACATAGAAGGCAATACGATAATGAACAACTAGCAAACTACAGTTCACACACCTGACAAATCTCTATGCTACACTCATTTTAACCAAGAATAACACTATACTCCGCCTCATTATCCCACTTGTTTCTCAATTCCGTGGCAACAAGTGCATTACCTCCGCGGACCCTTACCATTAAATTTGACCTCTAATTTCGAAGTACCCAATTAACCGGAGTGATTTGATGCAGAGAAATAAGCCATGATTTACAATAACTCCAGGCCTTCCTTCCATTAAATCAATTTTGAATCTTATTTTTAAGTCCACACAGAATGGGATGATGTGGTGCAAAAATAAGGTAAACACACCATAAGAAACATGAACAACAGCATTGACTTCATCCACAAACCAAACTCCTCTAGCATTTGAAGTCAAGAACAGATGGACAACTATACCTTGAGGAATCAAACCCCAGCTCTGCGATTCGGCGGAGAGAACAGACGTGAGACGAGCAGAAGCAATGGCGCTGTGTAAAGGCAACATCGACGCCAAGCACCTCAGCTGCGATGGTAATCTGACAAAGGAAACGCAATTCAAAATGGGCTCAAAACAGAATCGCGTGATGCAATCCAATAAACGATCGCCACTGTAACACTGACCTAGAAATGCGGAAGAGTCTGCTCGAACTCGGCCCTTGCGATCCGGGAGTGAGGCTGTGAAGGGAGATGGCAGGCTGTGAAGGGCGAAGGGTTGGTAATCTGAGGAGCGAAGGAAGGCGCCCGGCGATGCGAGGAGCGGAGGTGGCCGCCATGGACGAGAGCTTCAGCTCGTGGTGGTGACTGGTGAGTTTCGGCCGTGGGCTTAGACGAAATCCTGTTTAGGTTTTAGCGAAAGAGAAGCAGGCCCAAGCCCAGCACATGGGACCTAATTGTGTTCTCTAACAAAGAGGCCCATGAAAAACTATGTACCACCGTCCCATATTAATAGGTTCATTTTGCTTGATTTAAGTGGCTGGGTGCTGAAAATACAAAATAGTGTCTCAAGGGGCCGTTTCGAAGCTGAAATCGAGCTGTGAAGAAAAAAATAGTACAGCTGAAAATTTTTAGAGCAGAAATAGTGCTTACCTCTAATTTGTGTTTGGCTTTTTACAAATCCCCTGTGATAAATTTCGTCAATGCTCATGCTCCCTAAAGTGAACATCACATTTGTGAGCAATTTTCACCATATATTCTAGTCACTCACACATATTTTCATCATTGAGAACTTCATTTTCGTCACTGACACATTTTTCAATCCTCTTTCACTCGTCAGCTTCCAAACGCACTTAAATTTTTCAGTGTTGAAAGGGCCCCATGTTTTCATCGGCTTGGCTGAGTTCACTATTAAAAAAATATTTTTTTCCTAATATAGCTACTCCCTCCGTTCCATGTTTAACCGACCTTTCAACCCCTTGTGCCTTTCTTTATTACTGAAAGGTGTCGGTTCAACCGACGCCTTCCATTTCTTTATATCTATGCGCGGGCTCGGTTGCACTGAGCCCTAACTTCGATTTTGTCACCGCGCTCGCCCCGACCACCGCCTTGCATCGGCTCTCCGGCGACTCCGGTGCTTCACCTCCGCCTCCCCGTCCTTGCTTCGCAATGCACCGCCTCGGGTCTCTGGCGGCGGCGTCGCCCCGGCCACTGTCACCGTCGCCGTCGTCGCCCAAGCCAGTGTCTCAGCTCTCCGACGGCATCATCGCCACCACCTCGTTGCCCCAGCTAGTGTCTCGGCTCTCCGGAGGCGGCATCGCCACCACCTCGTCACCCCGGCCACTGTCACTGTCGTCGTCGTCCCACGGCCACTGTCTTGGCTCGCCTCGCACCGCACCGCAAGGCCTTGGCTCTCCGGCGATCTCAGCGCCACCGTTTCGGCCAGCTCCGCCTCGCCTCTTTACAGGTAATATACATGTTTTATAATCGTCAGAAATACGTATTGATGTAGCTTCTGCATTATATGAAATTGATTATGTCATATTTGTATAGTCTTTGATAGTGTTTGTTAAATGTTTTATGAGAAGAGATAGCAGGAGAAATGGTTATGTTTGTGCTAATGTATGGTGGCAGAATCGATAAAGGTGAATACGAAGGTGGTGAAACCGTAGGATTATTTATTAATAAGTCAAGTACTTACAAGGAACTAGAGATGCAAGTGGTAAATAAATTGGGATGGGACCAAAGATTGTGGAAAATTCGTATGAAGTATATGATGCATATTTTTGGAACAAGGACTACCATAATACAAATTGATGATGACAATTCTATTCATCAAATGTTCTATTTTGCGTCTCGTGTGTTTAGCTTTGGTAGAAAATGTGCATGCCTAGGTTTGTAATTGATGGTGATGGCGGAAGTAGGAGTGCGAGCAGAAATAGGTCGAGTGAAAATTCCAAAGGAAGGCGTATGGAAGATAATGAAGAAGATGATTTGTCTATATCACTAACGTGCAACGAACCCCAACTTTCGCCTAGTTGGAGGTAAGTTTATTTAAAAAATGTAGCATAACCATTCAATTTACGGTTAAAGGAATTGTTTATTGATGATGTTAGTTTTGTTTTGAATAATTTAGGCACACATCTCATGCTCATGAAGCGATGAATCTTGGCATGGCACAAGGTGGTGAATGGTTTGTCACAGAAACATCATTTCATAACCCCTATACTTACACTGGTTCAAGTGGTCGGTAAGAGGGAAATGTGAATGATGAGGAAGACGAAGGGGAGAATGAGGATGAGGAAGAGGATGGGGTCAATGATGAGCACGTGCCTACTTCACCGGTTATTGATGTTGAAGATGTACGAGGAGAGGATAGTGTGCAAGAGAAGGTTGATAATGAGGGAGATGAATTGGTGGACATCACAATTGCTACAGATAACTTGGATGATTTTGAGGAGGAGTTGCCATATGAGGAGGAGCCGCCATGGGCGCAACTAACAGATGATGATATAGATGGGGCAATTAATCAGGGTTTGCATGAGGAGACATATCATGAGGAAGCAATATATGTGGGGCAAATATTCCCTAATAAAGATGAATTTGTACACACATTGAGGGAGTTTTCAATAGCGCATGATGTTCGATATAAAGTGTTGGGTACAAGTTCGACACAATACACAGCAAGATGTCAATATCTTGACTGCCCGTGGAGAGTACATGCATCATTGAGGAAGGGGATGAATGATTTTAAAGTGAAGACGTATGGTGGCGAACACACTTGTAGAAATGCCCAGCTAGACACTGGTCATAGACAATGTACTGCGGCGTTTGTTTGTCGGCATATATTACCCTCTATTAGAGCAGAAGTGGATATCCTACCAGTGGTTATTCAAGAGAGGATTAAGGAGACGTTTTATGTCGATATTTTATACAAAATGCATGGAGGGCAAGGAATATGGCCATCAAAGTAGTGTATGGTGATTGGGTTGAGTCCTATCGATTGTTGCCAATGTACCTGGAGGCAATAGTTAATGCCAATCCGGGAACCATTTGTAGGTTGGTGACGACCCCAATGGAAGATGCTACGTGTCGACGGTTTGAGGAGGCGTTTTGGGCCATGTATTGAGGAAATGGAAGGTGTCGGTTCAACCGACGCCTTTCAGTAATAAAGAAAGGAAAGGCATCGACTTTCCAGTTTGATTTTTTAAAAAAAGCCATGCAGGCGCCACGCTGGCACTTGTGTGGCTTGTCAGATACCCTATTTTGCAATTATTTTGAACAGTGCGTCATTTTTGTTAATATAATTTTGATGTAGACCGTAATCCACATGAGAATACATAGAATAATACATCTATAACTAAGAAAGTAAACACATAAAATAAACTAAAACTTCATTGATTCTTGGGTAATGGATTAGGGAAGACCTCTTACATATTTATAGGCTCTTAAGCCATAATCCTAATTGACATAGGATAGACCCTAATCTATAGTCCTAATTGATATAGGATCCTAATCTAATCATAATCCTAATCCTAATAGGATCATAACATTCCACCAACGCTTCTGCATCACCTCGTCCTCGAGGTGCTCTTGGCTGTTTGCAGCAAAGGCAGGAATGCTCACTCAACTTTATCGAAACACGTTAGACCCATGAATATTCTGGTAGACGCGTCACTCCAGCACACGTCTTCAAAGTTTTTTTTTCAAAGTTGCTGAACCAACCCAAAGGAATGTAACCCGTTTTTATTAAACTAGCCCAAGAGAGCTGTTTAACCATCCCGGTCCACTTGTGGACCAACCTGACAAAAACCAGTCGTTGTCCTCGATGATACCCAAAGGACGGAGCGCACGAGGGGAAGGATGGTCGGGGCCCAGGATGGGCGGTCTCTTGGAGAAGAGAAGAGGCGACGGTGGTCAGAGGGCTTCATCATCCACAGAAGCTCAGGCGATTGGAGCTATGGCAGAGGCGGCTTCGGCGGAGGTCCAAGCGATGGCAGAAGTGTCAATTTGGGCATCGCACAGGAGGTGGCTCCGGCGGAGGCAGAGGTAGCAGAATCGCAGAAGGCGACGTCGGTATCGCAGTGAGCAGATGCAGCGGAGAGTACCACGGTTGCAATGACAATAGCACAACAGCGGCGGTGGTGTGAGCAGAGGAAGGTGGTTTTGGTGGAGGCACAGACGCAAAAGGCGGCGGCTTTGGTGGCGGTGGAGACAGATCCGGCCGGATGGAGGGTGGAGTCGATAAGGCGCCACCTTGATGATCGTGGCAACAGAGATAACGCGGTGACGGAGATGGCGGTGAAGCAGCGCCAGACAGAGAGGGTTCCGGCGGGCACAGTGGTGGCGGCTGATTCAACGTCAAATGCCGCGGCGTTGGGAGAGTTGGTGGCGAAATCTCAAGAGGTGGAGAGGAAGTTGGCGGGTACGTCACTGGCGGCGGGGGCTGCTGTCATGCCCTGAAATCCCATACCTCGATCAGAGTGCGGAAGCCAACCAATGGAATACATTTCGAGGTAGAGATCCCGGGCACGCGATCGAACAGTCGATTTCCCAACCGATTACAATCATCTCAAAAGGATGTGTAACCGATTATGCCCGTAATTAGTGCAATACAATAACATACATCAATAAATAATATGAAATGAATTTACTTAATAATAATCCACCTAACAAAGTCAATTAAAATAAACCTATAAGTCTATGGCACATAATTGCCAATAATGTCATAAGCATCAATAAAAGCAAAGCAAATAACTAAATAGTCTTTAAACTTTTCTCGGCGCCTGCAATCCGCCTTTCCACTACTGCACTTCCTGATCTCAATTTTCATTTGCGCCTGCATCAAAAGATGCATGAGTATTTCATAGAAACACTCAGTAGGATGTAAAAACCCACTGAATTGAAATAAGTAGTACGAAGAGAATAAGAATAACAAAGGTTATAGACATTCCACAACATCTGAAGTAAACCGAGGTCGATACACCTGCAAGGTTAGTCAATAACAACAATCCTAACTCGCAAGTATAGGAAAACAGCAATAAGACTCCGAACAAACATATGTGTAAGGAGAAAATAACCATCATATCAAAGGCTCCAGACATCTAAAGTGAAAGGAGTTACAATTTCTGCTCGCTAAACTGGTCGCTTGCAAGTGACTAAAATAATATACCAGAACCACCCTAGGGGTCCTCTCTTTGGAACCCTGCCATGCGTCTAGGATGCTGGCCCCACTAGTGCTTACGGACACGATGGGCGGAGACTGAGGACCTTTCGTAATGTCCACAATCTAACGTATGTATAGTACCTCCCTTCGGGCAGTATGGAATCGCAATTTCATAAATATAAGTGACCTCGCAAGATCTAGCAATGGCTTAATTGAGCATACTATGAATCCACCATAGGGAGAGTCTCGCAAGATCTCCAATAGAAGAAACAATCATGAAATCAATATGACCAATATCTCAAAGGAATAGAGGTCACAACACTCTAAGATCATAAGGTATCTCTTACCAGAATAGACTCTCTCATGGAGTATGAATAGAAGTGTCAAAGTATTTGGTCAACACATAACTCACTCATGGGAGTAGCATAGAATAACAAGCTTCTCAAAGGCATGTAAATCACTCTTGGAATAACAAGACAACCCAAACACTTCGAATACTAACAACTCACTGAATGAGTGACATACAATCAATACATACCTTTCATGCTTGGCCCTAGATAGGAATTCCTCATACACATTAAAATTTTATAATACAAATATCAGAGATAAGAATCAAAGAATTCTTAGATGATTTGAATTCCAAGTAAATATCAAACCGACATCAACGCTTTTAAGATAGATAGTTATGAATCACTTGTTCAAAAGATTATCCCTCCTAATTAGATTACTTCTAACCCAATTCTTACTATGATATTCCATATGTATATAGTCCAATTACTGGTATTGACACATTAAACATTATCATATCATATTACATGTTGTTATTTATATACTTAGTATTTTATCTCAGATTCAGCTCACTTCCTCCTGCACAACAGTGCAGATAGTTAATTGCCAATAATCGCAGCCACGCTCAATCAAAATTTAATTTCTCATATCTTTTCACTCCGAACTCCAAATCGTGCATAGTTGGTGGCGTTGGAAAGCTCATTTCACCAACTTTAATTCCCATACAGCAAAATACGACCAAATCAAACATTAAGAGGGCAAAATTTCAGTTTTAAAATACTTACTAATTTTCTGGGCTTTGCAGCTGCGGTGGCAACGGAAGGTCCACCAAAGCTCCAACAATGGCAAGGGAAGCCGCTTGAGGCGTGGGTGGTGGTCCGGCGAAAAACTGAGAGGTGCTCAAGCCCGGAAAGCCACCACTTTGGGTGGATTGGGGAGCAGTCAACGGACCCGGCAGAGACGTCGCCTGAAAAGATATGGCCACCACGACGCCGGCGAACTGCGGGAGTGGCTCGGCTTGGATTGGCGGCACCAGTGAGCTGAAGGTTCCCGACGGCGAATTGCGGGAGTGGCCCGGCATGGACAGGGCGAACCTAGACGGTGTCAAGTCCGCCGCGAACAGTGTTTTAAAACCCAGTTCGGGGCCAACCGGTGTGACCCGGTGGGTCGAACTAGATGGGGGGGATATCTGGGTATGATGGCCGACGGGGCGACTGGGCAACGAACCGGGGTGGCACTGCAACAGGGCCGCGGGCGACGACGGGGAGGGGCGATGATGGGGCGGCTGGGAGGAGGAGAAATCAGAGAGAGGGAGGGAGAAGGGGGGTCGTCGGGGCGGTACCGCAGCACTGTCGCAGGGCTGGGCGAAGGAGAAACCAGAGAAAGGGAGGTCGCTGGGGCGGCACTGCGGCAGGGCTGCAGGGCGACGGCGGGGGTGGGGCGACGACGACGGAAGGGCGGCCACGGGGCGGGGCAGCAGGGCTGGGCGGAGGAGAAAACTAGGGAAAGGGAGGGAGAAGGGGGGTCGCCGGGGCAGCACCGCGGCAGCACCGCGGCAGGGGGGCGGGGCGACGACGAGGTTGCCGGGCTGGGGGCGATGGGGTGATCTACACATGAAATATGCATTTTATTATCTCCTAAACTTATGTTTATGCTAGTGTTTGATTAGAATAACTACTACTTTAATATAGTTTTTCATTTTTATAGGAAACAAGAGTAATACACAGAAATGAGGAGAAAAGTAACTCGAATGGTTAAATTATCATAACTTCATGTACAAAGGTCGGATTGGACGGATTTAAGTCTCATGTTATAAAGTTCAAGAAGTCAGCTTTCCAACACCCCAACCACGCACAATTCGGAGTTCGGGATAGAAAGTTATAGCCATTTGAATTTTATGAACAATTACAATGATCGATCGGCTTTCAATGCGATTGATCGCCAGAGCTGCAAAAGCAGTGTATTGAAGGAAACGATCGATCGGACCTAAAAACGATCGATCGTATCTACTGAAATTTTTGATCCGCACAAAATAGTAACGACGATCAATCGGTATCATACGGCGTCGATCGGCATAGCGATCGATCGGAGGAAAATAACGAAGGAATTGCGATCGATCGGTAAGCGAACGATCGTCAATACAGAGCGATCGATCGCCGTCTGCGAAAAACCGAAATAAGACCTATTTTGACTTGGATTTGGAAGGGGACTTTGTGGTTTCTCTTCATTCTTATAAATAGGCCTTATGGGAGAACGTTTTGGCATTCAACATTGGAGAACCAGAGCTTTATTGAAGGCTAGAGAGGAGCAAGAGAAGGAGTCTTTTGGAGCAAAGAAGAAGAAGGATTCGTGACGATGGATCTACATAAACAAGCTTTTCTTTTCTCTCTTTCTATGTGTAACTAAATTCCTTGTCAAGGCTTGATGAAGCCCTAGATGTGTATTGCTACTCTTGATAGTTTAATTCTATAAAGTTGATTATGATTCATGTTTAATGCGATTTCATGAGTTTCTTTTGAGTGCTTGATCATAGACTTGATTGATTATGTATGAAATTAGATATTGTGATTGATTTTATGCCCATCAAGGATAAGATTAATTGCATTATAATAGAGTTGTGATTGATTCTATGCCCGATCAAGGATAGGATTGATTACACAATAGTGGATGAACTTTCGTGTCCGATCAAGAACGTTAGTGAATTCATTAGTAATTCGTGTGTCCAATCAAGAACACGAATTACCATATCATATCAATGTATGCTTAATAATAATTGAGAGTAGTAATTGCATGTTTAGTGGTGGATTCTCTGTCTTGATAATTCTCCATATTGATTAAATCTTAGTTAGATTAGATAAAGTTCATTGCTTTCTTTAGAATTAATTAAACTACATCTTTTTCTTCTCTTGTCTTTAGTAAAGTATTCACCGTTCATGAGGTTCGACAACCCTTTAATACTCATTGTAGTACAATTGCCTTGTGCCAAGGGTTTATATTTAAACGATCACGGGACGATGACGACGGCGTGGCGACGGGCAGGGCGGCTGGGCGACAAGGCGACGACGACAGGGTGATGACGAAGGCGGGGCGGCAGGGCAGTGAGTGACGACAGCGGTGGCTCAGCGGGTGACGGCGGCGGGGCGACGACAACCAGGAGGGAGGACCCGGCCCGCCCGACCCAGCCGATTTCTGGGTCAACCTCGCCGAGTCGCACATGACCCGACCGGGTCTTTAAAATGTTTTAGCCCGGTCGACCCGGCCCGGAAAATTAACCGGGTCCGGGCCAACCGGGTTCAACCGGCTGGGCCGAAACGGGTTTTAAAACAATGGCCGCGAAGGTTCCCGACGGCACTATGCCCAACCAAGGCGCCGCGCGATGCAAGGACAGGCGATGCAAGTGCAGTTGGATCTACTCAAAGTGACGATCGTTCGCCTGTTAGATCGCGTACTTCAAATTGGTAAGTTTTCTCTCGACTATCGCTTCTAATTTCGCTTCCAATTTCGCTTCCAATTCTTGTGTGACGGTGGCAGCAAGGGTGAGTTGGGTGAGAGCCGAAGATCGACTGCTCTTATACCAATGATGTAGACCGTAATCTACATGAGAATCCATAGAATAATACATCTATAACTAAGAAAGTAAACATATTTATAGGTTCTTAAGCCATAATCTTGACATAGGATAGACCCTAATCTATAGTCCTAATTGACATATGATCCTAATCTAATCATAATCCTAATCCTTATAGGATCATAACAAATTTCCCCAACGGATTTCTTTATCTTTCTAGCAAGGAGGAGAAGGTTAACATTCAAGGCGGCTCACATTAGATGATTTTGCCGAGGCATTACAAGTAAGGGTGCTCACAAGCCGAGTCAGCTCTCGAATTTTAGCTCGACTCGAGCTCGACTCGACTCGACTTTGCTCGAGCTCGAGCTCGAGCCACCCCATAACTCGATTCGGCTCGACTCGAGAAAACTCGACTCGATCAACTCGAGAATCAGCTCGAAAAACAGCTCGAGCTCGAGACTCAGCTCGAAAAATAAAGCAAAATCATAAATTTTCCATACCAGAAATCGTCGCCGTCGATCTCACCTCGCCTCGCCGTGAGCTCGAGCCCATGGCCGCCATCAGCCTCGCCGCGCCCGTCGCCGCCTCCGATCGTGAGCTCGAGCCCCGGCGATCGCCTATCAGCCTCGCCCGTCACCGCCTCCGTCAGCTCGAGCCCATGGCCGCCGTCGCCGTCGCCTCGCCTCGCTGATCGTGAGCTCGAGCCCCGGCGATCGTGAGCCCGGATCCCAGAGCCCATCGCCTCACTGATTGAGTTGAGTCGAGCCCTGCCGTAATCGTCACCGTGTTCTGATCCTCGCTGATCGAGTCGAGCCAAGCCGTCGCCGTGGTCGTCGAGCCCCGCCATCGGTCGCTGCCTGTCGCCGTGGTCGTTGAGCCCCGCCATCACCGTGGTCGCCTGTCGCCGTGGTCGTCGAGCCCCGCCTGTCGCCTCGCCATCGCCAGTCGACTCCAGAAGCTTATGGCCTCTGGCCGTCACCTCTCGCCTCGCCGACGCCGTGGTCGTCGAGCCTCTGGGTAAAACACCCGAGCCGAAAAGCTCAGGTTTTGTTTTTTTTTTGTTTTTTTTTTATTTTTTTATTGGGTTAAGAGTTAAGACCCGTTGTATCAACTTCATCCGCCAGATCTAATCTGAACGACTCTTCATTTAAAATAAAAACCCATGGTCTTCTGGGATGTAAATCAGCGACTTAAATCTTTTTAGCGGGTGATCTCAATATTTTAAATAAATTAGGCTCTTTAAAACCTGTCCGTGTATTCAAATGAGTTATTAGATTTTCCCTTGTGTATTTTTTCTATATTTTTTATTATTATATTATGTTGTAAGGAAAATGTTTAGGTGACCGATTTTCAATACCAAATTAAGGCTCCGTTTGGTTGCAGCTTCTTCAAGTAGAAGAAGTAGAATTTAGGGTATTCTGATTCTTGGATTTTGGTTATGAAGTGATGTGTGTTTGGTTGGATATAAGGACAACTCAGCTTTTTGGAGAGTAGTCTGTTTGGCAACACAAAGAGAAAGAAGATTCTGGATTGTCATGTTACAAAATTACCCTCAGACTAATAATCTCAACCATCCATACGATCGGACGGCTGAGAGGAAAAGCCCTAATCTTCATATAACCCCGACCCTTCGAGTTCGCCCAATGCCTCTCCTCTCGGCCCTTTCCTCCGCCGCCTCTGCCGCCGATCGGAGCCTCTGGGCAGGACAAAAATCGAAGACCAGGGAGAGAGGTTTGGGTAAAGTTCGACCTTTTACTCGCCAAACGTCGTGAATCGACCGTCGATTTGGATCGTCTTCGCCGGGTAATCTCTGTATCTTCCGGTGTTGGTGTTTAATTCTCTCGTCATTTGTTTATTGGCTACTTGGTCATCAATATTAGGCTTCATGGCATGGTAACATGAGGCCTTTCATGGTAACTTTTGCAATTGTCTGTATAAAATACAAACACGTTCGAGGTTGAAGCTTTTGATGGCTTCTGCTTTAGACATTTTATTACTTGAGCGCCTGATTCCATGTTATATGACCACATCTCCCAGAAACTTCTTGAAAATATTGGGGTGGTTGTACCATTAGACAAAAATTGTTACGCTGGGATAATCATAACACACTAACAGGAGCTTTTTTGGCATAAAGTAGTACACCAGTAGTTGTTTAATATCTGTATTACCAACTACCGAAGGGTTTATCTCATTTAAGCATTTGAAATAATAGTGATAATATTGAATGGTGAGACATAATAGTTTTGTATGTATGTAGCCATTTAAACAGAGTCAAATGGAGCTATCTGTATGGGAAAGGGGAGTAATATATGATGTTAATATTATTATGATACTTCCTATTTATAGTAATTATTTACTAATGACCAAGGATTACTTAACGGCACATAGTTCCTATCAATTATGATAAAATGCACATAATTACCATGCCTTGAAGAGAAGGTCATGAGTTCGAATCCCCACTTTGATGCTCAATATCTACATTATAGACTAAATGGGATTGGAGGAGAACTAATTGTAGCTTAATATGTATATCCCTTCCAAGTAACTCTTTATGTATTTTAAAAGTTTTCACTTATTTGTTATATACCCATTACCAAACAGGTCAGTAGGCCAATCTGGCATGTTATCAGAAGTACTGATCCTTCATACAGTCTTTTGATTAGTTGATCCACATTTTTCCTCTCCTATTTATGTAACTGATGGTTCCTTGTTATGGCAAATCATTGATGTTCTATGTTGTAGTTATCCTCTGATTCCCTAGTTTTAATTCCATAGTTTTGTGTGCAGGAGGAGAAGAAGGTCGCAATTACAGTTTGCAATTTCCCTCCAGACAAGGTCCATGTAGGAACTGTTGGGTTGATATGCTTTTGTTAACTAGTGGGAGTTAAATTACAATCTTTACATTTTGGGTTGATGTGCATTATTTTAACAATATGTAGAAATGGATGCATCTAGTAGTAATAGCATGAGAATGGGGGAACTATGCCCTCGTTGTCTCGGCCACCGCATGACATTGTATGTTTCTCATGCTGATGAAAACCCTGGAAGGCCTTTTTTGAAATGTCAGAATCTCTATGTAAGTTATTACGAGCATGCGTTAATTCTATGTTATGTGTTGGTATATTTATACTTTAGTGGGTATTGGCAGGGGGGGCAGGCTGCGGGTACTTCATGTGGTTGAACAAGCAGGCACAACAGCTTTCCGCAACAAGAGTTCATCCACGAGTGCCTTCCAACATACCTAATGGACAAAGAAATCGAACATCCGTGATGGAAGAGTACATTAGGGATAACACTCGGACCACTATGTTATTTATATTTTTGATAGCATGCTTGATGTTAGTTATATTCAGAGGGTGATGGATGAGAACAATGTATAAGTTGTCTTTTGAAGATTTCGTCTGACTTCCAAATTAATTCAAATGGTTGTACTGTGGTGTGCTTTCCTTTGGATCGGTTTTTAGTTTTCATTAACTTATGAATAGCATTATCGAATATGGCATTTTAGTATCTCATGATATTTTGTTTTGCAGAAGTTAAATATCTCTACCAACCAATTAAAATATCACTTGAGGAAGACATTATAAAGGTACTGTTCTTCAGTTTTAATAGATGTTGATGTCAAAAGAAATTACTGAGAAGAAACTTATGTTGCAGATAACCAACAACAACTTTTTTGAATCACCATTTCCCAGGTACTGGAATCTAGCTGGCTTCTTAGTGGAGACGGAGCTTAGGTTCTGGGATACTTCCTGCACCTGTGCTAGAACCCCAAAGCACTTATGAGATCAAATGGAAATCATGTTCATGGTTTTCTTTGGGGGAAACATCACCAGTCACAGAAGGATTTTTAACTATAAATGCAAAATAGTTATATTCCACCAGATGGGTCTCAGCTGGCCATGTTGTTGCTTCTAGTCAACTTTGTTTGGCCACAAGAAGTGGAAGTATTCCATATGTATACTCTTTTAATCTGATGAAAAAAATACTTAGAAATTTAAATATGACCAACATGAGTAAACTCTTAGCAAGGCTGAGATTTTAAAAGAGCAGTTGGTAGATTCCAAGATCCGAGCCAATGACTGTAAAAGTAATGATGAGCTGCCCACTTTCCTTAAATATTTATGACAATGTAGGTCGGAGCTTATTTTCTGGTAATCTTTGCATCCGTATAGGTTCCACCAACCAGGTCCACATACAACAATCTCATTAATGCATGTGGATCTAGTGGCAACTGGAAAGAAGCTCTCACAGTTTGTAAGAAAATGACAGATAACGGTGTAGGTCCTGATTTGGTGACAGATAATTGTGTAGGTCCTGATTTTTTTCTCTGCTTATTTTATCAGCATTGAAAAAAGTTCCAATGCAACCCCGATGTTGTGACTTTCACAAGCATTATCCACGCTTATTCCATGTGTGGGCAGATAGAAAACTGCAAGGCTGTGTTTGATATGATGCATGCAGAAGGTCTAAAACCTAATGTCGTTTCATATAATGCATTGCTTGGTGCTTATGCCTCTTGTGGCTTGCAAAAAGAGGCTCTAGGTGTCTTCAATTTGCTTGTAAGTGCTCGTCTGCGACCTGATGTTGTATCATATACCTCTCTTCATTAGTGCATACGGCAAATCTGGCCAGCCCAAAAAAGCTAGAGAATATGATAAAAAGGAACTCATGGAAGCGCCCTAATTGATGCATATGGGTCTCAAGGATTGCCCTTAGCCACATTACTTGCCCTTTGCAGTACTTGCCCTCTATGGGGCTATCTGGATATAAAATTGTAACAGCCAATCCACCACTCCTTGCCCTTTGCAATGAAAAAATGGTGTGGCATTACAGTTATAAAATTCTAACAGCACAGTGCTCTGTAGCAGCGCTGGCATATTTTTCCTAACTAAAAATATGCAATTGGCAATCCTGTCAGGACTAAAACAGTACAATCGTTTGGTTGCAGCTGTTAACAATTATATAATTTGGTGATTACTTCTACAGAAAAAAAAATCGGCTGATTACACCATGATCAGCAGAAACCAACACCATTTAAGACTGCATCAACAAATGAATTGGCCACAATGAATCGTATGTAAATATGCAATTACCATTTTCTCATCTGTGAATGTCTGCCAAAAAACCAAAATCATAACATAGAATGACCATGAACTGCATTTTCCAGCTGATTACATCAAACCCTGTCCACAGTTCCAGCTGATTGCATCAAATTGCATTTTACCAAAATCATAACATAGAATTACAATGAACTGCATTTTCCAGCCCTTTACATCAAATTGGCCACAGTTCTAGCTGATTGCATTAAATTGCATTTTACCAAAATCATAACATAGAATTACCATGAACTGCATTTTCCAGCTGATCACATAGAATTACCATGACCTTCTAGATGCAATTGGCCACAGTTCCATGTATGATTCAGTATTGTCTGTCGACGATCATCCTCTCATCCAACCCGATGAATGTTACCCAAGATGAGTGCATCAAAACACATACAACAGGAATAAGCTTTTTTAAAGTCATCCAGAAATAACACTCTTGGCATACACATAACATAACTGGCAAGAAAGTCTTACTAGGGATTTAAGTTTAACCCCATTTGAAGCACCTTTGCATTTAAGTTTATCAATCTGAAAACATACAAAAGGCTAAGAAACAACGTATGTTCTTCGTCAGAATGCATTTCATATGCCACTGATGTTAGCCAAAATAGACACAAACTATTTGCATCTGCCACTTACAACTCTTATACATCATTTTTGTCATCGGATGGAAATTATCATACAAGAAATAGTACTGTGCAGATCCTTAAATAGGTAACTAGCAAACAACAAATGTTAACTCTTATACTGTTATTTCACAAAAAATGATAGTGGGACATTAACTATCACTTGCAAGGATTAAGGTGGTATGTTAAAATGCGCAGCTATGGCTTCTTTAATGTCATCACGCACATGTTTCATGTACTGATCATCCCTGAGTACTGGTGGGCCAATATTGAGGTCAGGTTGGGGCTGATTTCTCATTTCGTCATTTTTCCATTGTTGGAATAAAGCATCTAGAAGGTCTGGATCATCCCCAGCCCCCTGTTGCTCCTTGATGAAGTTGTGCAACGCCATAGACACCATTACTATTTTGCATTGCTTATCAAAACTGTATGGAGGGAACCCAGACAAAATCAGCCAACGCTTCTTCCACACCCCAAATGTCCTCTCTATAACATTTCGAAGAGAAGAATGGAGATGGTTGAACTTCTCTTTTTGTCCCCTTGGCCCACGTTGTCGGTATTCAGGTACATGATATCGTGTTCCCTTGTACGGACCAAGGTACCCTGTCCTATTTGGGTACCCCGCGTCTACCACATAGTACTTTCCATCTGGTGGGTGAGGGAAGTTCGAGTGTGTGTCATTTATGGCATATGAAAAAACCCTAGAGTCGTGTGCAGATCCTTCCCATCCAACCACAACAAATGTGAACCTCATGCTAAAGTCACAAACAGCCATAACATTTTGAGTAATCTTCCTTGTTTTCCCCTGTAGGCTTGCTGCTCAAGTAGTGGTATAACCGCTTCTATGTGAGTCCCATCAATTGCCCCTATGCAATTCTTGAACCAGGGATAGTATTTGTAAAGCTTCGACCTAATGTGATGGGGGGTCTGGTCTGTTGGGAAGATTGGCCTTATCTTATCTGCAGCCCACACAAACAATGCTGACAAAGTGTTGTTGAAGTGGCAATTTATTGTTTCAGTAGAGTGTGACATTAGGTGCCCAATTGATCTCTGACCATCCCTATGTCCTATTATTTGAAGGAACGACCTCATTTGTTCTTCTACAGGAACAAATTTTCCATCACTGAGTAGGTGCTTTGCTCTAACCTCATTACACAACCGCATGAAAGTTGCTTTGTTCATCCGGCACATTTCATGACAACATGTATTTGGACCACTCAACATGTCATACACAATACTTCTACCCCTATCACGATGCATGTGGACTACGTTCCTAGGTGGTCGAGGTTGATCTACTACATAGGTTTGCATAAGAATATATTCCACTGCATTCTCCTCATCAGCATCAAACACGAGTTCCCTCCATGCATTTGACATTATATCAAGCTGAACAACAAATATAAGAACACATTGCTCAATGCTGTAAGAACACATGCAATATAACAACAAATTTAAGTAAGATTGAAACAAGGTCACAAACATTTTCAGCCACAATACCTATAATATGTGGTTCACACAAACAAACAAACACATAACAGATTCCAGTCATATACAAACAATTGAAAACATACTTAAGTATTGCATTCAATCACAAACAAATAAAACATCATATGATTCCTTAGCTTTAGGTGTTAAGCCAACCAGTCACATAAAACTCACATTAATAAGTCACATAGCACTCACATTAATAAGTCTTACAAACATAGACAAACAAAACCTCATAATATACGATAACACAAGTCTTAATACCTATCCCACCAATGCTCACGCAGGGATTGTACCCTCAAGGTTGGATCATCACCAAGTGCCATCCATAGACGTCTCACATGTGGGTTCACGAAACGTGGAATGACAGAACTATAATCAGGGTCTGTTGCATCATATCCAGGAAGGTCACGGACTAGATCAACTGCCTTCTTGTATTGATCTATTTCAAAGTCCTCTGTAGCCGCAAGTGATCCCATACGTGCAATCTCATTTCTCTCCGACATAGCCATAGCAATAGATTCACCCACTGAAGTTGTATCTGCACGGCGAGTCCTCTTTCGTGTTTGTTTTGTGGTAGTTGCAAGTGGAATGGACGGAGGCGGAGGGAATCTAGTAGGGCTAGTGTGTCGAGACGTGGTTTGTGGGAATTGGCTAGTGACCCCATCTGCTGCCTCAGCGACATCAGGTTCAACTTCATCCTCAAACTCTTCATAGTCTGCATCTAAGCTTGGGAAGTAGTCATGTGCATCATCTTCACAGGGTGTGGTTGCTCTAACACCACTTGTGCTTCCTCCAACACCACTTGTGCCTCCAGCCACGCCACTTCTCCCTCCTCCCACATTTTGAACTCCACCATTTTCAGGTTGTGTTCGGTGTAAACCACAATAAGTACGGTCAACACCTGTTGCAACCCGATTACTGAAGATGACATCCAAATTGTGTTCAGCCTCCTCGTCATATCCCCATTGTCATAGCCGCAAACATTTTGGGTGCTTCTGAAAATACACATCCACAAAGTTGAGGGTTAAAACAATGTCATGCTTCATACTTTCATAACAAAGTTAAAATGTTTATGTTCAGATGATACCTTAAAAAAGGCTTCCCATTGAGAATTGGTGAGTTCCCATGTCTTGGTTGTTTCATTCCATCCATTGCCAGTCATCTCCCTCAACTCCTTCCAACCTTGATAAAACCTTCTACACTGATCATAATGGTTTTTTAGCCCCCGTCTATTAATAATGAGTTCATGCTCCACAGCCATATTTCCAATCACAAGTTCCCAGCCTTCATGATTTATGGTGCTACCTCTTTTGTACCCACAGATAACAGCATGCGCCATGTGCTTTAGGAAGGCATAGTGTAGCGGCTTATCCCATTTCACAGTTTTTGTATACTTCTTTGAAGCCTCAACTTCAATCACATCACTATCAACGGCCATTTCCTTGCTACAATCCATTTATATTTGGCCTATATAATAAGCATGCGGCCAACAACCATAACATATTTGCATAACAATAGGATGTAACTGTAAACGAGACTGAATATTTTTAACACTGTATGGAGCTACATTACATGACCTAGATAGAAAGGTGATTAGGTACTGCACATCAAAAGCTGGTCCAAACATAAATACATGCATATAAAATTGAAATTCGATAAGACCCTGAGATATCTAGCATAAGAATCAAGGTCTGAAGTACTATCTCGCCGACATTCGCACGAAAAGAGAAAAAACATGAAAACCAAACATTGCATGCAACAAAAGATGCCATCCACAAAGCGTAGATATACAAAAACAAGAAAGGATTGGCAAGGCAGCTTTTACCTGGTACAGATAAGGGAAGTGAAGGAGGAGGATTGGAGGAGGAACTAAGTGATTGAAGGATAGCACTGACAACAATTTCCCATATACGTCGAGCTCAAAGCTGCATAGGCAGAAAAATGTCATTGTACACTGTACAAGCAAATAACTCTTGAACTGAAATTACTTTAGCAAAATACAGTTAATTTACAATAAAAAAGTATATCAGGGAGTCACACAACAGATTTCCTACAGATTGGCTACCACTTAAAATTGGGCAAGTATCTTGTATTACGTACAAGAGTCAACATACTAGAAAGAGATGGTCATCCATTATAAATCAGAACTTCCCCAATTTTATAATAGGACATAGAAGAAAAATATAATTAGTGACCTCCACCATATACCAACATTCATACATTTCCCTATGGTTTCAGAATGGACAAATGAAATGTATTGTATAACTAGTAGTTGAGGAGCTGGTTTAAGAGTTGATTATGATTGTTATTTCTATTGATACATTAAACTCCCATAACCTTTGTGGCACCCTTTCCGTTTAAGAACAATTCTACAGTATGTCCCCTCACAGGAGTAAATTCTCAGTTTAATTCATGTGAACTGATTGTTTCCATTGTTTAATATTGGGGGGGTCTGCTTATCTCTCATTGTCAAAAGTCACAAATAATCAACAGAAAAGAACATATAAATACCCCCATTGAAATAATCAAATGTGAACATAGAAATCCAGATTTAAAAAATGAGAAGAAGGATGGTTGGAAGGGTGGGTAATTCATATATTAGTGAAGGAACTAATATAGGCCCTCCTTTGATAACAAATAAACCAAATCTTATTAACTACTGATAGAAGTTACATAGCTAAGGAGCCTACTACTCCAAAATGACATTAGGGTAACATACATAGCTAACCGTCAGCAATGACTAAATTAGATATTGACTGTATCTTTACATAAACCAGAATTAACAACTGAATTAACCAGTTCATAGTCAAATTATATAAGTTAATGCAACAAAATATGCTTTAATCAACAACCAAGTTTTTTTGGACGGAGGGACTAAATTATTAGCGAAAAAAATAACACTAAAAGGAGAGTTAACTGCAATTAGAGCCAATAAGCATTGTCCCTGGTGGATATATTAACTGAGAACATGTATCACAATTGTATTATAAAAAGTAGAACATGTTACATAATCAATAAGTTATGAGATCAGGAGTTCAAAACATTATAAGCATCTAAACTTGCACAAGAAACTCGAGTGAAAAGCAGTTTAACTTATACAAAATTAGCAAGTATAAGTTGAGGCTCACAGTTGCAAAGATGTTGGATCTAAACTTGCACACAAATGTGTACACTGAGACAAAAGATACTCCCATATGTTGCTATTTTATGTCATGTGGGCTACGACAGTTAACTGCAGACGCTAGGAGAAAGAGATCAAACATGTGGGCAATCGCCTTTCTTTTCTATAAAGAAAAGCAAGCAACTTTCGAATTTCGGCAAAGAAAAACAAAGCCTATGAATAATCGACCGAGTCGCAGGTGCACCCACCTCGATTGAAGCCAAACCCTGAAATTTCCGGCACGATCCAGACGCTAGGAGAAAGAGATCGGCCTCGGAGAATGGAAATGGAAAATTTTTCAGTACCTATTGAAGGATTCTGAAACCTCTGGGGCGGCGGGTGGATCACAATGAAGGACGACGAGGAGACTCCGGTAACCACGACCTTCGGTTACACCCGCAGATCAGTTGTCACACCCGCAAATCTCCGATGCGAAGTGTCAATGGTTAGATATGACTTCTTCCGAAAAATGAGCAGCCGGAGAAGGAGAAGGCGAAGCCTCAGGTGGCGCCATCCATGGCGATGCAGGACGAGGAGCAGGAGAAGGAGATGAACCAAGGGCAAAGCACGGGAATCTAAAAAGTTTTTAGGTTAGATATCACTTCTTCCGAAAAATCTCCTCCTGAGGAGATTCTGGGGAAAGTCGACTTTCCCCAGAATCTCAGGAGGAAAGCGGACTTCACTACTTCGGGCAATTCATCCGAAGTAGTGCTACCAAACGGACTTCTGCGGAAATCCGCAGATTCTCCTAGAATCAGGTGCGGAAATCGCCAACCAAACAAGCCCTAAATGACCTCAGACCACGTGGGTTTGGGACCTACCAATTTAGCCCAGTTATTTAATTTGGTATTGAAAATTGGTCACGTTAGACGAGCTCATGTTATAAATGCAAAGGTCCCTGGGAACTGGATTGACTCGGGGTTTAATATTATGAGGCAACATTAGTGGAGTTAATCAATGGGGTATTTGTGTGATTAATAGAACACGTTTCCCTTGAGAGGAGGTTGCCCAATTGCTGGGCCCCATGCCCACGTGGGCCGAAGTCATTTAATCTGGTATTGGAAATCAGTCACGTTAGACAAACTCATGTTGTAAATGTGGAGATCCCCGAGAACTGGTTTAACTCGGGGTTTGATATTAAGAGGCAACATTAGTAAAGTTGATCAATGAGGTGTTTGTGTGATGAATAGAACACGTTTCCTTTGAGCGGAGGTTGCCCAATTGCTGGGCCCCATGCCCATGTGGGTTGAGGTCATTTAATATGGTATTGAAAATCGGTCACATTAGACGAGCTCTTGTTGTAAATGTGGAGGTCCCCGATAACTGATTTGACCCGGGGTTTGATATTAAGAGGCGACATTAGTGAAGTTGATCAATGTGGTGTTTGTGTGATGAATAGAACACGCTTCCTGATTTACCCAATGCATATGATGGGTGAGCCTTATATGCACCCAAGGAGATTGGCGGTGGGATATAGTGCTCTAAGAGATCAATTTCTAAGATACCCATTAAATATATTACCCGTTATTATAAAAGAAAAAATATCTAGGAATCCCACTTCGAATATGTAATAAAGATTTATTTTGTACAAAAGAAGTATAAAAAAATTATAGCTCAAATGGTTAAGGTGTAGGTTGTGGTGCTTTTTATGTTTGGGTTCGAATCACACCAATGGCAAAAAAATTGTTTTTGCCACTCGAGCTCGAGCTCCGGCTCGCGAGCTCGAGCTGTCAAACTCGAGAACGAGCTCGAGTCTAGCTACCGAATCTTGGGCTCGACTCGAGCCGAGCCGAGCTCGAGCCCGAATTCTAAATATCGAGCTCGAGTCGAGCTGAGCCAAAACTCGACTCGACTCGGCTCGTGAGCAGCCCTAATTACAAGCAGTGGGATCAACATTTGACAACACATATTAATAGAGAGGGTTATCGGGCGAATCACACTCGCCTGCCTGTTCTGTTGGATCGACATCAGACAGCCAGGATGCTTTGACGCATATTGACGTATGTGAGCCATGGCTCATACCAACATGAAGAAATGTATCATGTCCGGTTGGTACTCGAGACCCACCTGTCAAACAAATGGGCCCACTGATGGGTGTCATGTACGAATAAGACACCATATTTTGCCGTACGACGACTCTCCCCGATACGATCATGTCTGATTCTACAAATACGAGAGACAATCAAAGCTTTCGATCGGGAGAGCTCGTCCGGGTTTTACGCTTCCAAAATTCCCGGGTGGGCAGTTAGTAGCTTCAGAGCTCATCATCCATGGAGAGCGCCCAATGTTAAAATACATCAAATGTTTCTTTACTAAGCCGTATAGAAACAAATGTTCATTTTGTCTCATGATAAGGCTAGTGGGTTATACAGAAAACATTATAGAAAAAATCCCACAACTTTGGGCATAGGAATTCACCCATGTTAAAATATATAACCCTCCACCCTATGTTAATTATGTAACGCTAACTACCACCTCCCTTTAGGGCCGGATGACAGTCTTTGTCACATAATCAAAATTTGATGTTATCACAATATTTTTTATGTATGTGAATTTATGCACCCCATGGTAGCATTCTATATGATTCAAACGTTGACAAATAACTTAGGATGCTTTGGCCATTCCTAAATCATCTCAACGGACGTGGGAACTGAATTTGTGTTATTCACCTTTGTCAAATAACAAAATAAATATAATTAATTATCAGACAATCATAACAATATCCATATACAAAATTGACTAGGGCATTGATGTCAATTTTGTCATCATGCTTTTGGGACTCGGCCAGGGTTCCATCACTACACACCACAATGAAAAAATATAGTCCAAAGTCCTTATATAGTCCATTTAAAAAAATTATACAAGGTGGAAGCTATAAGCCCCTGTAATAGAAAAATATATATTAATTCTTCATGATTGCATCTGCCTCCAGACGTGGTCCTTGAATTCTGGTGTCGCTTACAATAGGTATAATGTACATTCTCTCTCAAAGTTACATAAGTGGTGCGCTCAATAATTTTTAAAAAAATTGATAAAAGATATGATTGCAATATAATCCCCTGGCCGGCCCATAACATTAATAAAGCCTTAATCATGATAATTAAATTTTTTTTCTACCCCGGAATGGACCAAACCAGGTCTGGAGACCCGGTTTAGGCCGGGTCAGCAGTTGACCCGCGGGTTAGAACAGACCCGCGCCCAGAAGCGAATCAGCCTCGACCTGGCAAAACCCGGTCGTCTTCAACCTCTCGACAGATAGGTTGAAGACCAGGGCGGCGGAGGTTCTCCCCGTTGCTGTCCGGTGAAGCTCGCCGCCATCCGAAACAAGGAAAAAGATGCCACCCAACAGCGGCCATCACAGAAGCGGCGCGAGACGATGGCGGCGTGTGCACAGTGGTCGTTTTAATATAAACCCTTGCATGTGCACAAGGCAATTGTACTACAATGAGTATTAGGGTTGTCGAACCTCATGGACGTATTAATATTTTACCAAATTCAAGAGAAAGTTGCAGTTTTTTAATTAATCTAAAGAAAGCAATGAACTTTAACTAAACTAAGTGGGAATTAATCAATATTGAGAAGACCAAGGCTTCGAATCTACCATAATAAACTAGTGTATTGTTTCTCTCTCTCTTTTGAATAAAGATTTCTAATTGGCTAGCATATTCCTCTCGGACATACACTTGTCAACTCAAAATATAGTGCTCTCCTCTCGGATGTAACACATAAAACAATTAAAACATGGAATTGTGATCTATCTCTCTTGAGTATAAACCAATGAAACTTTATTGATAGATAACACCTTGGTCTACTTACGTTCCTCTCGGATACACAAGTATTCTTCAGATTGAAACTCACAAGAATTTACTCTTGTCTCTCTCAAGTACAAAGAACAAACCTTTAATGAATTAACAATGATTATACAATAAAATCCATACACCAACTAGAGTAAAAACATAAGATGAGAGAAAAAAAACTACACAACCAGATTATTGGGTTTCATCTACGCCTTGGAAAAGTGTTTAGCCTCGCATTGGAAGAGAAATCACCATTATGTTCTTCATCTTCTTATCTCCTTTGCTCTAGCCTCCAATTTAGCTCAAAGGTAGTCTCTAGATTCTCCAAGGGTAGCCCAAAACGTTCTCCCTATGAATCAAGATATAAAAGCTTGCTAAAGCACTACATTTATTGCAGATCACGCTAATTTATTCCGAATGCATAAAGTGCATTACTTTGTGATAACAGCTTTATTATCATCTCCTCCAACAACTTCTTAATTTGACATATAGGATCGAAAACATTCACCTAGCTTACATATATTTTCTATAGGGGTGGCATTGTATTTTGGGCAAACTCAATTGGATCTCAGTGTATACATTCAAGTCTTAAGAAGTGGGAGCAAGCGTATGGTAGCTTCTATAAACCATCCCCAGGTATTGAGGAGAGGGCAAAGAAGGGCCTGCCACTGGTAAGATGCCTCTTCCTATTTAAGCTTCCACAAGTCACATTTGCTAGAGTGCATTTGTGGGTTTTTTTTAAATCTCCTGAGGTGATGCTTTGGTTTCTTTTACTCTTTTGTTCTTTTACAGAGTTCATCTATTTCTCAAAGTTGAAGCCTCTTCCGCTCCTCAGTTTATAGCAGTTTATAGGAAAATGTTTTCGTGACCCAGCATTATGGCAGTAAAGCAGTAGATAGAGAAGGTCTATATAAGAGCTTCAACATCATGCCCTAAAGTAAATGTTATAATCCTATTCTAATTAGGATTATAATTATATTTCTAAGACTAGGTCAATTAGGATTAGACTACTCATATGTCAAGTAAGACTATAGTTTAGAATCTATCCTATGTTAATTAGGATTATGGCTTAATAGCCTATAAATATGTAAAGTGGTCTTCCCTACTCCATAATCAAAGATTAATAGAATATTTATTTTCTAGTTTAGTTTAATTTAGTCTTTCTTAGCCTTAATCCTACTTTTTCTCCATTTTCTTTTATGATAGATTCCTATGTAGATTACGGTCTACATCATTGGTATCAGAGCGTTCGTTCCTTCAGACCATTGCATGTGCAACATGTCTTACAAACACTTGTCGCACTTAAAGCCAAGTGGAAGCAACAAGATGAAGAGATGCACGCTCAAAGGAGAAAAAGTAGGATTAAGGCTAAGAAAGACTAAATTAAACTAAACTAAAAAATAAATATTTCATTGATCTTTGATTATGGAGTAGGGAAGACCTCTTTACATATTTATAGGTTATTAAGCCATAATCCTAATTGACATAGGATATATTCTAAATCCTACTTAACATATGAGTAGTCTAATCATAATTGACCTAATCTTAGGAATATAATCATAATCCTAATTAGAATATGATCATAACAGTAAAACATAGACATCCCTATATACAACTTTAGTACCCTTTGTAGTATAGTCGTGGAGCTTTGGTCATGGTGCCCAGTCAAGCTACACACCTATTCATTAAGAAGAGTGATGACATCATAGCCTTCAGTCCATCGCCTTTGGAGCTAGTGATGGCTTGAGCAGTGCCCTCCCAAGTCCCAACTCTTTGGCAGCGAGTGGAGTGAAAGGAGCACACCACACTTTCTTGTGGGTTCAGTCCGATTGCCAAAACTTGCTGAGACAAATTGTTAAATTCACCCAATCCATGAACTCTTTGATCGTTTTAAGATAATAGATGGGTGAAGTGTTAACCAAACTAAAGCACAGGCCTCCAAATTCAAATCCTCCCAATCCTCCTCCTTCTTAGCCTGTTGTTGCCCTTTTCAATGGTCTCCATAAATCCTTTTATTTTAAATAATTCTCAATTTAGATTTTCGATTAAGCAAAAATTTTCCCATTCAATTTCTCTATCCTACTAAACTTTTGTATCGGACATGGCTCGCACTCAATTGTATACCCAATTAAACAAAAAAAATTGTCACTCGGGAACCCAAAAATATTTTAGGGTTCCCATAGCAACCACTACTTATTGGGATTCACAGGGATCTCAGAATCCCTGGACCGAGTAGAGTGATACACACAACTACTAGTACAGCCCCTTGCGCCAATATGAATGAACAAACTACCAATAGAGTATTACCTAAACATTAAACAACCGAAGAATAAACTACCAATAGAGTATTACCTAAACATTAAACAACGGAAGAATAAATCACATAGAGAATTACATGGTTTGGTGATGTGCCAATGTCCACACAACAAACAGCGAGTCTCTTAGATTGTATTTGATTACAAAGAGATTACAGTGATTTTGGCATAAAATACCCTCAAACCCCACTAATCAATTCTTCCGCTCTCCCTTTTTTTGGTAACGAGGGGTTATCCAAGTCCTTAGGACCCAACTAGAAGGTTCAGGCAACCGACCTCTTAGAGCACGTATCCTGCCGCCAATCCCCTCGGGTGCACACAGGCTCACTCAACATATGCATCGGTTAAATAAAGAATATAATTTTGGTGGGTGGCCAACCGGGTGGGAGTTCAAACTCAGGATCTCTGCCTCAAGGAGCAGCGCCATGGCTATTACACCAACACCCCATTGGTTCTCTCTCCCCTTTCACAAGCTCAAAATCTCCCAAGAGCCATACCTAAGAGAAGTAAACCTGTCTTTTATGCACTTGTGAAGTCGTAGCCCTAAGATAAGGATAAGAAAAATTGGAATGATGCCTCCTTGAAATAGGATTCCTGGAAGTTGGTTTCCATATTGTAACCGGGATGCAATCGGTCACACACTCTATCCAATCGATCGCTCATCTCAGTCTTTTTCCTCCTCGCACATCACCTCTGATTGCAAACACCATTTGCTTGGTTTGCAGTTTGTCTCGGCTTTCTTTGAGAACAAACCAACGTCCGATTAATTGCTCATTGAGTCCAATCGATCAGACTGCACTCCTGATCAACCACACGATGCCAACAAATGATGCGGCTTCGAACATTGTATGTCTATGAAGATGGCCGGACAATTTTATTCGAGCTCCAAAGTAGGCCCTATGACAGACATTTAGCAACAATGACCATAACATATACTCCCTTTGTTCTCTTATAGTGAGACAGAAGTAACATTTGTAAGAAACAAACTGTATTGGATTTATTCTCTTACAAAACTATGTTTTATGATGTGTACAATGGAATCTAATAAATTGAGTCGATACATGATGAGTCAAGTCAGTTTTCAGATTTGAAGGACTCGAAGAATGGAGCGGTTTCAAATGCTCTCGAGGAAATCAGGGTCAACGTGACATAAAAGATGAATGCACTGAACTCAAAGGGTGAAATAATCTTGTATCAGTATTCTCAAGGTCACATAACCAGGGTGATGAATACACTGAACTCTAAGTCCGTAGTAACTATTTGCTTCATTTTTGCTTCAGCAGCTACCACGGACTCGATACAAAAGATACCATGTCTGAGCCTGCTATACAACTCCTTTTGCTACACTTCGTACAATTTGCATTCATTCATTGTCAATCGGGGAATTTATCAAATAATATTTAATAAAAAAAAATTTACCAATGAAAAAAGAAATTTTAATTCCCGATTCGGTCATCTAAGCTTTGAACCCGCGGGTTTATTTATTTTTTCACTATAAACAGAAAGGCGTCACTTGAAGAGATGCCTTTCAAAGCCGCCATCCGAAAGGCCGCCTTTCTTTTTTTAAAAAAATTATTAATTTTTTTCTTTGAAAGGCGTCATCTAACGCCTTCCTTTTTTTAAAGGCCTCATCCACAAAGACGCCTTCCTTTTTTTAAAATTTTTTAATTTTTTTAAATCGTTAAAAAAAGGAAAGCATCCTTCCGATTAAAAAAATATCCCTCCAGATGACACCTTTCAAAGTCGGTATAGTGCTAAAAAAGAGTCTTGACGTCCCAACTCTACCTCGCCCCCCTGATGTCCCAGCTTCGCCCCGCCCCTAGCTTACCAGCTCTGCCCTGCCCCCTTACGTCCTAGCGCAGCCCCTCCCCTTGATATCCTAGCTCCTCTAAGCTTCGACGTCCCAGCTTCACCCCGGTCCCTGATATCCCAGCTCTGCCCTGCCTCCCCTAGCTTACCAGCTATGCCCTGCCCCCTGACGTCCTAGCACTGCCCTGCCCCGCCCCCCTGATATCCAGGGGGTTTGGTAAGCTAGGGGTAGGGCAGAGTGGAGATGTCAAAGGGTGGGGCGAAGCTGGAAGGCCAAGGGTGGGGAAGAGCTGGGATATCAGGGGGCGGGGTAGAGCTGGGACGTCAGGGGGCGGGGTAGAGCTGGGACGTCATAGCTCTTTTTTGCACTTTGTTGACTCTAAAAGGCGTCATCTAAAACATTTTTTTTACCGAAAAGATGCCCTCTTTTTTTTAATGATTTAAAAAAATTAAAGAATTTAAAAGAAAAGGAAGACATCCTTGTGGATGACGCCTTTCAAAAAAAATTTAATATTTTTTTAAAAAGAAAGGCGTCATTCTAAATAATGCCTTTCAAAAAAATTAACAATTTTTTTTAAAAAAGGAAGGTGTCATTCTAAATGACGCCTTTCAAAGAAAAATAATTTTAATAATTTTTTTAAAAAAGAAGGCCTCGTTTCGGATGACACCTTTGAAATGCGTCTCTTCAAGTGATGCCTTTCAATTTATAGTGAAAAAAAAAATCCGCAGTTCAGAGCTTAAATGACCAAATCAAAAATTGAAGTTTCTTCTTTCCTAGATCAATAAATATTTTTTTATTAAATATTATTTGGTAAATTCCCTTGTCAATACAAGCATGATTGCAAACAAATCTCATTAACTAGCAATTATACAAGCACGAAAAATAAGCATGATCAAATGATCATCGGTATTAGTATCAATCATCATCATCAAATAGAAAACAGATAATTTTTCATTTTTATAAACATTTTCGTTTACAATTACTGTACTCAGATTCTGTTAAAAATACCATCATTTAGCTTAAGCCTATAAATTTATAAACATATAGTCTATTGAAGCATATCCCATGTACTATATAACTATGATTTTTATTAACAAAATTTTGATATTTTTTTGTTTAAACCATGTTTATGTGATTGCTTTGAATGAAATCAATATAGATGGATCAACTATGCACCTTCAAAGGAGGAGGGAACTATATATATGACATAAATAATGTAAAAATATATAACAAAGGTTACAAAAGAAATAAAAATGGGTCCGAGCACGACGACTATGCCCACAATCAGATTGACTTTAGCAGCAATTGCTGCCAACCACTTAAGCTACTCATTCCAGTTAACGAAATTTTGGTGCAGCTCCTCAATAGATATTTTTTTATTCCTCTTCGAGACATCCGGCCATGCAGCCAATTACTGAAGGCCACTGCTGCAAAAAGTGGCAAATGGAGCTCACACAAAAGCATTGTGTTTCATGACAACCGCATTGTATCTATCTTTGGCTTCACGTATCCATTCTCAACTGCACGTCCCACTCTTGGAGGTTGACTACTACCGTTAGCAACGGCTACATGAGAAACATTTGCAGGCCGGGTTACATATGGAGCAGCACTCACAGTAGCTCCCACAATGCTGTTGTTACTCATCGGTTCCAGACGTCCCAAAGGTTCTGGTCTGGCCGCCAACCAAGAATAGTTTGTTTCTGCTTCATAAAAACATGTCATAACAGAGTGGACAAGAAACAAAATGAATTACATCAACCAGAGTCCTCACTGAAAAGAAACTCGAAGAAAATATCAAAACATTTCAAGTCTTGGTTGCACTATCTTACATAGACGTGCATACAACTTCTTTTTCTAAATCAGTGAAATTGCATAGATATTGGGCTTGTGATTCTTTTTCAGCAATGTGATACTTAACCATTGCACACATGCATATGAAAAACTTTTTCAATGAGCAAGAAGTATCCATTAACTAGGTATATTTCGGCAACAGTGTACGATTTCATCGTTAACAGATCATGGCACCAATTGTAAAAAATGGAGAACAGGTGGTATATTATGCATAAAATTCAATTTACACTGAGTAAAACAGCCCTGCAAATGGTGGCATCCTCGTGAACATCATCACCCATTAAAAAAAATATCTTCATTTTTCAGCTAAGTGAAACTAGAAAGGCTTCATGGTCAAGTGTCAACAGCTTTGAAGGTGTTAATTAAGAGATGCTTCTCAATGAGATCTCGGATCACTGCCCTGTCAGAAAATTTATACCAGAAGCAGCCTCATTGAGAGATCTTTTCTTCTGGATTCTTTGTCTCAGCGAGGTATTACGAGATCTTGGGCAGAGCTTCCCACCTCACAAGTCTCCTTGTCTCAGAAACATTGGACTATAAGATCTTGCTCAAATAATAATCAAGCCAATTTTTTCATCCATAAGATACTTTCTCTTGGGTCACGGGGTTCTTCAAAAATTAGAAGAAAGGAACTTCAGAGAGAACAAACGAGATAAGTGGCAATGGAGGTAGCTGGGGGTAGCATAACCATCTTGATGGCAATCAATAAGATACACTTGTATAAAAAAAATCAACACGGCTACAGGTGGACAATATCAGGTGACAGAAGACAGGGTAGACGATGTCGGGACAGCAAGCAGTCAATGGTCGTTGCCATGGTAAAGAATGCAGATAGAAGAAGAGAAGCTAGATGAGGGTGTTCTCATAATCATTTATCTCACAGCATGAGTCAGGACAGCAGGGCGGCATCAGAGAGAATAGGCAACTCTCCATCTCTCCCAGAATGCGCTCGAGCCCAGTGGGGGATAATCAGGTCTAAAAAAATTTTAAGTGTTCCTCCCGTTCCTATTTATCCAAAACAAACCTTTGACCCAGAGTATTTCATTTTCACATGGAAACTACAGTTTTGCACCTAATTTTTCAGAACCCCTTAACCCATTCCATAGTTAGTCGAAGCCTCATACTCAACAATAAAACAAATTTTCAGAAATTAAAAATGTGTTTTCTATAATTCCATGTCATGCATAATCTTTCCGATTGATATACAGCTAAAATGACGTAATAGAGGAAATTTGAACCATAAATACTCAACACAAATGTAAAACATATCACATAATAATGGGTTCCTACAAGTACATAAGATGTATATACAATTTATAAACTAAAAACATTAGCTATTGAATGGCTATTATATAGTTATATATCCTTATATTTTTTATAGGTTAAATCCTTATTCTCTTACTAATCCAGAAATACTGGTTCCAATGATTATTTATGGAGTCATTGGCCCTCTCTTCCAATGCATATAAAGGCAAGCAAAGTTGTCTATTCTGATCTGAAGATATGGTTAATCATGATTTCTTTCTTTTCTCAAATAAAATGACCAATGATGCCCTATAATAGCATTATACTGATTCAACTATTTGAACATGTTTTCTGAGTATGCTCTCCACAAGGAAAATAAGTCTACCTTTTATTTTTCCACAGGTGATGATCTTTTGAAGACAACCACGAAACGCTGACAAAATGCGCCTCTCCTGCTCTGCATAGACCTCTGAAGTTTCCTGACCATAAGGGAAGCCCATAGGCGAAAGTCGACCATGGCCTGCTGCTCCAGATGGGGACTCTTGTGCCATTAGCATCGTGTCCTGCTCATCACACATAAGGGCAAGGGTCCCAGGGGACATAGGTCTTTTTTTCTGCACAGAACAATCTGCATTGGAATCCTCTCTTCCAGCCTTATCATCCTGGATCCCACCTGATTGGTCATCAAGTCTTGCTTCATGTGCATCTGGTTGTTCTCTCAAGCCATCAATATGAGATTTATCCAAGGAAAAAGCAGTCTCAATATCAACTCCATCTGCTTGTTTCTCCGCCATGCATTTTTTCACTGGGAAATTAATAACAGAAAAAGCTTCAAATCGGAGCACGATGAATTGGTTATTTATCATGTAAGAAACTGCTCAACTTAATCCAAATATACAGCTACTAAGAATCAGAGTTCGATTATTATTTTCCATAATAATAGAAATAATAACAATAATAATTATTATTATCATTAATAATGATAATAATATTAAGTGAGCTCGTACTTATTTACCCTTAGGTCCCAACCAGGTTTAACCGCTTCACCGTGTCTAGTAAGTGATAGCGAACAATGCGTGAAGGAAGAGAAATGGAGGGGAAAGTGGAATAAAAGGGATAAATTTTTCTGGAATCACCATAAGAGATTATCGCCGGAATCAACACCGGACGGTGGATCATGGCATCGGCACCATGGTTGTTCAGCATCATCACCGAACAAAGAGTCTCAATCAACAAAGAACTATGCATAGTTTTTTCTTCAAATCATTGTCTTCTATTTTCTTGATGTTAAAGCCTTTAGGTAAGTTTATTACAAAGAAAGTTCTACTTCAAGAAGGAAATATAAAACCAACTTAAAATTTGCCTAAAATAAAAAACGGGAATGAATTCTCTACAAAAACAGCTGTCATGCAAAACTCATAACTAAAATTAGAAAACTTCTAAAATTAACAATATTCCATGTGATGACTGCATCAATCAGATTTCTCCCTTTTGCCATAAGGTCCTATTTTGTTTAAGTACGCTAGCATGTCTTTGACAAATTTTAAAGACCTGACAAGAGTACCCTTTATTCTTCTTCTCACTTTCCCTCTTTTTACCTCCATCTATGCCACCACCACTGCCCGCAGGTCAGCCGTCGACCCAGCTCAACCCACAAAAGTCGAGTCTAAGATTATTATTATCATGCTTGCCTTAAATGAGGCCGAAGTAGGGCCATCCCATCCCGCCCATATGTTGTAATTTCAATGGGCAACCCACTCCAAGTGGGCTTAGAGATCTATTCCCACTCAAATGATACTTTTGGGTCCTAGGGTGTCATTAACAATCAACTACAAGTAGGATTGATCTCCATGAAAATAGGCTGCATGCGCTAAATGCACCCACCTTTCGCCCAACCAAGACAGTCCACTCCAACAGATATGAGTTTATTTCCACCCATGTAACCAAGTGTAAAATTATCAGAGAGATGGGCCCCTTGAATAAAAATTCAATACTAAAGATTTCCTATGATAACAGGGTACAATTTATAGTATATTGCAAAACCTCACATCAAAATTCCAAATTTCAAAATTTAAACAATTCAACTAATCCTTAATTTCAAATTTCCAATCCCACTCAAAATTTCAAAAATTTTCATATATCAAATTTTAGAATCCAGCACATGCGGCGCTCAATGACTGGTGGTAGCCAAATGGCGTACCAGCCCCCGATGGTGATGTTAGATGGAAGAAGTGCATTTCGGTCTTTTTGTTAGTGGTGCCTAATCATTGTCCCCATTGGATTAAGAAAAGGCTGTTGGGACCCATTGGGCATTAAGCAAAAATCATTTCCATATTGAACAATCCCCTAGTAGTAATGATAATATCAAAGACATCAGACCAAAACAACTGACTGATTAAATCTCTAAAAAGGATTTGTGCTATTTGCAATGATCCTGTGCCATGTTAAGGTAACTTTCAACTGCACTGCTTGCCACAAACCAAGTGAAAGAATTTCAGCCATTGCTCATCAAGAACTAGCACACCACTCTAGCAATTATTTTCTATAGCTCGCATAAAGTTCATCCATAATCTTCACTTGCAGCCTTCAATAATACATATGAAACGACATCTAATGCTTAATGTACTTTAAACCATTTCCTCAATTAAATTTACCTGCAACTGCCTTTGCAGCTTCTCCTGCTACTGCCACCAAAGCTTTACAGAGATTCTTCACATCTTGAGGCATCACTATATCAGCTAATAGAGACCTTCAACCAAAACAAATCAATGTGAAAATGCAAACTTCTATTAGATCATAAACATTTGAGCACATTGAACAGAAAACGCAGACAAAATCATTTATTCGCGTGAAAAATGTATATGATACCTGTATGTCACTTTTGAAGACCCAAACCCTCCAGAAGTGACATGGCCTCCAGAATCAGAGCGCAATGAAGAGGAAGAAGTAGCAGCCTTCAGATGTGTCGCATATATTAAAGCCGATAAATGTTTCATAATTTGCATAAAAAATTATACCAGCTAAGATCAAATATTCTGAAACAAGCAAACCGCAGTCCAATATATAAACTATATACCTACACATCATCCGCATAATTGACTGTGTGGATGGTGTCATTTTTTAGTCCAAGAAGGCGTCCCATGATCCCATCTTCATCAAGCAGAATCCAATGAAACCAAAAGAAAAAGAAAAATCAAATTCAGACTACAGAGACAGCCCTCCATAGTCTTGTGTATACAAGTGTTCTCCATACTATAGTCAAATCTATTTAAGAGTAGTGTATTATACTCCCTCCGTTCAATGAAACCTGTCTGCATTTGAAAAAACACGGATCCAACAATTCATGGCCGAATTTGCTCCCTCATAGCTGAATATGCTTGTTTCCATTTTCAGTTTAAACTGGAAAGTCCTACTAAATTAGGACTCTACTTCCTGATAGCTGCCAGAGACCAGCCATTGTCTCTGTAGCCACATATTGTTTCTGCCAGCAGTTTAAATTGTGGATATTTGAGTCTTAAATAGAGCTCAAAGTGGACCAACTAACATTGCTTAAATACAGCATATAGGCAGTCAATATCAGGACCGTTAATGAGGACTGTGCACCTGAGTGCCACCCAACGAATAGGTAGATCAATCTTCCAGTTATTACAATAATCGACTCTCTGCTTCTACATTAGTTAGTAGAACGCACACTTCCATTACTGCAGCCAGTGCTCCTTCATCCACCAATAATCCATCTTGCAGGAAACTCAGAGACAACCAGAAACAATTCCCTTCTACAGCAATCCCACCTCGCTAGAGTGGCCATAACACTCAATCTTAAGGGACCTTTACGGTTCAGGAGAAACTAGTAATTTTTTAATATTTAAAAATACTTGGGAGTTTGGTCCCAAGAAAATACTGTGTAGAAGATGGATTTCCCGTTCATTAACCAACAAGCATGGTCCCAACAATACAATTCCAAACACTTCCCTCCTTTCCACTCCTCATCTACCTCCAAACTTTCTGCTTTCTTCTTTACTTCGCCTCCTCTAGCAACATTACAAAACACCAGAGCCATGACTCAAATAACTTTCATCCTCCTTCTTTTCTCACTTCATGTAAATTTCATCCAACTCATTTAAATTACCAAGAGCATGGATTTTTCTATTACAACATCTTTCGAACCACTAAACTAACCAAGTGGCTGAAAACAATTTTTTCTTGGACAGCACAAATTACCCTGTCCACAATTAGACTAATTTATGCACAAAAGAAACAACCATATCTCAGTAGTAGCATGCTTCGAGGAAATATTTGATTAAAAAAAAAGAGTTCCTGCTAATCAGCAACTAAAGAAACTGAAAGATTCTAAATTAACATATATATATATATATATATATATATATATATATATATAAGAGAGAGAGAGAGAGAGAGATGAGTTTACATGAGATCGTTCTCATATAAGGAGCATGAGGCCAATCTTTATTACCGTTAGATTCCGATCGGAGGGTGGATATCAAATCAATGGGTAGGTGAGTGTGTCACATCAAGGAGTGGGTGAGATCATTATAGATATTTGTAGCCATCAGATCAAGATCCAACGGCTACGATTTAAAGTGGCCTCATATAAGCAATATGAGAGCGATCTCATATAAACTTTTCCCTATATATATATATATATATATATATATATATATATATATATATTCAAAAATAGCTGTCAAATATTGTATATACCTGTGGAATTTCTGCAAGCCTCTGTGGAATTGGATCTTTAGATGTGGTGCCAAAAAGAAGGTCATTGCTTTTTCTCCTTTTGTTAGGAGAGGGGGCATAACCGGAAGATCCAATGGCCCCACTTATAGCAGCATTACAAGCCTGATGGAGATAGATGGCGTTTCCATGGTCAGCATGGAAGAGGGCCCTTCGCTCCTCACTACCTTCAAAGTTCTTACAATCTATACATCTACAGTTTTCCGAGCATAAAATGTTAGCTTGAAAGCACTCACAATACTTCTTAAGGCATCCTGACTTTTTGCAATGACATCCTTTGTTGTGCTTCCCTACCATTGGAAGCTCCCGTGCCTCCTCCTATATAAACCACAAATCCCAAAATAAACAGAAAGAAGATACATTACATTACAGAAAACTTTGAGCAGTAAAACTCTGGAGGATACTTTTTAAGCGGATATACTGAAGTACATAATAACTGCAAATTACTTGCATGGCCTTTATTTCTATACAGCATTAAACGCTAACACATCAGAATATGAAATACATGATATCTGTGATAATTTGTTCTGAAAACTACAGGCAAAATTCACTTGTACTGAAAATGCAGAAAACTTCACGTTCATACAGTAAAGCAGAATGACCAAAATTCCGGGAAAAAGAAACTAGAGGTTTTACATGGCAGTATTACAAATAGCATATTATTCCTCACAAAGTGAAATAGAGGTAGTAGACGAAATGATAGAGAGACATACAATAGCACAAATTCAGAATCTAATCGAAAAGTTTAAACGAGACTAAACAAAAAGAAAGCAATTACCTATGAGAGGTTAAAAGGGTATTTACACAACTAATGCAAGACAGCATGTTCTGGTCATTTACTAAAACTGAAATTTTAATCTGAATAAATCAAAGAACAGCTTAATAGAGTAATTAATCATCATCATCATCATACACCTTATCCCAGCTATCTGGGGTCGGTGATTAATAGAGTAATTAGTATTCTTCATAAAAAGGTACTCGAACAATATGAAAAGGTAACTTCAAGCACATATACCTATTTCAATTTTCTGGAAGGCAGAAACTTTACGGCCATAGAGTAGATATTATCTAGCATGTTTGATTTTTTAAGTGAAAAAAGAAAGAATGCTTAACCTATAGTAAAGTATTCATCAGCTAAAATTTTCTTCCCTCTCATGTTTCCTTGGAGATTTCAGTATATGAATTTAATATTTCTACCTGTCAACAATCTGTCAAACATGCCAGTCACTAGTTTTGGCAATATTTAAAACAACAAAGAAGTTTGATCAGTGCAGTATGTAAAATTAGGTTGTTTCTTTATTTAGAATTCTAATGGCATATTACTTTGAACAATGCATAGGAGATGTACAAACACACACACACACGCGCGCGCGCGCAAGTACTTGAAAAACCAACATGCTGAATGCCTATACGCAAGTACTTGAAAAACCAACATGCTGAATGCCTATAGAGGACTAAGTCTTGAAACTACAAGACAGCGATCTATATAAAATATATAATTACAATTACAACTGTTGATCAAACTAATCAATTTAGGAATAAGCTTAGATACAAACCCGAATATCCCGTGATGCATGAGGACTGCTAGCTATCTTTGGCCTAAAAGCATTTGGGTTTCGCTCCAGGGTAGCTTCAACTGCATCATGCCTAGCTGTCTCATTCTCAACATTATTTTGACAATTTGTGCAGTTGCAACCATCACAATAAACACCAGAGGCAAAACACTCACAATACCTAGCCAGAAAAACAAATAGCACCTCAGAAAATAAATAATGATGCATCTGTACATAAGAACTAAAAGTGGTTAACATTAACACTACCCACTTTTTAGGATGTGGCAGGTATTTCAGGACGGAGGGAGTATAAAAGAACTTAAAGTAGAAGACCTAAAGTTTCAGGCGAAACAAAAATCATATCATTTAACAGAATATTTATGTAACTAGCGTCATTAACCACATAAAAGTCCAACAATTTAGGGTTCCATATAGATATTCGTGTTTCAATGGCATGTACCCCAGAAATGTATAATAGGGAACAAATGTACAATAATTAAACAATGATCATCTATTTAGCACAGCTGATATTTCCTGTATATCAGCATACTAAGCTCGAAGTCAGACAATATTGTGAAGGTCCCTGGATTATTGCGGTGATTGGTGAGGATACTATCAACTTACAGTTTCAAGCACCGTGAATGTTTGCAGTTGCATTGCTTCAGCTTCTTCGGAGTTCCATCGTTAGCTTCAAAAGGAGGCCGCAATCGTGGTGGAACGAGCGGAGTTTCCAGCTTTCTGAAAGGGGGTAAAAACAACAATCAGACGGTAAAAATGAGGTAACAAAAACAGCATCAATTTTCTAAAATAACACATCTTTGTGCAAAGTAATCCCTGAACTCTTGTACCAGCATACTTTATATTTACGTTGACAAGTTCGTTCAAAGTAATTTCCAGCCTCAGGAACATTCAAACGAATCAAATACACCAGCTTTTAAATTGTGTTATCATGCTAGTCGCCAGATGATGTATAGCTTGCATCACCAAGATTTACGCATTTTACCCAAATCATCAATTGAAAATATAATCTCCAAAATCAGAAGCTATAAATACATAAAATACACCAACATCTAAAATTTGTCAACGCGGCAGACGATAAGAATAGAACTGAAAAATCAACGAAAAAGCAGATGAAAATAATGGAGCAAAGGCCTTAAACTTGCAATTGAATCAACCGCAGCATGACAAACAGCAAATATATATTCAAAACCAATTCCAAAAACTCCAACAAAAAGGGCATTAATAAAAGAACAACTGAAACAAGACCCACGACACTCACATGGACACCGGTAATGCAGGACGCAGAAGAGGCGGCTGAAGCGACGACTGAAACGGGGGCTGAAGCCGCGGCTGCGAGACAACAACGGCAGCCGCCGCCTGAGGAGGGACGGGAGCAAACGCTGTAAAGTCAAGCTGGCGAGCGAGCTTCTTCGTCATCACCTCCGATGCCGCCGGAGCCAGAGCCGCCGACGGAAGCCCCGGTTCCATCAACCACAAAACCTGGACGAGCCGCCAAACTCGAAGCAGCAGAAACCGACTTTCCCTCAACAAAAGCAGCAACGAAAAAACCCAAAAATTTCGCGCAAGATCAGGTCCTCTTCAATATCAACGCTCCCACCACCACCGCCACTTCATCAAATTCAAAAATCCTTTAAAAAAAAAAGTAAAAGCCGGATACTGCAAATTCCCCGCGAAAAGACTCCGCTGGAGACAGGGCCTGATCGGCGGGCGACGCGGCGAGGGCCGGGAAAAGGGGAGGAAATTTCGGGGGGATTTGGGAGGAAAGGAGATTGGAAAAAGGTGGGGGGGAGAGGGAGGAGGAAGGAGGACTTGCAGAAGAATTGCAAATTGTCCCTCTCTGTGTTATTTGAAAATTGAAAAGGTTTATTGGACGGTGGGATGGTGCGGGATGTGTGATCAGACGGATGGGGTGGGGTTTGGGGATCCAGGGCTGAAATTCATAAGGGAGAGAATGCAGGATTCTGGCCGTCGGATTAGGGTACGAGGTTTTGGAATATTTCGATTTTTTTTTGGTTGCCCGCTATAATTTGAGAGCCGCCGCCACCATGTTGGCCACTGCTGGAAAAAGGGTAACACGTGTTGTACGCTCGGCCTGGGCCCGGGGCAGCGTTATGGGGGAAAGCCCACTGGGCCTTAATTTTTATACAAGAGCCGACTGGGCCTTTCCGCACTGCAGGGGCAGAAGGAGTTGGGGAGCACTCAGAGCTCCCTTAAACCGGCTGCTGAGGCAGTCAAGCCTCAAGCTCAAACTGGCATTCTCGGCTCCGTGGCTCCGTGCTGCCCCGCTCTGCTACTGCCTTCTCCCGGCTCAACATTGAGCGGAAAGGTGCATAGACTTATCACTTATGTATTCGGTGGTGGTTGAAAAAAATTAAAGCTAAGCCTGAGCATGAATTGGCTTGGTGTGAGTTGAGCTCGAGCTCGGCCTTGGTTCTAGCTTTGCATAGAGAAATGGCTGAGAGTGCCTGCCCCATTGCCTTAAAGCTTTGCAAGCCGAGCCCAAGCTTATGTAGCTAAAACTGACAACCTCCCGAGTCGTAAATGTCTCCGGTGGCGCATGCTCCGAGTCCCTCTTAAAACCTAACTAGAGCTATGATGGAAGCAAACTGAAGTAGGATGGATTTGGTGAGAGTAACACAAATTACACAACTATATGAGAAGATGGCACATCAGAAAAAATAGAAAGAGAGAAGATGGAATTCATATGACGTATGGAAGTTCGACCTTAAAATATCCTCTATTTAGTGTCTCATTTTGTTTCTCCAAATGAACTGCGATTAGTTCATTTTGACAAACCAAACGCAGGGGGTAATGAGATTATTGAGATTGACCAGTAGTTTCCCATTCAGTTGTGTTTATTAAGGCCTGTTGTGGTTGCCAAAATAACTTTCCTTCGCAGTTCCATAACTAGCATCCTTGATCAACAAATATAGTGGGAGCACCAAGGCACTATCAGTTTAAATCACCATTTTTGCCTTTTATTTTCCTTGGATAATGCCATGGGAAAAAAGAGATGCAAGCACATGCGAATGTGGTTACAATGGAAAAGGAGCTCTAGATACAACCATCCTGTAACAAATTGACTTGATCCATCATGAAACAATCGAAAATGATGTCAAAATGTACTAAAACTTGCAGTAAAACAATTTCAACATCTCCAAACACAATAACAGTTTTATGAAGTTCAGAAAACTTTAGTAGGTGCTTAAAAAACAATCCACTCTGAAATACAAACATCGCATCATCCAGGAGTTCAATAATTGTTGTTCATCCTTCCCCTCCCACCTCCACGTCGACCATTTCGTCCTCTGCCCATGAAAGAATCCCTACGGTAGTCCTTAAATCCTCCACTCCTTACTGGAGATCGACTCCGTTCCCTTGCATCCCGTGCCCATTCATCGCGATGAGTGAGTTGTGGCGGAGAAGGGGAAGCCAGGCCCATTTCACTTCTATCACTGTACTCTCTCCTGTTCCGTAAAAACTCACCTCTTCCACCATTCCTTTGCACCCGGTTCGGATGCAATGGCCTCTCAAACCTTCCCCCATTCCTGAAGTCTTCTTCACGATAGTCTGGCCTTTCCATCTGAAAACGGTGATCTGGAAACCTTCTCCCATCTCTCGGTGACATTGACCTAGCTACAAGCTCTCTTGGACCACCTCTTCCCCAGACACGAGGTGGAAGGGAACCATATCCATTCATATCCCTTCGAGGTCCACGCTCCACAGGTGGCCCAGAGATGCGGGGAGGAGGTCTAAGTGGTGGAGCGAGCCCTGGGTAGCCCCTCCTAGGACTGATAACTGGCCTGCCAATGTCAGACTCATACCGAAGTTTTTTGCAGTTGTTACAATATGATCGACGAGCAAAGTTCAGGTTCCCACACCTACACAATATGCTTAAATATAACAAGGAGCTCTTTTACATCATTTACTCTACAAAGCTAAAATGCTCAATAAGCACATAACTGACCACCTATTTGGGAAAGATTGCCAGTGCAACTTATTGGTGTTGATGATGCTACTAAACGTCAAGAACAATTAGCAAGCTTCATTGTAGAAGAAATGCTTAAAAAATGAAAAGCAAATATATACCTCGGGTCAGAGCAGATCCAGTCTCCTTCTCTTGGTGAAACATTGGGGTTGTTCCTAGGAGGCCCTTCACCTCTAAAAGGTTCAGGTTCAAAACTCAACCTGTCAAAGTCTCCCCTGTATGACAGACCACCCCTGCCTCGACCATAAGGTGGTGATAAATCTCGAATCCTCTCTGGACCTCTCCCACGTCCAAAACCACGACCACGGTGAGGGGGACTTGGATGGTCATAATCACTACCATAATGATGATCGGCTCTCCTTGGATGCAATGGCGATTCAGAACCTGCCCGTACTTCATATCCTGGAATTGCAGGAGCCACTTAAGGATAAGAAAGCAAGTTATCAGAAAAGGAGCAACACAAGAGTGGCCAAGAAGGTGATTTCTCTTGACCTCACAAAGCATATTAATGGCCAATAAGCCCACATAGAGCTAGCTACCTGCACCAAAGCCCATTTCAAAAGGACATTCCACAGTGGAGACTATAGCACCAGAGGAGCAACTGACTTTACAAGCAAGTAATCATTCAAGTCATTTAGCTGGGGTAGACAAAATCAACCCACTCACAAACAGGACAATAAAAATGCATAACGACCCAGTCATCTGTAGAAGTAATATGCTAACTCCAAAGTAATGCACAACCCAGCATAATGATTGAAGGGGGCATTCAGCCGATGCAGTTCTGGAATGCAGCAAAACTTTTGGACACCTTTTATTATAAATAAAAAACCCCAGTATATCCCACTAACTTTGAACTAAATCCTTTTCCATGCCTGCCACTTCAATGGAAGCGACCGTTGTCAAACACAATGTGTCAGACTACCACAATAGAGACCAACTCACAGCCGCAATAATGTGCCAATCATCCTGGTCCCAAAATACCCATCAGTTAAAAAAGGTATGACAGCAGAAGAACCACGCAAAAGAGATGGAAGAGAAAGATTGAGAACTTGAAGAATACACAGAAAATATTTCAGATAATTACTCTCATTTTTCCTTGTATTCTCATGGCATCCGCCTTGTTGTTTGGGGATGCATCTCCAAAAAAACAGCACATGATCCCTCTGTAAAAAAGAAGACATTCCGTCCATGCACTCAAGCATCAAAATTATCAATCAGCCTTTCATCTGCCAAAAGGTATGCCAAAACTGCTCATCTCCATGGAGCACTCCTATCCCGCAGCCAACTAGTAACACTTCAAAAATGATTTTTCTATCCCTCAACGATATTTTATCTCTCCAATTCTTTCCTGTGGTCTTTCGAAAAGGGGATCTATTGCCATCCAATAAAAAACATAAAGCATACCTTCAACCCTTAACCCTTAAAACTTCACCAACAGCAATTTCATGCATATTCATCATGAGTTCCATCTACAACTTCCAGGAGGATGCAATCACAGCAAAATAGCACACCACCAGAAGGTGCAGTGTCGCAAGGTCTCAACGTTTTGCTCTCCAACAAGTAATATCAGAAAACCAAACAGCTCTTCTTGAGATCATATTCAGCCAGCTAAAGCTTCTACCAGCATAGACATAGCATTGCATGTATGCTAAAAAGAACTAATATCCAGAATGACAAACCTCAAAAAGTTCATAGGAACCCACTTCTCAAAAGCACTTTCACTACAGACTTCATATTGCATGAACCTCCATGTGACACTCATCTAAACAAATATTATGTAGCATTGGCACACTGCAATTGGAGAAAAACTGAATGCATGTGTGGCTATCTGATAAATGAGCCCCATTCTCTCTTAAATTTAATCGTATGCTGTTCTAAATTCATTGCCAAGAAAAAGCCGCAGAAATTGATGGTGGACTATTGATACAACCACAATTAGTAACTCCCACCATTGTAAAACAAAACCAGAAAATTTTTTAAACCTCAATCAGCTTGAACACTTAATCTATGTTTTAAAGAAGCCTACATGTGGGCATCATGTTTACAATCTCTCTTTCCATCATCCCTTGCTTTTCATAACCATTCCGAATTATAGTGAATGTGCCACACAGGTTCTCACACAGCCAAGTATCTCCACACCAAGCAACTTCCAAAGCTGTAACAACCAACATTTCATTTCACAATTTAACTCTTAACATTACAAAATTATAAATCGTAGGAAAAGTCGACCAGCATCTACTGATCATCCAGTGAACTGCAGAACAAAAGAAGATGATAGTTTTTGGACGGGGAAAGTTACATTATATGACATGAGCTTGATTCTACGACTTTGCTACAAAAGCGAAGCACTAACTCTTAACATTAAAAAATTATAAATAGTAGGAAAAGTTAACCAGCATCTACTGATCATCCAGTGAACTGCAGAACAAAAGAAGATGATAGTTTTTGGACGGGGAAAAGTTACATTAAATGACATGAGCTTGATTCTACGACTGCTACAAAAGCAAAGCACCAACAACTGACAAAGGTACACTCATATGAAAACAGGATCAAAGAGTTGCTGCAGATTTTAAAAAATAACAATGGATGACGCTAGAATGGCAATGGCATAATCAAGTCAAAACACTGGAAAAACTTCCGTGTTGTAGGCCTGGTGTCCTAGCAAGGTTATGCATTGGCGTGGTATTAGACTAGCCAGAGGGAACACTCCATGGTTTAGGTCGTTTTGACTGCCAGGCGAAAGCCTGGAGACACAAACGCCGCCAAAACTATATACTCCATCCAATGAATCCTGTCTGCATTTTAAAATGAGTTAAATTTATTGGACTCCAAGGCACGTAAAAAAACAGAGCCCCCCTCCCTTCCCTTTTTCTGTGTTTTTGGCCATGAGGGAGGAAAGTCAGCCACGTAATGATGGACCCGTGTTTATTGGACTCCAAGGTCCGTACAAGAAAGCATAGTCCCCACTCCCTCTTCCATGTTTTTGGTCGTAAGGGAGCAAAGTCAGACATTTTTTCAAATGCAGCCAGGCTTCATTGGACGGAAGGAGAATGTTTTAAGACTATCTAATCCTTCCATTTTTATATACAGAGAATAATAAAGGCAATAATTTTGCCAATACTTTGGTGTCGTTGTCCTGCCAAAGTAAAAAAGTTTCTATTAAAGAGCTATTTGGATACGGAATTGACAGTAAATTCATGAACGATTCAGTGCAAATCTATCCATTCCGCTGTTTTCGTGTTTGGATGCGCAGATTGAATGCAATGAAAAATTTCATCCGAAGCAAGATTAAAGCCCTATTCCACCTGAATCCCGAATCTTCTCATGAGGAGATACAGCTAATTTTTTTATTCAAATTGGATAAATTTTTGCTATCCAAACATAAGACTTCTTTTGGCAATTCCGCCGGAATTTATTCCATTGAAATCTAATTTCGATTCCATTTATTTCCGTATCCAAACAGCCTCTAAAACATATTAGGCCATAGAGTAATTCATGTGATTGGAAAGATCCAAACAATACAAGTAAAACAACAGAATCAATGCATATGTGATTCAGAAATTTCGAGAAAAATACTCTAGAAATAAAGATCTACGCACTGCTACAATGAAATACAGGCAACTAAGTGATACATTAAACAAACTAATAATAACATCGAGGAAGGACTAGAGTGCACAGCAAACCTTGTTGACTGCGACGATTGTCGTAAAACCGATCCGAGCGGGCGTAGAAAGAGTCTTCATGACGGCGACGCTTTTCGCCTCCTAGTCGGACTTCTCCCTGCTCGTAGTCGCTACCTCCTCCTCCGCCTCCGGTACCGCCGCCGCTGTTGGACGGACGAACCACCATACTGCTCACCTGGTGGTGCCTCTGCGGCTCGTCGTCCCGGTCCCTTTCCCGTGATCCCATCTTCCGCCGCCGCCGCCGGGTCTGTCGCTGAAAGCGGAGATTTGCCGACACAGGCGGGCTAGGGCACGAGAAGGTCAGGGACTCGGGTCAAGGTCAATGCTTTGTTGCCCACAAATCACAAACGGGCTGGCCTTCGATAAGTGGCGGTTAATCGGGTACCTGAACCCGATTACATTACATCATGTACCATTCATTTGTGGGCCATGTGGGTCCCAGTTAACTCAACATATATTTTCTTTTCCTTTTCTTTACTACTGGGTATATATCGAGTGCGTCTAGCGTGACCGAGTTTTAGGACCAGAGACCCATGCCACGTTGGCATGCCGCGATGTACAACTGCAGGGCCCCATGCCAACGTTGCATGGGGTCATTTAATCTGGTCCTCAAACTCTGTCACTAAAATGTTTCCCTATGAAGATATAATCTCTTGTAATGACCAAGAGAGTGTGGGTTCGAACTCGGGGCCTCCACTTTGTGAAGTGTGTCCTGGCCATCGCGGCAGTGCCTTGTTGGATAATCCCTTTCCGTATTTTTATTAGTATAACTCTCTTATCTAGTGCTAGGTTTTAAAATGATTACATTGTTTCAAAGCAAGGCATTCATATCCCATAGAGTAATAAGTAAACTGAATGGAAAAACAATAATTGATGTGGAGAAAAAGATTAAAACATCCCATTGTTGATTAGTATTGTTAATAGGAGAGAAGCGTTTTTTGCTTAGGTGATCTCTACTGTCTGATTTTTTAAAACAAAACATTGATTAATTACATGTACGGAAAATAGAGCATGTCATTGCAGTTTTTGTAGACTTTTCAAACGAATCATAATCTTATATTGATCAATTGGCAAAAGGATTAAATATACAACGGCAATAGTGGATTTTAATTAATATATTGTAACATCTAGAAAATTAGTAAGTATCTTAAAACCGAAATTTGACCCTCTTAACATTTGATTTGATCGTGTTGTGCCTTGTGCAAATTAAAGTTGGTGAGAAGAGCTTTCCAACACCACCTATTATGTGCGATTTGGAGTTCGGGGTAAAAAGATATGAGAAATTGAATTTGATTAAACGTGACAGCGATCGATCGCCATAAGAGCCGATCGATCGGCAAGCTGAGCCGATCGACGCCTTACTAAACCGATCGATCGTAGTTACTGGAATTTGTGAATTTTGTGTTTCGTGTAAAGCGATCGATCAGCTGTAATAGCGATCGATCGGCAGTAGCGTATAGTGTTAAAACAGTGCATACGACGATCGATTGCCGTATTGCTGATCGATCGCCGGTTGCGGTTTTGCGTTTTCAAGCTTATCTTTGGGTGGATTTGTTTGGGAAAGATACCAAATCCCATTGGGACTTGATTTGCACGTCTCCTATAAGATTTTTAAGCCTTCCCATTGGTTGGAAGTGTCCATGATTTGGAAGATTGGTTTGAGAATAGATTCTCTCCCAACTCTATATAAACCCTAGAGAATTGGCTTGTTCTAACCCTAGAACGTCCAGAGAGCTTTCCCTTCTCCTTCCCACGTTCACCCATCTCCTTGGAGGCTTGTTCTTGTGGGAGTTTGCGAGAGCTTGGAGCGGGAGCTTTGGAAGAAGCGGAAGAGACGAGAGGCGCGTAGAAAGGCGAGATCTTTGGAGGATTAATGAAGCAGCAGAATTCGCCACAAAAGAATAATGCTCACAGAAACAATTTCACAAACACTTATCACACAGTATATGAGCACAAACTGCTCTGTTTTCAACTGGAACTACTGAAATCTGAAGATTACAAATGAAAATACAAAGAAGTAAGAGTGAGAATTCACTCACCAATGAGGAGAATCCACTCCGGAGCCTAGACAATTTCGAAATTCAAAATCAAATCTAAGCTATCCAATTCTATGGCTCGCAGGCCTTTTTATAGCACAGTATATTTACAAGTTTACTAAAATGACCCCAATTTTTAACACTAACAGACTTAACTGCCATGTCTTACTTAGACATTTCCATTTTCGCTTCACTTAAATGCCCCTGACTACTACATTAACTAATTATAACCACCCTGTCTTTTTTTGTAAACTCACTCTTCTTTCCATTCTTTCACGATGCTCTGTTTTTATGCTTCTGTTTTCTGTCAACTCTTTTCAAATTCTGTAAACTCCAGCAAATCGGCGCCATCATTTTCTCCTCCCCTAAATCATAAGCTTGTCCTCAAGCTACAGGCGCCATCATTTTTTTTTTTTCGAGAGAAAGAACAGAAACAGATAATAGAGGAGATTGGTGAAAATGAGACAGGTCAGAGACATTGAATGTCTTAGATATGCCATAGTGATTAGGAAGATCCACAATATAGGCATTATCATTAATTTTCTGCAAGATTGTATAAGGACCAATCTTCTTACGAGCGAGCTTGGAGTAGTGACCAACTGGCATTCTTTCCTTCCGAAGATAGACCATGACCTGATCCCCCACCTGAAAAAGTTGTTTCCTCCGATGTTTGTTAGCAGCAGTACTATAGTCTTCAGTAGCCTTTAGTAAATTTTGTTTGACAGTAGCATGAATGGAAGCAATAGAATCAATAGTGCCTGTTACAGTCTTGGGGACTTTAAGAGATTGAAACTGTGGCAGCATGTCGAAAGGATTTCGAGGATTAAAACCATATAATATCTGAAAAGGTGAATATCCAGTAGACTTATTAACAGAACAGTTGTAGGCAAATTCAGCTTGTGGAACAAGTACATCCCATTGCTTAGGTTTTTCCCCAGAAAGGCATCTAAGTAGATTGCCTAAGACTCTGTTGACCACCTCTGTTTGGCCATCAGTTTGTGGATGGCATGTAGAGCTGAATTGCAAAACAGTACCTAATCTCTTCCATAACATTCTCCAGAAATGACTGAGAAACTTACTGTCTCTGTCAGAAGTAATGAATTGAGGCAAACCATGTAATCTAACCACTTCTTTAAAGAATAGTAATGCAATAGCTGTTGCATCATTTGTCTTTTTACAAGGCAGAAAATGTGCCATTTTGGAAAACCGATCTACCACCACAAAAATGGAGTCAAACCCTTTGACAGTTCGAGGTAATCCCAATAAGAAATCCATGGTAATATCAGTCCAGGGAAAGTCAGGAATAGGAAGAGGAGTATACAATCCTGTATTCTGAATGGATCCTTTATTTTGCTGACAAATGAAACATTGCTGCACATATGTTCTAACATCCCTTTTTAATTTCTTCCAATAAAACTGATAAAGCAGCAATGTTGTTGTTTTATCTCTTCCAAAATGTCCACCCAACTCTCCTGCATGAGTTTCTTTAATGATCTTGAGCCTTAATGAACATTCTGGAATACACAATCTATTGCCTTTGAACAGATATCCATCATGTATAATAAACTCAGAATTGATTTTCTGATCAGAACATTCTTGCCAAATCTGTTCAAATTCAGCATCAGTAGGATACAAATTTCTAATTTCTTCAAATCCAAATACTTGTAGCTTCATTGTAGTCAGTAGAGAATATCGTCTACTAAGAGCATCAGCTACTGTATTAGATTGTCCAGATTTGTGTTTGATAACAAATATGAATTCCTGCAATTCTGCAATCCAACTGGCATACATTCTGTCAGATTTACTAATGGATTGAATGAATTTAAGTGGCTGATGATCAGTATGTAAAATGAATTCTCTCTGAACCAGATAGTGTCTCCATTGCCTTAGGGCTTGAATTAAAGCAAAGAACTCCAGTTTGTAAGCAGGCCATTTTTGTCTTGCTTCACTTAGCTTAGAACTGTAAAATGCTACTGGTCTTCCTTCTTGTGACAGCACAGCTCCTATTCCCACTCCAGAGGCATCACATTCCACTTCGAATATTTTATCAAAACATGGAAGAGCTAACACTGGAGCTGAAGACAACTTGCATTTTAATTGATCGAAACTGTTTTGAGCTCCTTCTGTCCAATCAAACTTGTCTTTCTTCAAACATTCAGTGAGGGGAGCAGCAATAGTACTGAAACCTCGAATAAATCTTCTATAAAAGGTGGCCAATGCATGGAAACTTCTCAGTTCTTTCACAGATTTTGGAACTGGCCAAGCCATAATAGTGTCTACTTTGGATTGATCAACATTGATGCCATGTACTCCCACCACAAATCCCAAAAACTTCAACTCAGATTGTAGAAAACTGCACTTGTTAATATTAAGAAATAGGAAATTGTCTTGCAATACTTTGAAAATATCAAATAGATGAGAGATATGTTCTTCCTCATTTCTACTATAAACCAATATGTCATCAAAGTAAACAACAACACATTTATGGAAGAAAGGTTTTAGAACCTGATTCATTAGTCTCATGAAAGTGCTGGGAGCATTTGTAAGTCCAAAAGGCATCACAAGCCATTCATAAAGTCCTTCTCTTGTTTTAAAAGCAGTTTTCCATTCATCTCCTTCCCTTATACGAATTTGGTGATATCCACTTCTCAGATCTAGCTTAGAAAAAATATTTGATCCTTCCAACATGTCCAACATATCCTCCAGTCGAGGTATAGGAAATCTATACTTAACAGTGATTTTGTTTATAGCTCTGCAATCTATACACATCCTCCAAGTTCCATCTTTTTTTGGAACTAATAATGCTGGAACTCCACAAGGACTGATACTCTCTCTAATTAATCCTTTAGCTAACAATTCCTCCACTTGCCCTTGCAAAATCTTGTTTTCCTGAGGACTCATTCTGTAATGAGGCAGATTAGGTAGACTTGCTCCAGGAATTAGATCTATCTGATGTTGTATATTTCGCATAGGTGGCAGACAGTTAGGCAATTCCTCGGGCATGATGGATTCAAACTTTTTGAATAGAGCTCGCAACTGAATAGGCACATCAGATTTCATAGTAGTTTCTTTAACTACCAAGGCATAGAGTTCTTCTCCATTCTTCAACTCCTGGTGCAAATCAGTCACTAACAATACTTGTCCACTATTAACAGAACAGCTTGATTGAAGTGGAGACAGTTTCTTGGGCATTAATACCAGCTTTTTCCCATTATGTACAAAAGAATAGGTGTTAGATGTTCCTTCATGAACAGCATTAACATCAAATTGCCATGGTCTGCCCAATAGAATCTGACAAGCATTCATATCTACCACATCACAAACTAATTCAGTTTGATAATCTTTTCCAATAGAAAAAGGTACTTTGCTTCTCTCTGATACTTTAACAGCACCCACTTGTTTAATCCAACCCAATGTATAAGGGTTAGGATGAGGTTCTGTTTTCAGGTTCAATTTCTTCACTAAGTGTTGAGAAACCAGATTTTCACAACTTCCACTGTCAATGATGACATTACAAACATATTTCTGAACAGTGCCTTTTGTAATAAAAATTCGATTCCTCTGAGATTGATCCTCCTGCTTTGGTATTAGTAACAATTTTTGTATCAACAAAGAATTGATTATAGTATCATAGTCTTCCCCCTCATCTGCTTCCACCATAGTAACAGGTAAGTCTGTCTCTTCACAGGAATTATTGTCAGCATAATCCTGAGTTTCTTGCTGACTAACAACTATATTTGCAGCTTTTGTCCTTTGCCGGCACTCACTAGAAATGTGTCCAGGTTGTAAACATTTGTAGCAGGTCTGTGGTCTTGGTTTTGCATACTGATTCTCCTGTTTTCCATCAGTTTTTTTAATTTCTGCAGCAGGCTTTGACACCACTCGAGGCTCATTATTGTCCATTACAGGAGTCCTGACTTTTGAATAGGAACTTGTCCCTTGTCTGTTAGAACTCTGAACAAAAAATTTCTGGGTATCAAACTGTTGTTGAGCCTTCAAAGCTAATTGAATAGCTGCAGACAAGGTAAACACATGCTGTAAACCAATCTTCTCCTGAATTTTCCATTGGAGTCCATTATTAAATCTCCCAATCAATTGTTGTTCAGACTCTCTAACATGATTTCGAACAATTAGCTTTTGGAATTCCTGCACATACTCCTGTACAGTTCGGTTTCCTTGTTTGCAGTTTTGGAATTTCTGGAACAGCAATTGTTCAAAATCTAAAGGGAGATATTGTGCTCTCAGCATCTGTTTCATTTTGGACCAACTCTGAACTGATCTCTTTCCCATCTGTCTTCTCATCAGCTGTACTTGTTCCCACCAGGCAGATGCTCCACCTTTCAATTTGTAGGCAACAACTTTCACTTGTTTTTCCACAGGAACTTCCATCCCTTCAAAATACCTTTCAACCAACACCAGCCAATCCAGAAAATCTTCGAGATGCATCATACCATCAAAATCAGGTAAATCCAGCTTAGGTCGAAACTGATGATTAAAACTCTGTGTCATACTACCATCTCCTTCACCTCTATTCACATGAGAAGGCTGAGTGGCTGCTTTGTCAGCTCTATTCCTTCTAGAATACTGAAATCTCAGCTGTGGTTCAGGATTTCCTTCATCTTCTTCTGATTCTTCACTATTGGAATGAACTGTCTGTACACCTCTTTGAGAAGATCCGGATGGATTACCTTGATTAACAGCCGCATTTCTCAGATCTGTGATCGAAATTTGCGGAGGTACCATTCCAACAGACATTTGTTCTAATTTCTGTAGAACTTGTTGCATCGTAACCAATATCTGATGTTGAACATCTAAATCACCACCAGGACCTCTAGCAGCCATGATCAATTGCGAGATTCCTCGCTCTGATACCAAAATGAAGCAGCAGAATTCGCCACAAAAGAATAATGCTCACAGAAACAATTTCACAAACACTTATCACACAGTATATGAGCACAAACTGCTCTGTTTTCAACTGGAACTACTGAAATCTGAAGATTACAAATGAAAATACAAAGAAGTAAGAGTGAGAATTCACTCACCAATGAGGAGAATCCACTCCGGAGCCTAGACAATTTCGAAATTCAAAATCAAATCTAAGCTATCCAATTCTATGGCTCGCAGGCCTTTTTATAGCACAGTATATTTACAAGTTTACTAAAATGACCCCAATTTTTAACACTAACAGACTTAACTGCCATGTCTTACTTAGACATTTCCATTTTCGCTTCACTTAAATGCCCCTGACTACTACATTAACTAATTATAACCACCCTGTCTTTTTTTGTAAACTCACTCTTCTTTCCATTCTTTCACGATGCTCTGTTTTTATGCTTCTGTTTTCTGTCAACTCTTTTCAAATTCTGTAAACTCCAGCAAATCGGCGCCATCAATTAAGTAGGATGGTTTTTTCCCTCTTCTCTCTTTTGATTATATCTGTTTTTGATGAGTGTTTTGATTCAACACCATAGTCATTGTTTGGATTCTTGCGAGATGATTGAGTTATGTCCCTATTTCTATGCGTAGTATATCATAAAATCATGTGTGCATTCATGTTTCACTTCTAGATGGGAATTCGCATATAAAGTTGATTGCTTTATTAATTTTCCAGAGGATTAAAGGTTCTGTTATTGTTTAGTTAATGATGTTCCACGTTGAGTTTGTGTCTATAAGTGTGTCTTACTTTAATGGTCTTGTTTGGGGTGTATTAATGTTACAAACTATGATATCTATATAAGAACACAAGAAAGGAGTGAACTTTAGTAATTCCAGATAATTCTAAGTTCTGTAATTGACCTAGGAGGGGAGTATATGTTCTGTTATTAATATATTATCATTTATAATGTGTTATTAAGTAAGATAATCAAGTCTAGTTAAGAGTCCTAATCTCGGCCATAACTGTTTCTGTGCTGACAGTTAGTGGTAAATAATTCATAACTAATTCAAATTAAATCGGAAAAATATAAAATCAGTGGGGTTAGAAACTAGACTCACGAGGGCATTACAGTAAAAATTTCAGAGGTTAAGTCTTATTGTACAAAGCACAGTACCCGTAGAAAGAGGACTGTTGTGCAGGAGACAGTGAGCAGAATATGAGAGAAAATACCAAGTATACAAATATCATCATGTAATATGATATAATGACAATTAATATGTTAATAACAGTAATTGGACTATATACTTAAGCAATATCACAGTAAGAATTGGGTTAGATATAATTCAATCATGAAGGATAATTCCTTGATTCCTTATCTTTGATATTGATATTATAACACTCTAATGCGAATGGAGAATTCCTATCTAGGGCTGAGCATGAAAGGTACGTATTGATTATATGTTACTCCTTGTGTGAAATGTCTTGTTATTCTTTGCTACTCCAATGAGTGAGTTATGTGTTGACCAAAGACTTTGATGCTTCTATCCATACTCCTTGAGAGAGAGTCTATTCTGGTAAGAGATACCCTATGTTCTTAGAGTGTTGAGACCTCTATTCCTTTGAGATATATTGTTCATATTGATTACATGATTGTTTCTTCCACTGGAGACCTTGCGAGACTCTCCCTATGGTGGTTTCATAGTATGCTCAATTATGCCATTGCTAGATCTTGCGAGGTCACTTATAATTATGAAATTACGATTCCATACTGCCCGAAAGGAGGCACTATACGTACGTTAGATTGTGGACATTACGGAAGGTCCTCAGTCTCCGCCCATCGTGTCCGTAAGCACTGGTGGGGCCAGCATCCTAGACGCATGGCAGGGTTCCAAAGAGAGAACCCCTAGGGTGGTTCTGGTATGTTTAGTCACTTGCGAGCGACCAGGTTCAGCGAGCAGAAATTGTAACTCCTTTCACTTTCGGTGTCTGGAGCCTTTGATATGATTATTATTCTCTCCTTACTCACATGTGTAGTAGGAGTCTTATTGATGTTTTCCTTACTTGCGAGTTGGAATTGTTATTGACTAACCTTGCAGGTGTATAGACCTCGGTTCAGTTTAGATGTTGTGAGATGTTCACCATCCCTTGTTATCCTTATTCTCTTCATACTGCTTGTTTTCATTCAGTGGGTTTTTACATCCTACTGAGTGTTTCTATGAAATACTCATGCATCCTCTGATGCAGACGCAGATGAAAATTGAGATCAGGAAGTGCAGTAGTGGAATGGCGGGTTGCAGGCGCCGAGAAGAGTTTAAAAACGTTTTAGTTATTTGGTTTGTTTTTATTGATGCTTATGACATTTTTGGCAATTGTGTGCTATAGACTTATAGGTTTATTTTATTGACTTTCTTAAATGGATTATTATTATTATTTAGTAAATTTCATTTCATAGTATTCATTGATGTCTATTATTGTATTACACTGATTGCGGGCATAATCGGTTACACGCCCTTTTGAGATGATTGTAATCGATTTGGAAATCGACTGTTCGGTCTCGCGCCTGGGATCTCTACCTCGAAATGTATGTCATTGATTGGCTTCCGCACTCCGATCGAGGTATGTGATTTCGGGGCGTGACATATATATTCCACATGATTGAATACCTAATGTCCATTGAGAACTTCATTGATCAACTAACAAAATAATTGGTATGGCAAATGCAAAATTCATTAAGGAAAATGAAGTTAAGTGCCACATTTCGAATCACTGTCAATGATAAACTAAAATATTTCATAACCACGAAGAATTTTCAACAAGACATATAAGTTGATGAGTGGTTGGTCAGTGCTCCAAAATGTTTCTTGTTCTTAGAATGAAAATGTTCAATTATCACACGGATCATGCCAATTTCGGATGGGGATAACAAAGGTCTTATGAGGTCAGTGCCATTGTGGCATGGTATTACTGTATTAGATTGTAAAATACACTTTGGGACTATCACCTTTACGATTGTTGATGAGAGAGGTACGTATTGGTTCTCTGCATGCTTCACCTACGGATACAAGAGAACATCTCATGTTTTCAACACAGTTGTAACAAATGCAACAATATACCTCGAGCTCGTGATAGAAGTTTCATTAACCAAACGGGTGTTAGTGGGATGGCCATGATGATGCCTTCATGCGGAGCTCCAAGTTAAAATCCACATTCCACATGGAACATCTTCCAAAAAGACCGTTTTAGATTGTAAAAAATAAGCTTCATCCACTCCCAAAAATCAACTAACCAGGCAGATTTTTCAATGTGGATGTTTCTGATTTTTCGCACCCCAAACGGTTTATTACTCAGTGCAAATAAATAGTGAGTAAAGTGCTCTAAGTGGTTGCCCTACCCTCCGCTTCCACCTTTCACCGCCCCACCGCCACGGCGCCCTGTCGAGCCAGAGGAGACGGCAGGGGGTCGCCGGGGTGGGAGAGGGAGGGTGCAAGAGGGAAGGGGGTCGCCGAGGCCGGGCCCCGTCGAGCCAAAGGGGGGAGTGGGAGGGATCACCGGGGTGGTGGGCGTCCCGTCGAGCCAGAGGGAGAGGGAGAGATAGAAGAATCTTCAACCGTCGGATCAATGGTTGAGATCAAAGTGCCCGGAGAGAAGCTCCTCTGCCTGCCGTAAATATTCAATCCCTCCAAAGTTTAAAAACACCTGTACCTACAATTAGGGGTGCAAGCGGGTCGGGCTTTTGCGGGCCGAAGGTTGGCCCGACCCGAGCCCTAACAACTAGAACCTCAGCCCGAGCCCGACCCTAGCCCTAAGGCAATTCCAAAAATCCGGCCCGGCCCTATCCCTAAGCGGGCTTAGGGTCGGGCTGCGGGCTTTCGGGCCTTTCAATTGGCATAATATTTTTGTGACCCAATCTGTGATCATAAGCCCTTGAAAGATGTTCTATTACTCGTGTTACAACTTACAAGCACCGGATGGTGCTCCTGCAAAATTTATCCACATGAAAGTGTTACACAGCTGAAAAATATGACAGCAGATTTTGAAGTCAAACAATCAACATATGACTATGAGACTGAGAGTTCACTATTCAAGTAATGACTACTACAAGTCCTTATGCTAGTAGATTTCATAAGGACAACCTTTTTTTAGGAGATTTCATTAATCTGATAGTTTAAGCTTTAGTTTTCCTGTTTTAAGATGCTTCTTGCTGTTAAAGAAGAGGATAGTAGCCCCACCAACCAAGGAATCTTCCTTTCCACATTATACATCTCATATCTATGACTCCACAGTACATAAACAATAACTAACGGATTCTACATTTGTAATCCCATGAGGACAATGTTAAATAAACTTACCATCAATGCAAGTTGTGACTGAGAAGTTAAATCTGGATATTTTGTACTCAGTGTGATCAACTCATTCCAGCAATAAGGTGGTCCAGTTGATTCCAACCTTGCAAATGAGCAAAATTCAAGCTCCTCAAACAATGACTCAATGCTTGGAATAGTTAATAAAAACAGAAACCAGTTAATGAAATCTCCTAAAAAAGGCTTTTATATGAATAGCAAACCTGGTTTTCATGGGAAGCCCAAAGAGGGCGCTGGCGCCATCTATGTACAGTGCACACTCAACATATATTCCATTTATGATTCAATCAGAAGAAATTTGTACACTACTTGCTTATTTCTTCTAGTTTTAAGTACGACAGTGTATTCCATTCATGACTCAATCATTCAAACCCACGATATCAAAAAGATGGTAAGCTTGAGTATAACCATTATCAGAATCCTTATCATTTGCAACAAAAAGAACTTATTGCATACAGCAAATTTGCTACAACTATGACAAATTAAATAAACAATTCATTAAATAACATTTTAAGTAATAACAATAAGAATTCTCTATTGATTGCAACCAAAAAAATAAATCAAATAGCTGGAAAAAAATTATACTCCTTCCGTCCTTTTTAATAGCTCCATTGGGGAAATTGAAAAAGCAATGGAGCTATTAAAACAGGACTGAGAGAGTATGATATTATAGGACTTGAAAAAGCCTAACCAGATTTGTCAGGGATGGAGGGCAAATGGCCCTCAAGGCGCTCTATGCGAAAAGTGACAGGGAGCTTAATGTCCCATGACAGGAAGAACCTAAACTCATTGTTGCTCATCCTTCAAACTCCTGAAAAAATAATGGCCAATTTCCCATAACAATCAGACAAGCAAAATCAGACCTTTAACTTAATTAGACAAGGTCGACATGATACACACAAGGAAACCAGTTATTAACAGATGGTATTAATCTGATAGCAACACATACATGACGAAACTAGTAAGCAAGCCATGAATCATTCGTTATCAAGGAAAATCTGTGAACTTTAAAAGTTGATCGACAGGGGAAGATTGATGAATTGACCCAAAATTTTGCGAAGTTGGAAATTGAGATTGCAACATGCACATATGAACTTGGACTGATATTCAGCAGCAGAAATCAAATTAAAAAAAAAGAGTTTTTTACTACTCACCAAATTGCCGCCAGTTACACGAACGAGAGATGTAAGAAGCTACTCATAGAAAACGTCTACGTTGTATGAGAACTTAAGAAACCGAAGTTCTTCACTGAATCACGCCATGGTCGGAAAGTTTCAATCTTTTGGCGGTGATGAACTGAGGAGTGAGGTAAGGAGAAGACGACGTCATGACAAGCGAGAAGGCGGCCGCAAGGCAAGAAGTTTGGAGCTCCGGAGAAGACAACAATTCAATATTTTTTCTATCTGGGCTTACGGGTTTACTGGGCCTACGGGCTTCCGGGCTTAACCCATTTTTTTATCTAGGCCCAGGCCCGGCCCTAAATTTAGCGGGCTTAAAATTTTACGGCCCGGCCCGACCCTATGTCTTAAAATTTTAGCCCATACCCGTAGTTTTACGGGCCGGGTCGGGTCGGGCTTGCGGGCCGGCCCGCAAAAGTTGCACCCCTACCTACAATACGTAATGTATATGTAACGGTGCGGCGCATGCTAATTTTTTTACGTAAAACTAAAAGAAAAGGCAATGCGGGTAACGGGTTAAACGGGCCCACTTTTCCGGGTCCCGATTCCCGAACCCCGAGTGGACGAGTCTCAGCTTTTCCAACTCGGTCATGAACACTCACCAGACATCCCTCCGCCTCCTTTCAGACCCCGACGCGAGGAGCCAGCCAAAAGGGAGCAGGGTCGGAGCGCTCCGACCCTCTCTCACCGTCCGTCCCCCCGCACTCCTCCACTCGAGTTCCTTCATCTGTTTCGTCTCTAATCTCATTTAGGGCATCCAAGGTAAATCGTCGTTTTGATTCTGTGTAATGCACTAGATTTCATCTCACCACATACGCATTTTCGCTATTGTTTCTGATCCAGTTTCCCCCAATTTTGTCTGCGAATTGGTTATAAGATTCATGTTCTATTCGTTTGAAGATTATTCAAATAAGCTATACTTGGATTATGTTTTTGATGTTTTAAGGTTAATATTAGCAGCAGCAGAGATGGATTTTGCTCTTAATTTGGTATCGTGATGTGTGATAAGGAGTTTTCCGTATTGGTTTAGGTGGAAAACTGCGTTTGAAGCCAGAATTTCTGGGTTAGAGAGGGGAAGATGGCGTGGCTGGGGAAGGTGTCACTGGGAAACTTTCCTGATCTAGCTGGGGCAGTCACGAAATTGAGTGAGAGTGTGAAGAACATTGAGAAGAATTTCGACAGCGCGTTTAGCTTGGAAGAGAAGCCTGATTCAGGCGAAGGTAGCTCTCATCTTGTTGGCTGTTTAGGTTATGTTTATTACTTGTTGTTAGTTAACTAATTTTACCTGTCACTTCGCATATCCTAATTTATCGCAAAGTAAAATTTTATATTTATAAAAAGAGAATTCTGAAATGTGGGACTCAGCCTTTTAAATGCGTAGATGAAATGTTGGGAGACCACTATTGATGAATTAGTCTCTATTGCTTCCACTCAATATTGTTTAGAATCGTTGATGTTGCTCTTATATGTTCTTATGATATATACATGTTGCTGAAGAGCTCCACAATTATGGAAACAGTTTTACGTAAAAAAGACAATCAGAAATTCAGAAATGTGCTAAGAAAGTGTCTATGTTACTTATGTTATACGATAGATACATGTTTCTTAAGCGCTTCACAATCATGGAAACAGTTATATATCAAAAGTCAAATCAGACATTCACACTCTTTAAATTTATCAAACAATTGTCTCTGTTTCTTTGTATGGATTTTGTACCATTTTGATTCTGATAAGAGTCAAACGTGGTACATCATCCATGCCGCCGACCCCAGATAGCTGGGATAAGGCGTATCATGATGATGATGATGGTGATGAATTGTCTCTGTTACCTATGTTACTTTGTAGAAAGTCGATGCTTGTGTTCAAAAGAAAACTTACATTCTGGATGCTGTCGGATGACTTTTACATGGAGGGTTTTTGTCCACTTGCGCATTCTTATGATGTATATATGCTTTGTGCTCTAGTTTTTAATATACAAACATTTGGAGTTGTAACGTGCTTATGCTCAAGATTTAAACCCTATATCAATTTCTCTCATTCCTTATGTTTTTTATTTTTATTTTTGCATAATGTACAAATTTATGCATTATGCTAGTTATTGGATAGTATAGAAAATAGTAAACCTTGTGGTCGTGTGATGGTACAAGCCTGGTGTGGATTTTAGTTATGCTTCCCAAAATAAATTTTTTTGTCAAAGGTTTATCCATTATTTACCCTCTGTACTCTAGTGCCTAGACAATATTTTCAACTGATCTACTTAAAGTCTATGCCGTGGAAAGCTCCCTTCCTTACCATATATTCTGATTAGCCATGGTTTTTCCAGAGTTGAAAGTAATCATGCGAGTTAATTTGCACAAACTTCACTTCCCTTGTCAACATTTTGTGTTCCTCAAATAAGTGGTGCATTTTTAGCTAATGCCTAGCCACTTTGTAATGGGTTTTTAGATGCACAAGCAGCTCAAGTGAACAGGAAGAGTAGCTAGTTATACTATTTTTGAAGCGAGATGAATTTGGATATCTGGAACAAGCAGCATTTCCTAGCTCACCACCTGTTTTTTTAATGGGAGACCAGCTATAGAATTCTCCAACTGTCAAATTTTTCCATATATATATTTTTCTTTTTATCTAAGAAAGAATAGTAGTTTTCTTGTAATGTAAATGTTGAAAAAACGTGTGTTGTTTTACAAGATAGTCTGTCAGAGCGCTTGTCTTTTGGGCAACTTGTGCTCTGGAAATTCGATCTTTGTTAGATCATTTTTATTTTGAAGACTGCTTTTTCATGTTTTGTTATAATTTTCTATTTTAGTCCTGTAACTATTTCCTATGCTTGAAAATGACGCATCTTTAGGTGGCATTTTTTATAGGTTATTTATGTTGCAATGGGTCTCTCGTTCCCTTTCTCTCTTATCTAGCATTATGACTTTTTGCTATCATCACACATGAAACAAATGAGAGCCTAAGCAGTAGTTAGTGACACTGGGCACAACCAATCTGCTGTTCTAATGCTTTTCTTTGAGATAGTAACCATGAAGAACGGTGATTTTAATTGGGAAAGTGTCTTGAATTTTGCCTCTTATACTCATCTTTATGATTTGGTTAAGTAGCAGACTTTTTCATTCTTTACTTGGAATTAGTTAGTTGATATTGTGTCTCTCTGAGATATTAATTCGTGTACTAAATTATCCTTCATTATCGCTAGGTTCTGGATTATGGCCTTCATCATCGGATAGGAAAGCCCTATTTGATCCTGTTATGGCATTCATGGGCCAAAAGAGTGGAGATAGTTCTGTGGAATCTTCTGAAAGAGAAGGGCAATCACATCAGTTATCGTCACTAGAGAAATCAAATGAGGTATCTGGTGAAGAGTTGTCAATTTCTGCCCAAGAAAAAGGTCCTTCATCTGAAAATATACTTGAAACACGTGTAATCGAAGAGGGGGGTGGAGAACCTCAGATCACAGAAACTGCATCTAATGAGCATGAAGTAGCTAGTCAAACTGATTCTCCTCTGAAGTCTTTGCCAGTAGAAGACGTCTCATCCATAGATGGAAGTCCAGAAAATTTTGGCTCATCTATTTCACTGCAGGAGAGTGAGCTCATGACGGAAGATCCTCATGATACCCAACCAACCCACATGATTGAATCAGAAGAAGTTGGAAAAATCGAAATCTCAGCTGATGTGCCCTCTAGGTTGGAAGATTTGCAAGAAAGCCAGGTTGAGCGAAATCAAGAAGTAGATCATCCTTCTGATGAAGGTTTACCTATTCATGTGGAATTGTTAGAGACCAATCGTGTAAATGCTGAACCTGATACCTTGAATGCACAATTAAATCATATTGCAGAGGAAAATGATGTTCATCCATTAACTGGTCAGCCACCTAGCATACCTGACTCAGAGCAGGGTAGAGATGTTGTTTCTGATCCTATGCATCATGATGTTCACTCTGCAAAAATGGATGCTTTTGAAAGTGATGGTAAAGAGTCGACTACGAGTCTTGCAATTGGGGAGGACACAGCTAATTCTACTTCTGAAATAGCAAGCGTAATGATGGAAATGAAAATGATGGAAGCTGCATTGCAAGGAGCCGCTAGACAAGCTCAGGTTTTTATGCCAGAATGCTATATCTTGTATTTGTGTTCATATGGTCTTTTGCCAAGCCTTTTGGTTGTGAATACCAGCATAAATTTATTTTTACTCTTTTATCACCATGCTGGTAATTTTTTGAGCTGTAGACGAAATAGGAATGCACTCTACTTTTCAAAGTATACATACTGGACACTGCATATAAATTGTTGATAACACTTCCACTTTTGATATTTTTCGTAGGCAAAAGCAGATGAACTTGCAAAACTGATGACTGAAAATGAGCAGCTCAAGTCTGTAATTGAGGATCTGAAGGTTTGGTTATTTTGCCGCATTTGAACATTATGGCCAGATAAACAATGAGTAGCTAAATCATGTGTTTGCTTCAGCTTATTGTCTGTCAATCCTCTGCATTTTATTAGCAATGTTATATTGTTCTTGTAGTTGTTAGCATTATGTTAGGCTGGACTGAATTTAATTTTTCCTACTGTTATATTTTATAACAAACCAATTTTGATGATTTCACAAAACAGAGAAGAGAGAAGCAGGACAGAGAGAAGGCAATAAAGAAAAATTAAATTCGTCCATAGGCTAGGACAGAGAGAAGACAGGGAAGGAAAGTTGTCAATAGGCTAGGAATAACCTATCCTGTGTATTATATTATCGTCTTTAACTTTTTGTTTTTGAGTATCACATAGAAATGCTATTTAAATTTATGTCTCCATTTCAGCAAGAGATTAATCCTGCTGCTTTTTTTCATACTACATTCTGAATAATGCTTGTAATTTTCTCATCTACTAAGATGGTTTGTTTATATTTTACCAGTTTACTTGTAGGAGTATCTCATTAAAGGTCAATTTACGCTTATGTTTGTCTCCAAAGGTTTTTCTTTTCCATTGTACCTTTCGATAGTGCTTGTAATGTTTCTCGTCTACTGAGATGGTTGATTTGTATTTTACGAGCTAAATTGAAGGAGTTGTAAGGATTAATCATGTCAATGTTTCTCTTAAATGGCTCTTATTTAGTTGGAATGTTAATTCGGCATACTCTGTCAGCCAGTAGAGTAGTAAAGCAATATCTTACTTGTACTCTCTTTCTTGCATTACAATAATTCTCTAATAGAATTTGTGAAAAGTAATCTATTGAACATCTTTAACATGTTAGTAGCTGGAATCAATGTATGCATGGTTGTACACGGAATGTCATGGTTTTCAAATTTGAGGTTTAAAATTGCCAAAGGGATAGCCATGTATAAGAGTTGACAATAGTGATTGTGAATGTCATAGAGAAAATCTGGAGAGTCGGAAATTGATGCATTGCGAGAAGAATATCATCAAAGAGTTGCATCTCTTGAAAGAAAGGTACGTGTGCTTGTTGATTTAGTTGCTTTACATGTTATCAGAATTAAGCTTATATATTCTAGTTGAAAGAAGGAACACACTCTGCGTTGAGGACCATTATGTGAATAATATTTCATTTGGCTCCACTAGAGGATAGGGGTATACACTAGCCCAGCTAAGTCGAATTTTGGACAGCTCAAGCTTGCCTCAGCTCAGCTTGCTCTAGAACTATTACTCTCTCCATCCCATGTTAGTTATCCTATTTGGTTTTTGAAAATGAACTTATTTTAGTTGATTTGGAAAAACCAAATAGGACGATTAGAAAGTGAGACAAATGTAGTTTTTTAATTTAATTTTAACTTGAGATAATTTTGAAATATCTATAAAGTTGTAGTATAGCTATGCATATTTACAACAGAATGGAAATTGTGGCAAAAAACAAAAAGAGAAACTGCATGAGAAAATTGGGTTCTGATTATTTGCTGTGATTTATTGACCAAACAGCTGGTCCTTACTATAGTAGTAGGATTTGCTGGCAAGGTAAGCATCTGAGATTTAGAGTTTAAGAGGAACTATGACGGCACAAGAGTACTACTGCAATTTCCAGCAACAATTTATAAACAATTAACCAACAAACTGAAGAAGTAGATGATAGAATAGGAATGGAAGAGCAGAGTTGAAGGTAATTACTGAGGGAAATCGTACTTTACGACCAAAGTGGAGCTGGCTTATAACAGTTGGCATTGTTTTGCTTTAAAGATTATTGATGACCTGCTTGAACTGGTCCAAAGCTACCTTTTGGACCAGTGAATTAACATTTTTCTATCCGTTGACAGGAGAAGTTGTGCTTCGCCGATAGTCATATGTTGGCAGAATCCAGTTTTTAAAGTTTAGGATTCCCATGATGATGATACTTATACTATTCCTTTAGCTTTTAATTGAGTAACCCTAGTTTTTCTTTATGGGTTCAGTTCATTATCAAATGGGTGTTTCCTAACACAATTTCAAATGTCTGTTGCTATTAGCTGTATGCTCTTACAAAGGAGAGGGACACATTGAGGAGAGAACAGAACAGAAAAAGTGATGTGACTGCTCTTTTGAAAGAAAAAGATGAAATAATCAATCAAGTTATGGCTGAAGGTACTTAGCTATGAACATCATGAATGTGTGTACTCTGGTATATCTTAGTCTTTTCACGTGTTGTGCGTTCATCAAAAGTGTGCCCTTGATAGCCTAAGTTAGCCATGTGTTGGCTAACTAAATGATGAAGCTGACTGGATGGTTAGGCTGCTGGCTTTGAGCTCATTGTTCAACGTCGTTGACATTTAATATTTTAAGGTCTTTCAAGTGGATATGGTATTAGGAACTTTCCATGATATGCAGGAAAAAATGTACTCCCTCAGTCCCATGCGAATGTCCTATTTGGCTTTTCAAAATGTACGGATTCTAGCTCATTTTTAAAATCCAAATAGGAAACCTAATGCAGGATTGAGGGAGTATTTGAGGCATGCTTGTCATGGAATTGCTTTATCACCTGTATGATGCAAATGAATTTTGCTGTTTTGAGTCAATATTCTTTTGACAATGCAGTGGTATAAGATCTAAATAAGTTAAACTTTGCTATTCAAGGCAAAGAAAATTTAGTGTGCCCTGAATATAAAAGTAGCTAGGTATAGAATTTAGCAGCTAGTTGAACCAAATATATACAGCAAAAATTCTAAAGAAAATTTTTAAAATGTCAGTTCTTTGAGTCCACAAGCACAAGCAAGAAACATATCAGTCCAAAGAGAAGGGAGAAAAGACATCTTTCATGCACGATTTTTTAAATCAGATTAAAGGAAGGTGAGGAAGAGGAGTGACTGCCAAAGGAGACATTTTTGCCTCAAAGAACGGAGGGGGTCATTCCTCCTCGGAACTCACAAAGTAGTAGCCCTTAAGAAACCCCAAACTCTCCTTTTCAATAGCTTTCACAAAAAATTTGTCTATATCTCAGTAGTTTTTGTCAAATGTACAAGATTGATGACCACCTCACATGCACCTTGGTTGGTTTTATGTTTGATGCCAACATCCTCATCAACACTGCCCGCCTCCAGGCCCAGTGCTACACCTTTGCCTATCAGGAACCCATGCCTGTTGAGTAGATTGCCTAGTCCCGCTGCCACACAGAGCAGGGCTACACCCGGTTTCGCATCTGGGCCACATTGCTGTCTCCACCATCTTCACCGGCGTGGACAAGAATTTCAGGTTCCCTCTTTCCATGGTCAACCCAGCGAGAACTGTGGCGGCTGGAAGGCTGCCGTCATTGGGACCAAAATCCTGGCCGACCAATCAATGCTTTAGCGGGTACGAGGACAAGATCATGTGAGAGGAGGCAGGATGCCCAGTGGGAGATGAGTAGTAGTTTTTTTTTAGGTTTATTGGAACTAAGGTCTGGGTTGGGTCGATTGGATTTTTACCTGCCAGACCTGACCTGACCCGAGCGGAGAAACAACTTGGCAATACTTACCACTCAAAAAACTTTCAAGTTTAAGGAAAGAAAAGGGGCGTCACTATCAAAGTAGGAGGCACCCAAGTCAACAGCCTAAAAGCATGAGATGACTTAGAATTATTAATATTTTTGTCTGCAGTTCAATGTTTGAGCATCTATTTCTTTGCCTATTGTCAGGTGAGGAGCTTTCTAAAAAACAAGCTGCTCAAGAGTCACAAATTAGAAAGCTAAGAGCGCAAGTATAAATCAGCTTTTTTGAAGTTTAAATTTTTGGGAGATCTTTCTTGATAATATAATTTTCACTTTAATTTGCGTACATTTTTTGTTTGCCTTCCTGACATTTTCACTGCCAGATCAGAGAGCTAGAAGAAGAAAAACAGAGGCTGAATTCCAAAATTCAGGTACTTCAACTGTGCTAGGGCCAGATTCTAGGAGGTTTGCTTTTTCTATGATATATTTATTACTGAAGAAAGGCCTGCATATTTGTCATATCTTATGTATTCTTGGCATGCGCATTGTGTAAGCTTCATTCATTGACTTTTCTGAGCTGTGAATTGTATTGGATATTTACTAACTGAAGAAAGAATGGCCTATGATTTGTTCTACTTTTTTTAATCCAAATGTTTCTATTGAGCAGGACAAGCTTATATATTCTTGCATTTTTCTTCAGGTGGAAGAAACGAAAGTAGAGAGTATAAAAAGAGACAAGGGAGCAACAGAAAAGTTATTGCAGGAAACAATAGAGAGAAGCCAGGCAGAACTAGCTGCTCAAAAGGAATTTTACACCAGTGCTTTGAATGCAGCCAAAGAGGCTGAAGCACTTGCTGAGGCCCGTGCTGATAATGAGGCAAGGGCTGAACTTGAGGGCCGTCTGAGGGAGGCTGGAGAGCGTGAAGCTACACTTGTTCAAGCACTTGAAGAACTTAGGCAGTCTCTGACTAGAACAGAACAGCAGGTAGTAATTAAACAGTAGTTTTGCTTTAGTGAATATCTAAGAATCTAATCTAAGAAGGTTTAAAAAATAGTGGTCTATGCTCTCTCAATTTTGCAGGCAGTGTTTAGAGAAGATATGCTTCGAAGAGAAATTGATGATCTCCAAAAACGCTATCAAGTATGATTTGTGTAGTAGTTGAAAGAATTCCCGTCTGTAGCTGTACATGAGATAATGTATTTTTTGAGGATGTCCAATGCTTTTGTGAACTTGGGGTTGCTTTTCCATAGGCTAGTGAGAGACGATGCGAGGAATTGATTACACAAGTTCCAGAATCGACCAGACCACTTCTGAGGCAAATTGAAGCAATGCAGGTTAGTGGTTATAACCCATAACATTCTTTATTTCACTTGTAATACTGATGTTTGGCTTGCAGAACAAGTAGTACCTGGATCTAAAAAAAAATATGAATACTAACTGTGGAGTTTATGCCATTGCTGAAACTTTTATGAAAGGAAACAACCGCTAGAAAAGCAGAAGCTTGGGCTGGTGTTGAGAGAGCACTAAATTCCCGCTTACAGGTTTACATAATTCAGATTTGTTCCTATCATATCTGAGATTTCTTTGGTCCAGTTTTTTTACTAAGATTCCACAGGAGGCAGAAGCCAAAGCCGCTGCTGCTGAGGAACGAGAACGGTCTATGAACGAGCGACTTTCTCAAACTTTATCTAGAATGGCTGTTCTTGAGGCACAGGTCTTTTTCAGTGTTTGGGTTTGTTATTTTCTTAGGGGTTTTCTGACTAATGACTGGTATTGAGGTTAACTGTGGATACAATGCTTCAGATTTCATGTCTTAGAGCAGAGCAAACTCAATTGAATCGATCACTGGAGAAGGAAAGGCAGAGGGCATCAGAAAATCGACAAGAATATCTTGCAGCAAAAGAAGTAGCTGCTACGCATGAAGGGCGTGCAAAACAACTAGAAGAGGAACTTAAGGAACTAAGAAGTAAACATAAAAATGAGCTACATGAGGAAATGATAGTGAAAGAAACTTTAGAGCAGGTAATAGTTGTGAACCATTTTTATGGTTAAATTGCAATTTGCAAGCAATACAAGGTTACCTTATTCAAGAGATGTGAATCAGAAGTTAGATGTTACTCCAGTCTAACTGTCATCTTGCTAAATTCTTCCTGAATTTGCTTTTCTTGTCAGTCGATGGCATATGTAATTTTTCTATTGAAATTGCTCTGTAACATGCTCTATTTTGTTCTTAATAGAAAGGGTCTAGTCCCCCCATTTACCGATAAAAAAAAGTGTTGCCAAGGAAGAAAAATTGTATTCTCAAATTTGTCAAATTAATATAGAAGATAATCGTATCAAATCATCATCAACATGCGCCTTATCCAAGCTATCTGGATGATGGTGCAAAGTTAATGTAAAGAAGCATAATCACAATTTTTATGCCTGATGCCTCCTAATGCATTGAAGCATAGGAGAAGATTGGAAATTAAAACTTAGATGAGAGTTCTCACTGCAACTTTGATTTTGTTGTTACCTATAGGAGCTTGAGCGGGAAAGGACAGCAAGAATTGAATTGGAAAGAACAGCTTCCCGTGAAATTTCTGCTATTCAGACGATTAAACAATCAAATCCTTATTCTGATAATGGTAATGATTGTGGAGTAAGCACTAAATGCTTCCTTATCTTTCGCGAATCTTTTGAGTGCCAACTTTTTGTTTGCAGGGAATCTTACAGTTCGAAAACTTTCTAGTGCTGGGAGTCTCAGCAGCATAGAAGAAAGTTATTTTCTTCAAGCTTCTTTAGACTCATCTGATGGTGGTGCTTTTGCTGAGCGAAGTCATTCTGGTGAAATAACTATGACTCCCTACTTTCTGAAGAGCATGACGCCAAGTACTTTTGAGGCAACACTTCGTCAGAAGGATGGTGAACTTTCTTCATACATGTCACGATTGGTATAAGCCCCTCCCTCTCTTTGGGTGTTCCTCCCACCTTTACTTGTGTAAAAAAATGGGGAAGAATGACTGTGCTTAAAGAATGATTTTCTGGGCTTTTTCTCATATTATCTTTCTTATACTGACAATTTCCAGGCATCCTTGGAATCTATCCGTGACTCTCTTGCTGAGGAACTTGTCAAAATGACAGCGCAGGTCAGAGTTTCTGGCAATTCATTTATGCTCCTTGAATATTTTTTCTTCATGTAGTTCAGTTTTATAAAAATTTCAACCGTTTTTATAGTGTGAAAAACTACGAACCGAGGCATCTATGGTGCCTAGTATACAAGCAGAGCTTGAAGCTCTTAGGAGACGGCACACTGCAGCATTGGAACTCATGGGTGAACGCGATGAAGAGGTATTTATTTCTCGTCTTTAATTACTTTCCATGTTCGTTATTGCTCTTATCCAAACTTTAACATCTGACCACCTGTATGTACTAAACTTTCAAATATATTGCCTGAACCCATGTTGACAGATTGGAGTTTTTTCTGTTAATTATGCAATTTACTTTGGTGCAATTATAGTTCCCGGATTTGCTAGGAATACTTTTTAATGCTAAAATCACTTTTTTTACTTAATTTTATGCAGAAGGCATACTCCTTGAGTTTGAATTAGAATTTTTGTTTTAGTTCTGTGTTGTGTTTGACTTCATCTACAATTCTATGTTGCATTTAAAATGTAATTTGCTATTATACCGAAACACTAAAGTCGCTTTGAAGTTTCACAAACGCTATATTTTAGTTGCTGGAAATTTGCATGCACATCTAATAATGAAACTTGAAGACTGCTGAAGTCCTTGTCTTTTTTTGTATGTGCAGTTGGAAGAACTCCGTGCAGATATTGTTGATCTTAAAGAGATGTACAGAGAGCAAATAGATTTGCTTGTGAACAAGGTAAATTCGTATGCCAGCAACTTATTTGTCTCATTACTTCGTTTTACCGCCTCACCTGCACTTGCTGGACGTAATGACAGATACAAAGATTGAGTGCCGCAATTGGTGCAGCTTGATTTATGGAAGTATGTCGTTCAAGGGGTCTAAAACACACTTATCTAGCGACCCCAATTTATTCGTTGTACTTGAGGATTGACATGTGCCTTGAAGTGGTCCTATGTTCAATTGAAGGCTCTGTATGGCAGTCTCCAGTGGCAAAATCGTTCTTCTTCATGGTGCTTTTTCTTTGTTATTTATAATATTTTGTTCTTCCTCATTTTAGGCGTTTGTATATTCACAAGGAAATTTGAAAGGTAGTTATATTGATGTGCAATGAGAAATACATCTCCTGGCAAGGGGAAATAAGGTGTCTATGAGTGGTACACATGAACTTAATGTTTGTGAAGAGTATGCATCAATTCCACTACACCCAGATCAACCTACATAGTATCGTTGGTTGACTCGCCAATATCATGAAGGTCAATGACTGAATGTAATACTGAGCAATTTGTACAGTCCGATTTTATTCTTCTTGTTATTTGGTATAGTTTGACTATTTGAAGTTATTGATACACTCCATGTACACACTAGCATCTGTTTGACAAGGGATATGGGGGATATCCTATAAGGCTCGAAGTTCTGGCTCAATTATGAACTGGATTAAGCCGGACTAATTAGCTGATTTAATAAAATCTGACATGAACTGCAATTTAGGCACCGCCTGGGATTAAGGGGCTGTTAACAGGTAAGGATGCAAGGAGGGCCAAAAAAGTATGAGAAGCAGATATCAGTTCATTGGTTTCAGAAGGAAAAAACATCTCAGTTCATTGAATGGTTGAGGTGGTATGGGATATGAAGAAGAGGCCAGGTGGGTCTTTTACAAGACGGTAAAAGCAAACAAAGCGAAGCCGAGAGATGCACAAAACGAATGCGTGAAACAAGTGTCAGAATGCTGGGGTTAGCTCTTGCATTGGCAGATATGCTCCAAGGTTAATGGCCCTATCTACGAGTCCACATGAGTGCCTTGAAATTACTGCATCTCTCCACTGACAATTCCTCCTCCTTCCAACATGATCTTTACTTCTTGACCGCCCTCTGGTGGGGTGGCTGGGCTGGCTGGGCTGGCTGGCTGCTGGCGCAGGGCAAAAGGTGTGGATGCGAGCAAACTTCCAGCCTTGGTGCTAGCCTACTTGTCCGCTGCCAATGTCCTACCTCTCCCTCTCCCTCTATTCTTCTATGCCATCCTTCCTCTTATAGATTCTCGCAAGACCCAGTACTTTTCAGAACATTTACTAAGCCTCCCTTTGTTCTCCTTTTGTTTTGGGCCAGCCTGAAAACCCTCACCGCTATAGCGGTGTCTCCAATCCATCACCTTCTCAGAACACAGAGATTCCCCAACTCCTCACCGGCTTCAGCGCATCACATTTTCTCCCCACTTGCACCTGACCCTGGTCCAGTGCTACTCAGATGTTTTCTTCATTGCCCAACCCGTACCTCAGACCTGTCCTTAGCTGGCCTTCCTCTGCCCATCATGGCTTCCGCCCTCTTCCCTACATAGTTGTGTGAACCCATCGCTGCATCCAACTGAATGCAGTCCTTCAAAAAAAGAATGCCTTGGCACTTGCAATTTGCAGTTACGCAACAAGATGTAAAAAACACTTCTTTACTACGAGTATCTCTTATCATCTTTACAATAAACTTAACAAGAATTTAGAGCTGGGACCATCAATCCCTATCTTGCAGCAATAAACCCATTTTTCCTGATACAATTGATCAAGCTCATAAAAGACCATTTTCCGGAACTATTTTTCCACAATATCATTTTCTCCCCTCTTTTTTGCGATCAACTCATTCACATTTTTCCCCAACTAGGCTGAAAAAAGAGCAATCCTCAAAATACAATAATAAAATAAAATCAACAAGCGCACAAAACTGCACACGCCATTGGCACTCTGAAGGTTGCAGGCGGTGATAGTTAATACCAAAAAAAACTCATTTGCCTTCCCTTCCCTTCTTTGACGTATTCTTGAGGGTTTTCCTTTTCGGCTTCAATTTGCTAGAGGTTGAAGAAGCGAACGCTACTTCTTTTTCCTTCTTGCGCCTCTTTTCACTCTTCACATTGTACATGCTGACAGCCTATTCCACAAATGCTTGAATTTGTCAGCAGGAAAGAAGAGTTCAGCAAAAAAAAAGGCCAAGGAGACATTCTTACCTTGTCAACATTTAGTATCTCGTGAGAGTTTTTGGACATTAGTTTGTTTAGTATCTTCTCAGTTTGCTGCTGCTCTTTGGAACCCATTCCCTTTCCTTCTACAACAGGGAGAAACTACCAAGTGCCAAAAAACATGTGTAAGCCTTCCTAGTAAGCAATATAAAATAGATAGCATACACTACAGTGTCCACAAATGATGATTTAACTTGAATAAAAAGCTGATAGCGGAGTGATTAATTCTGTTAACCTTCCGATGCTTCCCAGGGTGCTTCGCAGCTTTTTCTCCCGCCAACTTCTTGTCAAATTTCCCACCACTTGCTGTTGAAATTCCTGCCATTCCAGCAACATCTTCAAGATCATTTTTACCAACTTTCTCGGTTACCTTTTGTGTTCCTGTTATAGGCAATCTGGTGGCAGCAAGTTGGACATGGCTGCAAGAGATATGCTTTGGTCATGACATATACCTAAGAGGTACTAAACCAGGAAGATCAAGATTAAAATAAGAGATTACATTCAGGACAATTAACATTCTGCAGCAAATGTGACCATGAACTTGAGTATAAAATTCCTATCTCTTTTTTTTCTTTTCCTAGGGACTAAACCCTGAGGAAACTTGATTCCAAAACTTTAGAGAGTGAGAAGTTTAGAAAAATGGCAAGCATAGAATATGCAATTATCATCCATCACCACATACAGCCTGCTCCAGTCAGCTACCATCCCAGCTGACCCCAATAACCACTTTTTGACCCTTAATATTCCACTTTCTCATTTTAAGAAATATTCCATCTCAGTGGATTTCAGTCTCTCCAACGGATCAAAGGGGAAAATGCAGTGAATTTTTTCTCCAAATTTCAAAGACATCAGGAAAAATCTCAGAGGAGAGATCTGTGCAATTACACAGTAGTTCTCTATATGTGCTTAAATTTTGATGATATATATAATTCTTGTACGTCTGTGTAAAGCAGCTTTGGTCTCAGTTTTGTTGCAACGAGGGTATCATCATGTGTGCATATTCATATATGCAATATCAATCAATGTCTTAAAAGTACAATCAACGAGCCCATCATCCAATAAGAAATGGCATGTAAAAGGCCTAATTCAAGGTGCAATTTATAAGTTTTCCAAGTTATTTTTAGTGCAGCTTTTTGTTGCATACACCCTCGCATGTATATAATCTGGCAAGTGAATAGTTTAATGTGGTCATCAATGACAAAGCTAATAACTCTTCACAGCCATGGAAGGGATTCAGAGGTTTAAAGTTACCCTTTAGGGAAGCTAACGAACCACCCCACCCATCCCCTCCCCCTCTCCCCCCCCCCCCCCCCCCCCCCCCCAAAAAAAAAAAAAAAAAGAAAAAAAACAATGGTCCAATCAAGTTCTACTAAACACAAGTACACATGCAAACATACACGCACACCTACCCATGCACAGACATGCATAAGCACGTGCGCACATGTACATGAACACACATATATCAGCTACTTCCCTATAAACTTCTTTCCCGAAATTTTGATTGAGATAGAAGATGGCAAACCTTGTCACTGGCCAAACCACAAAAATAACTTTCTTAGCATCAAGAAAACAGAGTTCCTCAGCGACAAAGTGTAAGTGGTATATTATCTTTTCATCATTTCCTAATACGCCCCAGGGTATTAAGCACAGCACTAGATTGCTAGGATTTCCGGGCTAATCTAAAAAAAATGGACGATCAACCTTGTATTTTAATCACTTTAGTCAGTTAAAAGTTCACATTTTTAACTAAGTACACTATTGGAAGTAGAGACATCTGAATATAGAAGGTATACCTGGGCAGAGCATTCAGTTTTGAAGCCTTCTTTAAATTCTGCAAACGGTTTTTCTCTTGCTTTTCAACTCTGTTCTTCTTTTCCCTCACTCTTTTTCTGAACGGATCTTCCCCAGGTTCTATGAGAGCAACAGAAGGATCAGTTTGTAAAAAATAATAAAATAAGCAAACACACACACACACACATACACAATGATCAATTGCCATAGAGAAACATCATCTAAATTTGCTCGGAATGTAATCATTAACCTTGACCCAATACAACTGAACCAAATATGTAAATTATATATGTTTTCACATAATAGGATTGAAACATATAGTCACCCCACCAACTGATTATAAA